>JBBDGP010003161.1:0-435000 GCA_037952835.1 Lithobates septentrionalis | reverse complement strand
TGGAAGTACGAGTTAGAACTCACTTTTTTTATTAACCGGAAGTGATATGGAATGGTAAGGAATGGTTCAGATCTTATTGAGAACTTGTAACTTCTAGTATCTTTTTTTACTTTTTCATACAAGAGTTATTAAAGTGCATTTCAATCTAAGACAAAGAAAATGGCTTGAATGAGGTCACGGCAATACGGCAATATACCAGACCAGCGTCACATATGACGACATTGGGTGGAAAGACAATGGACTTACTGAGACAGCTTCTGTACAGAGTCTGAGAAATAACAGGACGATACAACGGCATAACCTAGATCTACAGGAATAACGCAAATCCCCCCGGTCCTTATGAGTTCTGCAACACAAATATAGTCATCGGTCAGCTTGGAAAAATCAATCTGTGTATAAGCAGTATAGAGCAAAAATAAAGAACTCAAATCCAAACTTATGATGACCAAAGAAGCAACTCAACTCTTTATCTCCGTACACAGCATAATATTCTTGAAAAGGTTTATAGAAAAAAAAAAAAAAAACGTCTATCTTTTTGATAGGACTGTATAAATACTTAATTAAAAAATAAATAAATAAACCTTGCTTTGTGCACTGGTCCAAATCATTTGGTGGAGGGGGGATTATGGTGTGGGGTTGTTTTTTTCAGGGGTTGGACTTGGACCCTTAGTTCCAGTGAAGACATTTTGGACAATTTCATGCTCCCAACTTTGTGGGAACAGTTTGGGGACGGCCTCTTCCTCTTCCAACATGACTGCGCACCAGTGCACAAAGCAAGGTCCATAAAGACATAGATGAGCGAGTTTGGGGTGGTGGAACTTGACTGGCCTGCTCAGAGTCCTGACCTCAACCCGATAGAACGCCTTTGGGATGAATTGATGCAGAGACTGTGAGCCAGGCCTTTTCGTACAACATCAGTGCCTGACCTCACAAATGAGCTTCTAGAAGAATGGTCAAACATTCCCATAGACACACTCCTAAACCTTGGGGACAGCCTTCCCAGAAGAGTTGAAGCTGTTATAGCTTCAAAGAGTGGGCCAACTCAATATTGAACCCTACGAACCAAGACCAGGATGCCATTAAAGTTCATGTGTGTGTAAAAGCAGGCGTCCCAATATTCTTTGCGAAATAATATATATACACATACTATATATATATATATATATATATATATATATATATATATATATATATATATATATATATATACACACATATACACAGTTGTGCTCATAAGTTTACATACCCTGGCAGAATTTATTATTTCTTGACCATTTTATAGAGAATGTGAATGCTGTTGTGATTATTATTTAAAAGGATTAAACACAGTTGATTGATAATAAATGGCTTCAGCCAAACACTAACCATGAATGAAAGAAAAATGGCCAAGAAATCATAAATTCTACCAGGGTATGTAAACTTATGAGCATGACTGTAAGAGAACTGTCAGGATGCGCCCGGCACGCACACGTGCGCATGCACGCATTCACGAGCATCAGCAGATTTCCTTGCGCAGGAACACACATCTGACCACAATTGGCACCTGACAGCCTATTTAAGGGTTGCTCTGATTTCTGTCAGGTGCTGCTTGATCTTCAGCTGTGTCCTGAGATTCTGAAACCCTGTTTGTCTTGACTTCCTGTTGCTGAAACCCTGGCCTTCCTGACCCTGTTTCTGGACTCTGATTACTGGTTCATGATCCTGGCTTCCTGTTTGACCTTGCTCCTGTTTATACCTTGGTACCTCGCTGCCCGCCCGTTACTGAACCCGGCTTACCTGTTGACCTCGCTTCTGTCTCCTGTTTGGCTCCACGCTGTTTCCGAGTACCTGTGCTGGCCGTCCATCCTCTCAGCTGTGCTGGTTCCAGCTCTTCACCAGAAACCCTGCCTGCACTTCCCAGTCTGCAACACTTCTGGCAAGTCCTGCACACAGCATTCACAGGCACTCGTGTTCCTCCTGATCCTTGCCACCATCTGTTCCATCTCCAGTGGGGCTTGGATTGGAGATACAAGAGAGGCTGACCTCGTCATTTCAGACTCCTACCAGGTACGTGACAGTAGGTCCTGAGGCGATGTCATGACCACCCATTAGCGGGCCACTTTGGAATTCGCAAAACGGCCGATCTGATCTCTCGTACATTCTGGTGGCCAGACTTGATGCAAGACTGCAAAAGATATGTTAATTCGTGTGTGACATGCCTTCGGAATAAGACGGACAGAGCCAAAACTTGGGGCCTACTTGAGCCACTCCCTGTACCTGAGAAACCATGGAGCATGATCTCCATGGATTTCATTGTGGAACTCCCCCCATCTGAAAACTTCACCACCGTGTTTGTTGTGGTGGATCGCCTGACCAAGATGGCCCATTTTGTACCCTTACAAGGAACTCCTTCGGCCACAGAGACCGCCTCAGCTTTCATCAAGGAGATTGTAAGATTACATGGTGTCCCTGATAGCATCATCTCTGATCGTGGGGTGCAGTTTACGTCTAGATTTTGGAGGGCATTATGCCAAGCACTGAACATTGAACTCCGCCTCTCCACAGCCTACCATCCACAAACTAATGGACAAACTGAAAGAACCAATCAAACCCTTGAGCAGTACTTACGGTGTTTTTCCTCTTTTGCACAAGATGACTGGCTATCACTTCTCCCACTGGCAGAATTTTCATACAATAATTCCATCCACTCTGCAACCAAGCAATCACCCTTTTTTGCCAATTATGGGTACCACCCCTCTTTCTTACCTGAGCTGGCCATTGAATCATCTGTACCTGCTGTACAAAACAGATTAAACTTCCTCAGTACTAATAACCAATTACTGCAAGATACAATCTCCAAGACTCAAGCAAGCAATAAAAAGTTCTTCGACAAGAAGAAGAGAGGTAATCTGAACCTTAAACCTGGAGACAAGGTCTGGCTTTCCACAACAAACTTGAAACTGAGCTGTCCTTCAAGAAAACTTGGCCCAAAATTTTTGGGACCCTTCCCAGTCAAGAGGAAAATTAATGCAGTGGCATTCGAGTTGGTGTTACCCAAGAATCTAAAGATCCACCCTGTATTCCATGTCTCTTTGTTGAAACCAGCTGTACCAAATCCATTTCCAGATCGGGTTTCTGAAATTCCTCCTCCACTGCTCATCGAAGGGAATGAGGAATTTGAGGTGGAAGCCGTGTTGGACTGTAGAAGAAGGCATAACCAAACACAGTTCCTCATTAAATGGAAAGGCTATGGGTCGGAGGAAAATTCCTGGGAACCAGCTTCAGATGTGCATGCTCCCAAACTAGTGCAAGCCTTTTTTCAACGCCACCCAGAGAAAAGACACTTGAAGGGCATCCGGAGGCTGCCCTTAAGGGGGGGGCAATGTAAGAGAACTGTCAGGATGCGCCCGGCACGCACACGTGCGCATGCACGCATTCACGGGCATCAGCAGATTTCCTTGCGCAGGAACACACATCTGACCACAATTGGCACCTGACAGCCTATTTAAGGGTTGCTCTGATTTCTGTCAGGTGCTGCTTGATCTTCAGCTGTGTCCTGAGATTCTGAAACCCTGTTTGTCTTGACTTCCTGTTGCTGAAACCCTGGCCTTCCTGACCCTGTTTCTGGACTCTGATTACTGGTTCATGATCCTGGCTTCCTGTTTGACCTTGCTCCTGTTTATACCTTGGTACCTCGCTGCCCGCCCGTTACTGAACCCGGCTTACCTGTTGACCTCGCTTCTGTCTCCTGTTTGGCTCCACGCTGTTTCCGAGTACCTGTGCTGGCCGTCCATCCTCTCAGCTGTGCTGGTTCCAGCTCTTCACCAGAAACCCTGCCTGCACTTCCCAGTCTGCAACACTTCTGGCAAGTCCTGCACACAGCATTCACAGGCACTCGTGTTCCTCCTGATCCTTGCCACCATCTGTTCCATCTCCAGTGGGGCTTGGATTGGAGATACAAGAGAGGCTGACCTCGTCATTTCAGACTCCTACCAGGTACGTGACAATGACTCTATGTATATATATATATATCCACATACACAGTATCTCACAAAAGTGAGTAAACCCCTCACATTTCTGTAAATATTTTATTATATCTTTTTATGTGACAACGCTGAATAAATGACACTTTGATGCAAGAGAAAATGTCCAAATTGGGCCCAAAGTGTCAATATTTTGTGTGGTCACCATTATTTTCAAGCACTGCCTTAACCCTCTTGGGCATGGAGTTCACCAGAGTTTCACAGGTTGCCACCGGAGTCCTCTTCCCCTCCTCCATGATGACATCACAGAGCTGGTGGATGTTAGAGACCTTGCGCTCCTCCACCTTCCATTTGAGGATGCCCCGCAGATGCTCAATAGGGTTTAGGTCTGGAGACATGCTTGGCCAGTCCATCACCTTTACCCTCAGCTTCTTTAGCAAGGCAGTGGTCATCTTGGAGGTGTGTTTGGGGTTGTTATCATGTTGGATTACTACCCTGCGGCCCAGTCTCTGAAGGGAGGGGATCATGCTCTGCTTCAGTATATCACAGTACATGTTGACATTCATGGTTCCCTCAATGATCTGTAGCCCCCCAGTACCGGCAGCACTCATGCAGCCCCAGACCATGACACTCCCACCACCATGCTTGACTGTAGACAAGACACACTTGTCTTTGTCCTCCTCACCTGGTTGCCGCCACACACGCTTGTCACCATCTGAACCTAATAAGTTTATCTTGGTCTCATCAGACCACAGGACATGGTTCCAGTAATCCATGTCCTTAGTCTGCTTGTCTTCAGCAAACTGTTTGTGGGCTTTCTTATGCATCATCTTAAGAAGAGGCTTCCTTCTGGGATGACAGCCATGCAGACCAATTTGATGCAGTGTGCGGTGTATGGTCTGAGCACTGACAGGCTGACCCCCCACCCCTTCAACCTCTGCAGCAATGCTGGCAGCACTCATACGTCTATTTCCCAAAGACAACCTCTGAATATGATGCTGAGCACGTGACCTCAACTTCTTTGGGCGACCATGGCGAGGCCTGTTCTGAGTGGAACCTGTCCTGTTAAACAACTGTATGGTCTTGGCCACCGTGCTGCAGCTCAGTTTCGGAGTCTTGGAAATCTTCTTATAGCCTAGGCCAGGGATATGCAATTAGCGGACCTCCAGCTGTTTCAAAACTACAAGTCCCATCATGCCTCTGCCTCTGGGTGTCATGCTTGTGGCTGTCAGATTCTTGCTATGCCTCATAGGATATGTAGTTCTGCAACAGCTGGAGGTCCGCTAATTGCATATCCCTGGCCTAGGCCATCTTTATGTAGAGCAACAATTCTTTTTTTTAGATCCTCAGAGAGTTCTTTGACATGAGGTGCCATGTTGAACTTCTAGTGACCAGTATGAGAGAGTGAGAGCGATAACACCAAAATTTAACACACCTGCTCCCCATTCACACCTGAGACCTTGTAACACTAACAAGTCACATGACACCGGGGAGGGAAAATGGCAAATTGGGCCCAATTTGGACATTTTCACTTAGGGGTGTACTCACTTTTGTTGCCAGCAGTTTAGACATTAATGGCTGTGTGTTAAGTTATTTTGAGGGGACAGCAAATTTACACTGTTATACAAGCTGTACACTCACTACTTTACATTGTAGCAAAGTGTCATTTCTTCAGTGTTGTCACATGAAAAGATAGAAGAAAATATTTACAAAAATGTGAGGGGTGTACTCACTTTTGTGAGATACTGTGTATATACAGCGCTGCGTAAATTGCCGGTGCTATGTAAGTACCTGCTATACAACAAGAATATAAATATATTATACAATTATTATTATACAATATTATACAATAAAATATTTACAAAAATGTAAATGTACTTACTTAGAAAGTAATACAATGATGGCTATCAGTAGCAAAACTATGTTTATTAACAAAGCCATGTAATCTTTAGTTCTGACATGGCGATTACATGACTTTGTTTATAAACAAAGTGTCAGTGTAATGCCGCGTACATACGATCGGACATTCCGACAACAAAATCCATGGGATTTTTTCCGACGGATGTTGGCTCAAACTTGTCTTGCATACACGCGGTCACACAAATCTTATTGGAAATTCCGATCGCCAAGAACGCGGTGACGTACAACCCGTATGACAAGCCGAAAAAAATGAAGTTCAATAGCCAGTGCGGCTCTTCTGCTTGATTCCGAGCATTAGCTATGAGTAAGCGCTCCGCAGAGCGTGAAACGCGTTAGCTGATTATCTGTACATTCTATCCATGGTGCTTTGTACATGATTTGTTCCTGATTTTACAATAAAGAAATTTTGTTGGATTATATTCTCCTGGTGTGCGGCTGTCCGGACTTTTTTCTTCCCTCACAACATTGATTCCGAGCATGCGTGGAACTTTGTGTGTCGGAATTGTGTACACGCGATCGGAATTTACGACAACGGATTTTGTTGTCGGAAAATTGGAGATCCAGATCTCAAATTTTGTGTGTCGGAAATTCCGACGGAAAATGTCCGATGGAGCCTACACACGGTCGGAATTTCCGACAACAAGCTCCCATCGAACATTTTCCGTCGGAAAATCCGATCGTGTGTACGGGGCATTAGAGTTTGGTTTCGCCATGTTTATCAACAAAACCATGTTATACCTGATATAATCAGAGACACTTGAAAGTCACGGTGAATACATAAAGCAATACCTTTTATAATTTTGTTATGCAAGGGAACATTTACAACGCATTCACTTACCTGCTATTTTCTTAATGGATGTGACTTTCTTTGCAGGAAGTGGGCATATGGTACAGCTATCCTGAGACAGTCTGGGTTTCAGAAATGGCTCCCCCCATGGCAGATGTGGTGCCACCAAAGTTCCATTAAGGAGAGAGGCTAAAAAGCAATAAAAGCTCACAACACCAAACAATATGCTAAAAACAACCACACATTGACTGGGCACAATATCCAGGGTATTCAATAAACTGAAAACAAGCAGGACCTCCAGTAGAAGTGAATTTAGAAACCAGGCTTTGCTCAGCGCAGTCATGCACACGGTAAGAAACCCATTGAAAACTAAAAAACAAATAATTCCCAGGGCTATATAAAATGCTCTCACTGGCACTTGGGACGCTACGTACTTTGTAAAGCCCCATGTTACCCACAGCACTCCGTAAAAAATAAAGGCGCTACTCTCTGCTGCTTTTCCAGTGTACAGGGACATCAGACCAGCTATATGCACCATGCTTCCACTTGCTATGACCAGAATAAAGGTGCCTTGTGTTTGTACGGTCATGGCGAACGTTGCCAGGGTGTTAAACGCGTGGCCAATGGCATCTACGTCTCGAGTATTCAAGGTAGAGGAATAAGGATGGCGCCTAACTATTCTTGGCTTGACTTTCATACCTTGAAGACAGGAATTGATTATCCCCTCCAACCCTTTACCCTCTGGGATCCTGAAATCTGTCTTTGACAGATAGAGTCTAAGAGACATATAGATCGTTGAAGTGAAGAAGATAAGCAGATTGACCGACTGCGGTGCACTGTGGTTAATGCCGGTGGGAAGAGTTAAAGTAGCACAATAAATAGCAAAAAGGAGCGTGTATAAGCCAATGCAGATATTTTGAAGGCACATCATGAAAGATAAAGCCAAGAAAAGGACAGCAAACACAGCCATGTAGGAGGAAGGAAGTAACTGCTCCCCAGATGTACTTGACTGGCTCATAAGGGAATATCCTTCTACGACCTTTAGCATGGCCAACAAGCTGAAGAACGTAGCGTGTATTGTGTCATTAGCCCAAAAGGATGCAACAGACACCGCTAACTGGTACGCTGCCGAAGTGAACATCCAATTGGCTTGGCCACTGAAGAAGATGGTGACTGTCCCTAAAAGTTTTCCACAGAGGATGCTGGAGGACACTACATTGGCTAAAACTCCCGCCATCACAAGGTGGTTCCTCGAAACATGGTTCGAGCAATTGACTTTTTTCCCAGCCGGCAAAGGTTTCTTTCCAGTTCCCATGTTTGCAAACCTGACGGCCACGAGATAAATACTGATCACGGTAACTATCATGAAGTTACTAGCAATACCCGAGGAACCAAGGCTTGGGTCATTGTACAGGGCAAGGACATGGATGTTGGCCAGGCCAAGAGCAAAAGACAGTAGCGGTAAGGGTCCTTTTTTTCGGAGTGTTCCCACACATCCTATGATAAGAAAGGCACAGCAGATGGCGAGTAGGCCTGGGAAAAGAGTTTCTTGTATATGTCTTGGCTCTGAAATGATCTTATTATCGACTAGGAGATGTACAATGCCACAGTTGCTCCAGAGGGCCGACACCGTCATGCATAAAGTTACTACCAGGGGCTCCGGGCTGAACTTTTTCTGGATTCCTAAAGGAAAACAAAAGACATAGAGAATGTTCATTTTAGTATATTTCTTTTAAAGTCAACGTAAACCCTACCTGGATGACAGTTAGTCATAAACCGCAATTTATCAAAAACAATTGACTTTTTTTAATAAAATACTTTTTTTTAATGTTTTTCCTCCTTTGTAACCCCTCCTGTCTACATGCAATCTAAAGTTGACTGCATTTTTCAGGGTGGGTTTCCTCATGGTGATAACTGTGGACCATGCCTATGTAATGTGTGTTAAAATTAGACATGTGCACAGCCAAAAAAATTTGTTCATTTTCGTTTCATTAGTTTATTATTCTTTTCGTTTTTCGGGTCATTCGTTATGATCGCGATTCGTAAATTCGTTCATTCGTAAATTCGTAAATGCGTTCATTCGTACATTCGTAATTCGAACATTCGTTCATTCGTACATTCGTTCATTCGTACATTCGTACATTCGTACATTTTTACATTTGTACATTCGTAAATTCGTACATTCGTAAAATCGTACATTTGTAAATTAGAAAATTCGGAAATTTGTAAATTCGAAGTTTGAAAATCCAAAAACCCGAAAATTCAAAAATCTGAAATAGTAACTAACTATTAAATTATAGGTATTGTAATTTCCTTTCAAACTTGACTGTCAGTGAACGTAACAAATACAAATTTAACCGAAGTTGCGAATTATCCAAAACGAATGCTGCATCTAAACAAAGGGAAGGGAACAAATTAATAATCAATAATAATAATAAAACGTTATTATTATTATTGTTATTTATTATTATTAATTCATTACGTTCCCTTCCGTTTTTTCAGATCATTCATAACTTCGGATAAATTTGTATGTGTTACGTTCACTAACAGCCAAATTTAAAAGGAAATTACAATACCTATAAATTAAAAGTTACTAGTAATTACTAATAGTTAAGTTATTATTAGTTAACTATTATTTCAGATTTCCGAATTTTCGAATTTACAAATTTACGAATTCACTAATTTACTAATGTGCGAATGCACGAATGTACGAATGTAAATTACGAATGTATGAATGCCCGAATTTACGAATGTCCAATTTTATCGAATTTACGAATATTCGGAAAAAATTCGTTAAACGGGTTTTCGTTAATTCGGATATTCCCGAATTAACGAATTTGTCGAAATTCGTTAAAAAACGAATTCGGAACGAAACAAATTGCACATGCCTAGTTAAAATGGCCACTTGTGATCACCATGGAAGCCCGGGTGACAAGGTGACAATTCAGGAGCAAAGTTTGGAGGCAGGTTTGTGATCCAACAAGCGTGTGATGGTCAGGTGTCCACTTTAATGTTAGGATAACATCTAGTGGGCTCCCTCAAGCTTCCTTGAAACTCTCTTTCCTTCTCCTGTGCCTTCCTGACCTGTTCATAAACCAGTTAGGAAGGGTCAGTTATATGTAATTGATCATATACAATATTACATATTATATATTTGAATATTTGGTGGTGCTGCTTATAGCCTCCCACAGTAAACACATCCCTTGGTCCTTATGACATGGGCCAGCTTTCATTAGACTGCATTACATCTAGAAAGACAACCATGCGTGAAGGCAACCCTCAAGTCTCTGGGGTTGATTTACTAAAACTTCAAAATCTGGTGCAGCTGTGCATAGTAGCCAATCAGCTTCTAACTCCAGCTTGTTCAATTACACTTTGAAAATAAAACCTGGAAGCTGATTGGTTTCTAAGCAGAGCTGCACCAAATTTTGCACTCTCCAGCTTTAGTAAATCAAGCCCATTGAGTCTAAACAGCTGGTCATAGATGGTGCTCCTCCTCTGTCTCACCAGACGGGGAAAGAAACTGAAATAGAAGAACTCTGCAACATACCCTCTTTCCCCGAAAATAAGACCTAGCGTGATTGTCGGTGATGGCTACAATATAAGGCCTACCCTCCAAATAAGCCCTAGTTAAAGTTCTTGTAGGTCCTAATTTCAGGGTAGGGTTTATTTTCGGGGAAACAGGGTAGGGCTTATTTGGGGGGTAGGGCTTATATTGCAGCCATCACCGACAATTACGCTAGGTCTTATTTTCGGGGAAACAGGGTACTGTATAGGCCTTGCTGCCCACTTAACATCAGGAAAATCCTTATACCAAGAACTGAAACAAAGACTAAAAGAGAGGGCGCACCAGCCTAGTGCATGTTCATAAGACCCTTTATTGTAAAAAAAATATATGAAATCCAATGTACTCACAAAGGTGAACAACTACAAGCATGAAATCAATCCAGTCTTGATGTAGGAGCAATGCCCATCCACAGGGGAGTCGCTTATGTGTTTCAAGGGCAATGCTATCCCATCAGAGCTAATTTCACCCCCCCCCCGCCTGAAGTCTATGAAAAATGTCCCCCCCCTGCAGTCTATGAATAATGCATGCGAAAAATGCTTGAAAATAAATAAAAGGGTCAAATACCCGAAGAAGCACGCTGAGAACATTAACCGTTGTGGAACAGCAACCTAGCCTGATTGACCGATTAACCAGCTAAACCAGTAGTCTCCAAACTATGGCCCGGGGGGCTGGATGTGGCCCCTTTGCTAGCTTTTATCTGACCCTTGGGGCACTATTTCATCCACTGATACCAACAATGGGACATCTCCCACTGTGCACCTCCATTGGACACCAATGGAGGTGCACAATTCCTGCCAAATGATTCCAACTATGGTGCACAATTCCTCACAATGACACCAACAATTTGAAACGTAAGGAAAGAAATAAGAGAGAATAAATAAACAAATAAAGAGATGTATGGATATGTGGATGTAAAATAAGCATGAGAAGGTAGTGAGGGATAGTGTGGTGAAAAATAGAAAGTAAGAACGAAAGTGAAATAAGAATGTATGTGAACATCCCTTTTGTTTTGTTTTTCATTATTATTATTTTTTCTCTCACTCCCCCCTTTACCCCCCCTTTACCCCCCCCTTTACCCCCCTTTTCCATCAATTGTTTTCTCTTTTTTTTGCCCTTCATTTCATTTATTCTCAATTAAACAGCAAGAACAAGCAATTGTATACACACCTTCACACAATTGAGTGACTACCGATGATGCTTAAATACTCCCCACACACATATGGGATCTCCATTCCCATGACTAAGCTCTGGGGGGTGGAGAGAAACATGTTAGCGTGGCCAGAGTGGTTGCCACTCTAATTACCACCATAGGACCATATGGATGCGAGGCACCAGAGATTTCCTCCTTTTTCTCCCTCGAGCAGCAAAACACTGGAGGCACTAGTAGCGGGGAAGGACCTAAATACCCTCCTAGCAGCCAGCATCGGGTGGAAACTGATTACTGGGATCTGTTGGCTGCTGGGAGACACCTGCTGGTGGACACCCGAACTACCGTTCTGGGAGGCACAGTGCCACCAGCAGGTGAACACTTAGTTAAACCCTCCAAAAGCTATAACAACGAGAGTGCCCTGAGCTTTAATAAATACATTTTATCCATAGGCTGAAACTTGGGCTAAAGTGCTTTATGTGGAATATATCTACATCGAAAATCCATAAAGAATAATAGCTTTAAGCTCAAGTCAACCAAAAGGCGTATGGTAGCTA
This sequence comes from Lithobates septentrionalis, assembly GCA_037952835.1. Classification (NCBI taxonomy): domain Eukaryota; kingdom Metazoa; phylum Chordata; class Amphibia; order Anura; family Ranidae; genus Lithobates; species Lithobates septentrionalis. The sequence continues at coordinate 423,059 of JBBDGP010003161.1, read as the reverse complement.
AGACCGCCATTGCTGGAATCCAGTGACATCCACTAGAATTGTTTGGCTTGATTCACTAAAGATGAATGAGTGAAGCGTTTTTTTATATGGCGTTGGCATGTTGGATTGCTGACACTTTTCTCTTGAATCATCATCCACACAAACAAGTCTTCTCTTGTGTGTAAAGAGAAAAAATGTAAAGAAAAAAGAAAAAACAGCTGCGCCCAGAAGTCACAATTCAAGTTTTTCCGCTGCGGGTGAATGCAGGTTAAAACTAAAATTACTGCATCTAAACATCAACATTCATTTTAAGTGGCTGCCACTTAAAGCTGACTTCCAGGCAAATATGAATGGCACAAACAAAGCAGGTCTGTATTTATTCTTCTGGGAAGGCCGTCCACAAGGTTTAGGAGTGTGTCTATGGGAATGTTTGACCATTCTTCCAGAAGCGCATTTGTGAGGTCAGGCACTGATGTTGGATGAGAAGGCCTGGCTAGCAGTCTCTGCTCTAATTCATCCCAAAGGTGTTCTATCGGGTTGAGGCCAGTCAAGTTCCTCCAAACCAAACTCCCTCAGCCATGTCTTTGTGGACCTTGCTACCTGAGAAATGGGACTTTGTATATAGGGGTGGTACAAACAGGCAATATCATAGTATGTAAGCAATTGTATACACCTGTCAGCCCGTCACATAATTGAGTGACTACCGATGATGCTTAAATACCCCCCACACACATATGGGATCTCCATCCTAATGACTAAGCTCTGGGGGGTGGAGAGAAACATGTTAGTGTGGCCAGAGTGGTTGCCACTCTGATTACAACCATAGGACCATATGGATGCGAGGCACCAGAGATTACCTCCTTTTTCTCCCTCGAGCAGCAAAACACTGGAGGCACTAGTAGCGGGGAAGGACCTAAATACCCTCCTAGCAGCCAGCATGGGGTGGAAACTGATTACTGGGATCTGTTGGATGCTGGGAGACACCTGCTGGTGGACACCCGAACTACCGTTCTGGGAGGCACAGTGCCACCAGCAGGTGAACACATAGTTAAACCCTCCAAAGCTATAACAACGAGAGTGCACCTTATTCAATGTGTAACAAATATTTAAAAAATTAAGCAAAACACGTTAGCCATCCAACGTTATTGATCATATGGCCTTGAGATCCGCGTTAAAGGTTCGACATGTTTCGAGGGAGATCCCGCTTCCTCAGGACCTTGGATCTTAGTACAAGGATACTAAGATTTTATTCATAAGGTAAGTGTTGGTATACGGCTGCCGGGTCCGTGGGGAGAAACCAAAACCCAAAAAAACGCTCCACATCCAACAAGAAGTTTATATATACAGTATATCTATAGCAGCTAACTTCATATATCAAAGATAGATTTGCACCCAGAAAAATACATTGTTTAGACTGTGCAGTCCAGGGTCTAAAATTCATTACTGGGAGTTAAAAAAATGCCTGACCAAAAAGCCTAACGTGTTCAAGATGGTGTACCCTCTTGCATATGGAAAACATGCACACAGGGCACTGGACCCACAGACTGCACCGTCTAAAAAATCTCTTTTTCTGGGTGCAAACCAATCTTTGAATAATGAAGTTAGCTGCTATAGCTATTAATACAAACTTCTTGTTGGATGTGGAGCGTTTTTTGGGTTTTGGCTTCTCCCCATGGGCCTGGCAGCCATATACCAACATTTACCTTATGAATACAATCTCAGTATCCTGGAACTAAGATTCGAGGTCCTGAGGAAGCGGGGTTTCCCGCGAAACGCATCAACCCTTTAAAGCCGATCTCAAGGCCATATGAATAAGAACTTCGAATGGCTAACATGTTGTTCATATTGGTTTTAATTAATTTTTTAAATATTTGTTACACATTGAATAAAGTGCTCTGATTTTATATACTATTATATTGTCTGTTGATACTACACCTAAGGAGGTACATGCAAAATCCCATTTGTCTAGTAGTTTGTTATACAGTGCCTTGAAAAAGTATTCATACCCCTTGAAATTTTCCACATTTTGTCATGTCACAACCAAAAAGGTAAATGCATTTTATTGGGATTTTATGTGATAGACCAACACAAAGTGGCACATAATTGTGAAGTGGAAGGAAAATGATAAATGGTTTTCAACATTTCTTACAAATAAATATGTGAAAAGTGTGGGGTACGTTTGTATTTATTCCCCTTTACTCTGATACCCCCAACTAAAATCTAGTGGAACCAATTGCCTTCAGAAGTCACCTAATTAGTAAATAGAGTTCACCTGTGTGTAATTCTCTGTAAATCTCAGTATAAATACAGCTGTTCTGTGAAGCCCTCAGAGATTTGTTAGAGAACATTAGTGAACAAACAGCATCATGAAGGCCAAGGAACACACCAGGTCAGGGATAAAGTTGTGGAGAAGTTTAAAGCAGGGTTAGGTTTTAAAAAAATATCCCAAGCTTTGAACATCTCACAGAGCTCTGTTCCATCCATCATCGGAAAATGTAAAGAGTGTGGAACAACTGCAAACCTACCAAGACATGGCCATCTACCTAAACTGACAGGCGGGGCAAGGAGAACATTCATCAGAGAAGCATCCAAGAGGCCCATGGTAACTCTGGAGGAGCTGCAGAGATCCACAGCTCAGGTGGGAGAATCTGTCCACAGGACAACTATTAGTCGTGTTCTCCACAAATCTGACCTTTATGGAAGCGTGGCAAGAAGAAAGACATTGTTGAAAGAAAGCCATAAGAAGTCCCATTTGCAGTTTGCGAGAAGCCATGTGGGGGACATAGCAAACATGTGGAAGAAGGTGCTCTGGTCAGATGAGACCAAAATTGAACTTTTTGGCCTAAAAGTATAATGCTATGTGTGGTGGAAAACTAAAACTGCACATCACCCTGAACACACCATCCCCACTGTGAAACATGGTGGTGGCAGCATCATGTTGTGGGGGTGCTTTTCTTCAGCAGGGAAGCTGGTCAGAGTTGATGGGAAGATGGATGGAGCCAAATACAGGGCTATCTTAGAAGAAAACCTGTTAGAGTCTGCAAAAGACTTGAGACTGGGGCAGAAGATCACCTTCCAGCAGGACAACGACCCGAAACATACAGCCAGAGCTACAATGGAATGGTTTAGATCAAAGCAAATGTATGTGTTAGAATGGCCCAGTCAACGTCCAGACCTAAATCCAGTTGAGAATCTGTGGTAAGACTTGAAAATTGCTGTTTACAGACGCTCTCCATCCAATCTGACAGAGCTTGAGCTATTTCGCAAGAGGAATGGGCAAAAATGTCCCTCTCTAGATGTGCAAAGCTGGTGGAGACATCCCCAAAAAGACTTGCAGCTGTAATTGCAGCAAAAGGTGGTTCTACAAGGTATTGACATTTGAATACAAATGTACGCCACACTTTTCACATATTTATTTGTAAAAAATGTTGAAAACCATTTATCATTTTCCTTCCACTTCACAATTATGTGCCACTTTGTGTTGGTCTATCACATAAAATCCCAAGAAAATATATTTACGTTTTTGGTTATAACATGACAAAATGTAGAAAATTTCAAGGGGTATAAATGCTTTTTCAAGGCTCTGTATGTATTATACAAGAGATGGTACATCCTAAGGGCTAAGAAAGCTTTAAACACCCCCCCCCCCCATACACACAATCTATCTTTTTAGAACCCAGGTTGGGAGAATCTGGGCTGGACCAACACATGACTATCTAGACTTCCTTGACTGTATTCTGCAACGCTATGGTTCTATGGATTCCTACGGTTTCTCCAAAGGTTACTAGGGGTTCCCTGAGCAATGAGCAACTTCTGTCCCTCAGATGAAAAACTGCTATCAATAAGCTTTTTAGCTATCTGTAATGCCGTGTACACACGAGCAGAATGTCCGACAGAAAAAGTCCGACGGGAGCTTTTCATCGTATATTCCGATCGCGTGTATGCCCCATTGGACTTTTTACGTCGAAAATTCTGACGGACCTAGAAATGGAACATGTTCTAAATGTTTCCGACGGAACCAATTCCTATCGGGAAAACTGTATGCTGTTCCGACGTACCAAAAACTACGCATGCTCTGAAGTACGAGACGGAAGCTATTGGCTACTGGCTATTGAACTTCCATTTCCTAGTCCAGTCGTACGTGTTGTACGTCACCGCGTTGTGGACGGTTGGAATTTGGTGTGACCGTGTGTATGCAAGACAGCTTGAGCGGAATTCCGTCGGAACTCCATCGGAAAAACCTTCAGAGTTTATTCCAACATGAAAACCGGTTGTGTGTACAGGGCATAAGGGTGGGAATCATCTTCTCGTTCACCACAAATGTATGGAGCATTCTTCTAAGTGACCATCACACTATTGTACTGTAAACTTTTGATATAGTAATCTTTTCCCTGAGCCTGGAAAATTATTTCAATAGTTCCTCCATGTTAATAAGGTTGAGAAAGACTGGTCTATCCTATCATATTCTACTGCTAAAAAATGCTCTAGGTCCACGAGAGAGTCCATTTCCAACACCCATTCCATTAAGGTAGGGATCTGGTGAGATCGCCAGAAACGAGGAGGTGTCCACAAATTTGGGCTATATAGTATACATTATAGATAAATTAGAAAAATAAGAAATAAAAATATAAATATGATTTACCTATATGTGCCAAAATCAGGGCTAATATAATAAGCATAATTCCCAGGGCTGATCTGGAGACAAGCGCTCTTGATAAGTTGTAGTTATAAGCAGACAGCAGCAAGGTGCCTAAAATAGGAGAGAAGAAGGAGAAACATTTCAATCAGTTATTATTTAAAGAGCAAATAAAGTCATACAGGAGTTTACAAGGGTTTTGTATGCCTTTGATTTGGCCTGAAAACATTTATCAGAACCTTAAAAAATGGGCTTATAAAAAACACGAGCTTTGTATAGTTACAGTATATATACTGCATCAGAGTTATTCCAAAGTGACCGACAGGGTATATTTTTATGTGTAGGGTAGTAGGGATAAAGAAAATTAAGAGTTTTTTTTCTCTGAAATTTCTGCAAAAATTGAAAGATTTTGGTAAAGTTTTGCCATTTTTGCCAAACGCTTTGGAGGCAAAAGGAAAGGCAAACTTAAGGTGTTTTTGGTGGGTTTTTACAACGTATTACAAAGTTTGCAGCCAAATTGGGATAGCATTGATATTTTATTATACTATATTTTGTTACATGGTAATTATATATGATTATGTTATTTTATATTGTTACAGGTTTGTTATGTTATTTTATTAGATTATATCAAATTATTAACTGCTGCACATTTATCATATAATATTGTATATTATTACATTATATTATATAATATTTATTATATAAACCAGTTTATTGTATTATTATTTTATATTATATTGAATTATTAAATGTTGCATATATAATCTATTATTGTATGTATATATACAGTGCCTTGAAAAAGTATTCACACCCCTTGACATTTTCCACATTTTCTCATGTTACAACCAAAAATGTAAATGTATTTTATTGGGATTTCATATGATAGACCAACACAAAGTGGCACATAATTGTGAGGTGGAATAAAAAAGATAAATGGTTTTCAACATTTTTTACAAATAAATATGTGAAAAGTGTGGGGGGCATTTGTATTCAGCCCCCCTGAGTCAATATTTTATAGAACCGCCTTTCACTGCAATTACAGCTGCAAGTCTTTTTGGGGATGTCTCAACCAGCTTTGCACATCTAGAGAGGGACATTTCTGCCCCTTCTCCTTTGCAGATTCTCAATGGGATTTAGGTCTTGACTTTGATTGGACCATTCTAACACATGAATATGCTTTGATGTAAACCATTCCATTGTAGCTCTGGCTGTATGTTAAGGGTCGTTGTCCTGCTGGAAGGTGAACCTCCACCCCAGTCTCAAGTCTTTTGCAGACTCTAACAGGTTTTCTTATGAGATTGTCCTGTATTTGGCTCCATCCATCTTCCCAGCAACTCTGACCAGCTTCCCTGTTCCTGCTGAAGAAAAGCATCCCCACAACATAATGCTGCCACCACTATGTTTCACGGTGGGGATGGTGTGTTCAGGGTGAAGTGCAGTGTTAGTTTTCTGCCACACATAGCTTTATACTTTTAGACCAAAAAGTAAATAATAAGCCTACTCACCGGACCCCTTTTCTGAACCCAGTAACCACCCCCACCTCTTTACGGTGATCCAACACCAAAGTCCTCTTCTGAACCCTGTTTTGGTGTTCCCCCTATACACTACTTCCCTCTACCCTTCCTGTGGTGCAACAACAACCTCCCCTTCTGACCACCCCTCTAGTGAACCCTGTTTTTGTGTTCCCTTATACACTTCTTCCCCCGACCCATGGTCCAACATCGACCTCCTCTTCTGACCCCCCCTCTCCTGAACCCTGTTTTAGTGTTTTCGAAAGCACCTCCCTACTTCCAATTTTATTGTCTTAGGGTGCACATACTTATCCTTTTTCTGTGTTCCCACAACCACTTTGCTCTTCCTCCTCTCCCCTTTTTCCCCACACCCACCCATGATATTCCTACTACCCAATCCCTCCCCGGTTCTCCCCCTTTTCAAGGCTCCCCAACAATCCCCGCTCCATCTCTGCTTTTTATCATTCACTTCCCCCATCTATGCTCCACCACCCCTTACACAACTCATACCACCCATTTTATCTGGCCCACACTAGGCTAGATAGGCGATCCTTAGCACCCAATCCCTCCCCGGTTTCATGTGACTATTTAGTGTTACAAGGTCTCAGGAGTGAATGGGGAGCAGGTGTGTTAAATTTGGTGTTATCGCTCTCACTCTCTCATACTGGTCACTGAAAGTTCAATATGGCACCTCATGGCAAAGAACTCTCTGAGGATCAAAAAAAGAATTGTTGCTCTACATAAAGATGGCCTAGGCTATAAGAAGATTGCTAAGACCCTGAAACTGAGCTGCAGCACGGTGGCCAAGACCATACAGCGGTTTATAACAGGACAGGTTCCACTCAGAACATGCCTCGCCATGGTCCACCAAAGAAGTTGAGTGCAGGTGCTCAGCGTCATATCCAGAGGTTGTCTTTGGGAAATAGACGTATGAGTGCTACCAGCATTGCTGCAGAGGTTGAAGGGGTGGGGGGGTCAGCCTGTCAGTGCTCAGACCATATGCCGCACACTGCATCAAATTGGTCTGTATGGCTGTCGTCCCAGAAGGAAGCCTCTTCTAGAGATGATGCACAAGAAAGCCCGCAAACAGTTTGCTGAAGACAAGCAGACTAAGGACATGGATTACTGGAACCATGTCCTGTGGTCTGAAGAGACCAAGATAAACTTATTTGGTTCAGATGGTGTGAAGCGTGTGTGGGGGCAACCAGGTGAGGAGTACAAAGACAAGTGTGTCTTGTCTACAGTCAAGCATGGTGGTGGGAGTGTCATGGTCTGGGGCTGCATGAATGCTGCCGGCACTGGGGAGCTACAGATCATTGAGGGAACCATGAATGCCAACATGTACTGTGACATACTGAAGCAGAGCATGATCCCCTCTCTTCAGAGACTGGGCCGCAGGGCAGTATTCCAACATAATGACCCCAAACACACCTCCAAGATGACCACTGCCTTGATAATGAAGCTGAGGGTAAAGATGATGGACTGGCCAAGCATGTCTTTAGACCTAAACCCTATTGAGCACCTGTGGGGCATCCTCAAACGGAAGGTGGAGGAGCGCAAGTTCTCTAACATCCGCCAGCTCCGTGATGTAACACCACCTGCCTATAAACAGCTTTCATTACTCCTTCTTCCCAGTATATTCCACTTTTATGTGCAGTATGTGTAAACCCAGGAAGGCTTACCACATTCATTACACCTTTTCTCTTTTGCCGCAAACACACGGTCGGAATTTCCAACAACAAATGTTCGATGTGAGCTTGTTGTAGGAAATTCCAACCGTGTGTATGCTCCATTGGACATTTGCTGTCAGAATTTCTGACAACAAATGTTTGAGAGCAGGTTCTCAAATTTTCAGACTACAAAACTTGTTGTCGGAAATTCCGAGCGTGTGTACCCAGTTCCGACATACAAAATTCCACGCATGCTCCGAATCAAGCAGAACAGTCGCACTGGCTAATGAACTTCATTTTTCTTGGCTCGTCGTACATCTTGTACGTCACCGAGTTCTTGACGTTCGTAATTTCTGACAACATTTGTGTGTATGCAGGACAAGTTTGAGCCAACATCCGTTGGAAAAAAATCCACGGTTTTGTTGTCGGAATGTCCGATCGTGTGTACGCGGCATTTAAGTAGACCATAAATGGGCAAAATAATAGATCAGAATAGAGCCAAACACCTCTTTCCTCTCCCCCTTCGCCGATGTTATAATGGATTGAAATATAGCCATGAACCTTTCTCCTCTCTTCTACAAATAAAATAACAATACTTCCCAATTTCTGGTGCATTTGTTGTCACATCCACCCTTCTATGCCTTTCGTCACAAGGACTTTTTCAGGTAACAGCAGACGTCAGAAGGCTCAAGGATCCATGCTTAAATATTACTTAGGCCCATATATCATACCCTCCCTACCTTTTAATACCACCTACAAAAACCCTTTTGAAACCGCAAATATAATGCCGCGTACACACGGTCGGACTTTTCGTCTACAAAAGTCCAACGGACGCTGACGGACTAAAGCTGGCTGGTAATCCGATCGTGTGTGGGCTTCTCCGGACTTTCAACGTACTTTTTTAGCCTCAAATCCGACGTACTTTAGATTTGAAACATGCTTCAAATCTTTACGTCGTAACTACGACGGACCCCGAAATCCGCTCGTCTGTGTGCTAGTCCGACGGACAAAAAGCCACGCTAGGGCACCTATTGGCTACTGGCTATGAACTTCCTTATTTTAGTCCGGTGTACGTCATCACGTACGAATCCGTCGGACTTTTGTGTGGTCGTGTGTAGGCAAGTCCGTTCGTTAGAAAGTATGCGGCAAGTCCGCCGCAAGTCCGCCGAAAGTCTGCCGGAAGTCTGTCGGACAGGCTGTCTGACTTTTGTAGACGAAAAGTCCGACCGTGTGTACGCGGCATTAGTCTTTCAGGGGCACACAAAAGAAATAAATTACCCAATTTTCAACAAAATATAAAAGATGAGGTTGGCTTGAGTAAACAAATACCCAGCAGGTCAAACCTTTAAATTGTGTGTGCCTGTGAAACAGTGACAATCTTCAGTGTCCTATATTTTCCATAAGTCCCTACAGGTCATCAGTTTAGAGTAATGGGCCTAGAATTATTGCTCTAACATGTGCAATGATATTTAATATGTGTAGTGCACTCAATGTTTTCACTGGTAGGCTCCCTGATGCACGAATTTACATTCATATGCTCGTGGGGGTGGGGATGGGGGGCTTGAACATTTTGTGGGGGATTTTAAGTGCCTGGGTGCAACTTTTACATTTTTTTTCCTAAATTTTATTTTCATCATCTCTTTAATGGGACATCAGGGGTCTAAAAGACCCTTATATCTCACCTGCCTTGCAATTAAACAAATAGAGTGCAGATTGCACTCCAATAGCATCTTCCCCAGCTGACTTGGGAAAGAAAATAGGACATAGAAGTGACAATTTACACATTGCTTCCTGGTCATCAACAGGAAGGGAAGATTTCTTTGATCTCCCTCCCTTCTACAAAATGGCACCTGCCATGTCAGTCTTGGGTACACCTATGGGCATACAGACCCTGGGAGACATGGCAGGGGTGCATGTGGGGGATAAAACTGACAATTACCATGGTGTATTGAAGCGATCTGTTGGGCACAGCCGCCAGATCGCTTCTATATGACAGCTGACTTGTCAGATTTAGGCCATCCAAACACGGAGCGAATTTCTTTCCTGCAACCGCAGGTTGCAGGAAAGAAATTAGCTTGATTCCCCCATTAATGCAGACAGGCCATTGTCTTCTCCCGGTGGAGGGTGAGGGAAGCCATCCCCTCTGGGAGAAGACAGTGATTATTGCTAGTAGCTATAGCAGCCACTTGTCATAATCGCAAGCAAATCCCGCAGGCTGGTTGTACCAAAGTTGATTGATCGATTAGCTTGGTACCTTCAGCCTTCCCATTAAAGGTTCGAATCTCAGCAGGAACTAGCCGAGATTCAAACGGTGTATGGCCAGCCTTACACACAATCCCAGCGGCTGCAACCAGGTGTGTAAAACCTCCAAAGCCACTGATGTAGTATTTACAATGGTGGCAGTAAATGGGTTTATTGAGCTTTTTGAAGTCTGCTGTTTCTTAAGGAAGTCCTTGTGATGAAACGCGTAGACGGGTGGATGTAACATCAGACACACAAGTGAAATCCTAGGTATTTGTTTACTTAATCCAACCACACTTTTTTTTATTTTGCCAAACAATTGGGTAATTTATTGTGTTTGTGTGCCCTCAATGGACTAATATTTGCAGCTTATGGCTTTATGCTGGTGATGGTTGTGATGGCACTGTCCAGCACCCAGCTTGGGTGCTTCCATCAAGATATACGTAGCTTCCTCCAGTCTGGAACCAGGAAGCCGATGTTATAGCTGAATATTGCACCCAAGATACTAGATGACACTAGCTTAGGTGCATACTGGAACTGCAACTCTTTATTGGACATTGACACAGAATATATACAATGCAAGATCAGATAAGCGTTTGATCACATTACCCTAACCCTGCAAACTGTAAACAGGAATATAATTAACATAGCTAAAGAACAGCCAACATAAACATAATGCGTAATAAACAAGTAGTCACTTAATCAATCCTAGGTGCCCAGACTATTCTTTGATTAACAGGGATCCCACCTTGTCTCCCTTGCACCAGTCTGAAACAAGCTCATACAATATTCCAGCAGTCTGAAAAGGTGGAATCATTTATCTTTATAGATTTCTTGAGGGATATTGTTGATAAATATTTCTGTCCTAAGTGAAGGAGTTCTCCAACTCAGTCTGCAGGAGGGCCACCATATTCCCTCTGACTATTAACCTGTACAAGATTAATATTGCACCTTTCCATCCACCCCAGAAGGGATGCTTTAATGTCCTTATTCAGAGAATTAATCCAAGCCTCACTCTTATGCCCTGTACACACGATCGGACTTTCCGACGGGAAATGTTGGATGTAAGCTCGTTGGCCGAAAGTCCGACCGTGTGTCCGCTCCATCGGACAATTGCTGTCGGACTTTCCGTCAACAAATGTTGGCTAGCATGTTCTCAAATTTTCCGTCAACAAATGTGTGTTGTCGGACTTTCCAATCGTGTGTACACAAGTCCGTCGGACAAAAGTCCAAAGTACAAACACGCATGCTCGGAAGCAGAAGCTGTCGGTCTTGTAAACTAGCGTTTGTAACAGGGAATTAACATTCGTGACGTGGCAAATTATGAAATCTGGAAATGCAGCGCACAATTCTCTTCTTCTTTAATGGGATAATAATGAAGCTGCTTTGCTGGTGATACTGATGGAGTTATTGCAAATGAATTTTCAAAGGCTTTTTTTTCTAGTGATATCAAGAATAATATTATTATGTTTTTTTTTTTTTTTATTATTTGGGCAAGTTACCACAACACCATTATCCTGTAGTTTTTATGAACAAAGATACAACTATGTTGGTGTTCCTTGTCAATTTTACATTGTATTTTTTAAAATGTAACTGCCGACTCCCAAACTGTCATTTGAAGTAAAACTCATAGCCAAGTATTATTCTCCACAATTTTTTTAATGTACATTAAGAAAAAAATAATTAGACATGCTATCTGCCAATAGAACTTAACCAAAAATTGCATCTATGCATCCAAAAATATAGAAAATATACCAAATCAAATCATTATTCAACCAAAGAAATAATGTCAAAGCAATAACTCCAAGGCCAATAATAAATAACACGTTATCTCCTCCGATTCCGCAGCATGTCTGGTTGACGAACGGCCGTTCAGAAACAAACTGAAAAGTACGAAATGAAAAACGCGAAAAGAAAAGCGCGAATCAACACTCACCAAACTTCTACTAACACGAAATTAGCAGAAGGAGCCCAAAGGGTGGCGCTAAAGAGCTGAAAAAACACGTAGTACGTCTAGTACATCACTACGTTCGTAATTGTTGCCCAACATTTGTGTGACCGTGTGACAAGTCTTATGCCCCGTACACACGGTCGGACTTTGTTCGGACATTCCGACAACAAAATCCTCGGATTTTTTCCGATGGATGTTGGCTCAAACTTGTTTTGCATACACACGGTCGCACAAAGAATTTCCGATCGCCAAGAATGCGGTGATGTACACCACGTACGACGAGACTAGAAAAGGCCGGTTCAGAACCAAGCGCGGCACCCTTTGGGCTCCTTTTGCTAATCTCGTGTTAGTAAAGGTTTGGTGAGAGACGATTCGCGCTTTTTCAGACTCGTGGCTTTCAGATCGTTTTCTGACGTTCAGTTTGTGCTTGTGGGTTTGTATCTGCTCTTCAGTGCGTGCAGTCAGTTCGTATCAGAGTTTTCTGTGTGATCTTGCCTGCTCGTTGCTGTTTTTCAGGTCGCTCTTCACAGGCCTTGCTGTTCTTCAGTGCGTTCTGTTACTTCGTTCTGAGCAGCCGACCGTTTTCTAGCCATGTTTCGTATGCGTACTCCTCGTACAGTTCGTGCTGTGCGGGGGCTTGGTGTTGGGGTCCTGACCTTGACACAAGTCCGTGACAAGTTCTGTCACATGCCTTTGCTCCGTGAGATCCGTGAGAATAATCCTGATGATTTCAGGAACTTTCTCAGGATGACGGACCCCGTGTTTCACCGTTTGTTGGCTTCGCTGACCCCCTATATTAGCAGGCAGGATACCTGCATGAGGCAAGCCATCACTCCGGAGCAGAGGTTGGTCGCTACCCTGCGGTATTTGGCCACAGGGAGAAGCCTGCAGGACTTGAAGTTCTCGACAGGCATCTCCCCCCAGGCTCTGGGGATCATTATCCCAGAGACCTGTTCTGCCATCGTACAGGTCCTGCAGAAGGAGTATATGAAGGTAAGATTTTTATCCTTTAATATCACATTTTATTGTATTGAATGTTTGATAATATATTGTATTTCTTCCCTCATTCCCTAATTACCATGATTGTAATATGCTGTGAATGTCCCCTTTGTCCTCATGCATGCTGAATTTTTATATAATTATTATTTTAGGTCCTTCATACAAATTTGCCCTTCAATAACCTCCCCAGCATGGTGTCTCCTGGCCTATATTCACCTCATGTAGTCACTTAACAATGTATTTTATCAGCTCCATAGTAGTGCTTTACCCCAAACACCCCCTAAAATGTTTGGAAATGTTATTTTTGATTTAAATTCAGGCAGAGTGCCAGAGGCTTTTTTTTGTGGTGTCCCCAAATTTTTTTTAACCCAACCCCCAACTGCTAAGTCAGCTGATCCCAATTCTCTATCCTCAATCATCTATCTGCTGACTTTGCCAAACCCATACACACTATACCCATCTCTTTAGTGCTCAGATTTATGGATGAATTCCCCAAAGCATGTAGTGCAAGGGCCTGCCTGTATACTTTCCAATGGTACTGTTTAAAGTTTTTGTATCCTATTATTATCTTGATAGGTAATAGCAGAATGTCCAAATGTCCTCAAATGTGTACAGTGTGTATTTATATCTTTGTATTATGACACTTCTTACCTGTCCAGTGGTCTGCCAATAGTGTAACTAAGGAGGGGCTGTTCCAAGTAATACCCTGTATTTAGGCATTCATCTCTCAATGAAGTGAAGAGGGTTACCTGTCCAAGAGTCCCCCCCCCCTATAATGTTAGAAATGGCCCATGAGAGGGGGGGAGGGGGAATATGATAGGTGTACCTTATACTTTGGCCTTGTTAAATTCCCCTTAGTAAATGCTATCTGGAGGTTGCCCCATAATGTTTGTGTCTAATCTGCTTGCCATGTTTCTGTGAAAAAATAGTAAGGTTTATTTTTTTTTTCCCTCAACAGTTTCCTTCAACGCCACAGGAATGGCAGACTGTGGCCTCCCACTTTGCCCAGCGGTGGGACTTTCCTAACTGCGGAGGGGCAATTGATGGGAAACACGTCCACATCGTCCCACCACCCAACTCGGGGTCGTACTATTATAATTACAAGGGGTTAAATAGTATAGTGATGTTGGCGGTGGTGTCGGCTAATTACGAGTTCTTGTATGTGGACGTGGGGAAGAATGGCCGGATGTCCGATGGTGGAGTCATCGCCCAGACGGAGTTCTACAGGCATCTCCAGAATGGCAGCTTGGACTTGCCACCTCCAGAGGACAATGTTGAAGGTCTCCCATTTGTGTTTGTTGCTGATGAAGCAACTCACCTGTTGTGGTCCAATCTCCACCACGTCTTCTTCTTCCTCCTGCTCCGCTTGGGTTGGGGGTATTTCCCCTTCTTCCAGAGGGGGGGGGGTCTCTGGTCTCCTGGGATGAGGGGTGTCCGAGTCTTTTCTCCCCTATGTAAAACAAAAATGGTATACTTAGCACACAGATATTTGATGGCAGAACTAGAAATAGGAAACATTGCTTGGAAGTGGGGTACAATTGTCTATTTTAGCAGAGTTCCAAGATGTATATTTTTTATTGCCCTTTGTCAAGTTGCAATACTTTACCTGTTTGGTACAAGCTTCACAGATGTAGCCCCCCCTATAGTATACACTGGAGCACCTGTGTGGCCCCCCTAATAAAAATGGTGTTCTTTTGTCCCACACTAGTGCTCCAGTGTCCAGATGTGAAAACAGCTGCTCAGTGTCCTCTCCTTACACACAATCTAGTTTGCATTTCATTCTAGTAACAAACCCATCTACACAAACAAATATTTGGCATCCAAGTAGGCCCCCAAAAATGTGTGAAAATGCATATGGCCTAAACAATGGTGTTCTAGAGGCCGAAAGAAAAATGTTTGATACGAATGAATAATGTGCCCATGAACATTAAAGTTGACCTTTTGAAACGTTACAACTAATAAAAGCATATGGAACAGAACGAACGTAATAAAGACAGAAAGAATAGGAACACAGCACAACTACTTACTTTTTTGCAGCACTCTCCGGATCTTTCGGTACTGCTCTGGCTCTCTCAACTTCAGGTCCGACCACCGCTTCCTGAGCTGATCTTTAGACCTTCGTACCCCGAAATTCCGCTCTAGATTCCTGACCACTTTCGCCATGATCTTGGCCTTTCGGATGTTCGGGTTGGGGTAAGGCCCATATTTTCCGTCATAGTCGGACTTCCTCATGATGTCGACCATCTCCAACATCTCCCCAAACGACATATTTGTGGCCTTAAAACGTCTCCTTCTGGATCGGGACGTGCCTGGATCCGGGCTTTCCTCCTCCTCCTCCTCGTTGCTACAATTAGCCCGCACCTGCTGTATGTCCGCCATCATGCTCTTCCCCCACTGCGCCGAACGAAAAGGGGCGGGGAATACACTAGAAAGAACGTCAGGGGCGGGCGGAGTTACACGCATGCGCAGTGTATATAAAGCGTAACACGCGTGCGTATTACGTTTGATCTGTGAGCGGAGGAAGGAGCATTGGACGCGGCGATCGTAAGAACGAAGGTAAGAGACAAACTTGTGCCTATACTGCTTCTAGATTGAGGCCTATATTGTAACAAGATTAGGAGAGTTTTCTGTGACATTAGGCTTTGTCTTGTGTTGTGTCTTGCAGTGAACATGGATATGGTACTGAAAGATAAGGACTTCATTTCAGTCTTCATAGAGATGCTAAGGGAGCTGCCCTGTCTGTGGGAGATTACCCACCCGCATTACAAGAACCAAGCAAAGAGGAAGGCAGCACTGGAGCAATTGTGTGAAATTGTGAAGCAGGTGATCCCCACGGCAGACATCACTTTTTTAAAGATTTTCATTGGTGGCCTGAGGAGCACATATCTGAGGGAGCGCAATAAAGTCCTTGATTTGCAGAGATCTGGAGCAGCAGGTGACATCTATGTCCCCAGGATGTTGTACTACCACAGGCTGCACTTTCTGGCAGGCCAGACTGAACCCAGGCCATCCCTCTCCAGTCTTCCTTCCAGGCTTCCTTCCTCCCCGGCTGAGGCTTCTGAAGCCCAACCTGGGCCTTCCAGGCCACATGTGGAGGAGCCCAGATTGAGCCAGGTATAGCATTCCTCTAAATATTTCTGCTTGTCCAATCAATGATGTGAACTATATGTTAGTTGGGAGTACTAATTAAGGATTGTGATTGATGATGCAAAACATTACAACTATGTCCCTTTTTCATACACAGGGAAGTCTCAGCCAGGAGGTGGCCGGGCCGAGCCGGCTGGCTGATCTGCAGGTCCCTCCACCCCCCCTGGAAACAGAAAGTGGCAGTAGCAGGAGTGCCCTAGAGGAGGCGGCTATCAGATTCTTTTGGAGGGCTACAGAGGTCCTGAGAGCACCACACACCAGGCAGGAGAACATTGCTGCATTCATTGCCTATAAAATGCAGAGGATGGAGGAGGGCCAAAAAGCCATGTGTGAGGCCCTCATATCTGAGGCTCTGGCGAAAGGTGTGAGGGGCCAAATTACACCTCACACACAGCTTTGGGATGGTCCTCCTCCTCCTCCTGCAGGTCCCCCTCCTCCTCCAGGTCCTACTCCTCCTCCTGCCACATCTCCAACTGCACAGCCACAGCCCGGAAGGAAGTGTAAAAGGAAAACCAGACAGTGAGGACACTGGATCCAGTCTGGTCGGCCAAAAAATGCAGCCTCTTGTGGTACCACAGCCTGCGGACACAGATGTCATCTGCTGCTATCCAAGTCTCTGCGAATCCCGGACCAGACTGCCCTCCCTTACATATGGACTCCTCAGGCCAACAATTTTGATGTTGAAGAATTGATGTCTGCCGTGGGGGTCCCAGGCTTCGCTAATTTCTCTTGTTGATCCAGTGTTGCCTTCCTCTTTGTTTGGTTCTGATCCCTTAATAAAGGATTTTTGTTTTGAATTATACTCTCCTATGTGTTTTACTTCAAAAAGGACAGTTGGTTTGTGAGGACTCAATGTGAAATGAACAAGGGACACCAACAACAAACAATCTCCTTGAGATTAAATAATAAAAGATATCAATGGTGTTGGGGTAACCTGACACACAAAACACACCCAAAAATATTCTGGAGTAAAAATAAAAATAACATCAGCCTTGGAAAAAATACAAACATTAAATAAAAAAAAAGGCTTAAAATCCAAAATAAAAAAAAAATATAAAACTGTCAGATGTGACAACTAATAACAATATATTGAGGGAATCCCACTAAAACAACACAAATAAAAGTTTGTGAGAAGTGTGTGTGAATAATTCTTGTCACAATCTAAAGAAGAAGAGAGTGCGCTGTATTAAACCATTTTGAACATTGCAGCGTGACGAAAGTGCTGTATCCATTGCGAATGGTAAGTTTACCAGAACGAGCTGTCCCGTGTCGGAATTTCTTCTGAGCATGCGTGTCACTTTGTGCGTCGGAACAGGCCACACACGGTCGGAATTGACGTGAACGGATTTTGTTGTCGGAAAATTTTATCTCCTGCTGTCCAACTTTGTGTGTCGGAAAAGCCGATGTAAAATGTCCGATGGCGCCCACACACGGTCGGAATTTCCGACAACGCGCTCCGATCGGACATTGTCCATCGGAAAATCCGACCGTGTGTACGGGGCATTAGCCAACACCCTTCGGACAAAAGTCGGTCTTGTTGTCAGAAAGTCCAATGGTGTGTACGGGGCTTAAGTGTTCATCACATGGTTGTCCATCATTAGAGAATGATCTGTTCGCTCCATGACCCATAATCAGTGAGTAGGAGGCTTGCACCTAGTCCCCTCCAAAAGCCCCTGTCACAGTTGGGTCTGTCACAGTGGTATTAAAAGGCAGGGCATGGTATATGGGCAAAGTAGTATTTAAGAATGGAGAGTGGTGAAGGAGAGAGAAGAAGAGAGGACAACCACCCACCCCCAAAGCCCAGAGCCACCTGAAAGGCACCAATTATAGGTACTGAGTCTCAGCGAAATCGAGGGTTGCGGAGCATTAGGTAGTAGAAGTCTCCAACAGGACCCAGGGCTCCCATACTCGATTATGTTTATCAAGAGTGTCATTTAGAGAGGCCGTCAGGTACTCCATTCTTTTAACATCTCTGATCCTGGAGTGCAGCTCGAATAGTGAGGGGGGTTCCCTCTTTTTCCACTTCAGGGCCACCAAACACCACGCTGCAGTTAGCACGTGTGCTAAGAGTTTTTTGGACAGTTTAGAGAAGGAGGTAGGTGGGAGGCCCAGAAGGAAAATTTTCGGGTCAAAGGGCACCCCAGTACCAAAGATGGATTGAAGCAGGGAGTGCACCATCTGCCAATAGGGAGTGAGTAGAGGGCAAGTCCAATAGACATGAAATAGCGTCCCCCTATCCTTACAGCATCGCCAACATCGGGGGTCGCCTGAGGGGTATATGGAGTGGAGCAGGTCAGGGGTCTGATAACAATGAAATAGAATCTTATATTGATTCTCTTTATAGAGCGTACAGATGGAGCTCTTAGAGGCCTGCGACCATACGAGCTGCCACGCGTTCAGGGGTATATCTACACCCAAGGCCTGCTCCCACTTACCCATATAGGCATGCCGTGGTCCGGCTGGTGATAAATCCATGGTCTGGAGTTGATAAGTGCGTGAGATCATACCTTTAGGGGACGAGCCCTCTAGACATAGTTTTTCAAACTCAGTTAAGGGGGAGAACTGAAGATTCGTTACCAAAGTATCGTTATTTTAGATATACAGAAAGGTGGTAAGCTCTGCCCAAGAGCTTCTAATGAGAGTGTTTATTTGGTATTCAAATTAAGCACTTGTTTTAACATATTACGCTTTTGGGGTTATTTGTGTTAATTATTTGCCACATGGTGATAAGCGGAGGTAATGAGGTACAATCAGAGGAGAGGAGAAATGTTCCTGGCTGTATTTGAGGAGAGGAGAGGAATACGATCTATTTATTTGGCAATTTATAACCTACTTAGTGATAAAGCGTCAGATACTGTACATCTGGTAAGCCTTCCTGGGTTTACACATACAGCATATGGAGGTGGAATATACTACGATGAAGGAGTAATGAAAGCTGTTGGAGGTTATTGAATCAATATTTGCTGTATGGAGTTTCATGAACACTAATTATTGTTTATGGTGTAGGTTGTGTTGGCACTGAGATCATTATAATTAATATTTTGGATTTTTTTTTTTTTTTATTGCCAAATGCAAATGATATACAATGATCCAATGTATGTTTCAAGAAAGTATAATTGTATCAATAAAACAAGAATTGAACAAAATATTATTATACAATAATACACAGCTCGAAATTTACAATGTACATTGATACTTCTCTACATAAACATGCAAACAAACACGTAAAAAACGCAACGCGGGAGCGTCACTAGCTGTGAACGGGACCTTCAACTTAGGGAAGCCTAGTATCTAGAAACCAGTTTGGCTATGATTTGGTTGTAAAAAGTAGTGATTTCAGATTGGTATTAGAGAGGGTCATCCAGGGGCGGACTGACCATTGAGCCACTCGGGCACTGCCCGAGGGCCCTGGGCCACTAGGGGGCCCCATCAGGGTTGCCAGCCTCAGAAAAACCAGGGACAGTATGTATAAATCTGTGTTTTTTTTACATCTGTCTGTGTATACTGTGTGATTGTATACTGTGTGTGTGTATACTGTGTGATTGTATACTGTGTGTGTGTGTGTGTATACTGTGTGGCCCCATAATCTCTGATTGCCCGGGGGCCCCATGAGTTATCAGTCCGCCGCTGGGGTCATCACATTTCGTGGGCCAATTTCCTGTTGGGGTTGTACAATATAAATGCCCCTCCATCATAAAGCTGGTACAGATACACTATAATAATATCAAAACCTGTCTTTACACGCACATGAACTTTAATGGCATCCCAGTCTTAGTCCATAGGGTTCAATATTGAGTTGGCCCACCCTTTGCAGCTATAACAGCTTCAACTCTTCTGGGAAGGCTGTCCACAAGGTTTAGAGTGTGTCTATGGGAATGTTTGACCATTCTTCCAGAAGTGCATTTGTGGGGGTCAGGCACTGATGTTCAATGAGAAGGCCTGGCTTGTAGTCTCCGCTCTAATTCATCCCAAAGGTGTTCTATCGGGTTGAGGTCAGGATATTGAGTTGGCCCACCCTTTGCAGCTATAACAGCTTCAACTCTTCTGGGAAGGCTATCCACAAGGTTTAGGAGTGTGTCTATGGGAATATTTGACCATTCTTCCAGAAGTGCATTTGTGGGGTTCAGGCACTGATGTTCAACGAGAAGGCCTGACTCGCAGTCTCCGCTCTAATTTGTCCCAAAGGCGTTCTATCGGGTTGAGGTCAGGACTCAAGTTCCTCCAGCCCAAACTCGCTCATCTTTATGGAGCTTGCTTTGTGCACTGGTCCAAATCATTTGGTGGAGAGGGGATTATGGTGTGGGGCTGTTTTTCAGGGGTTGGACTTGGCCCCTTAGTTCCAGTGAAGGGAACGCTTTTTTTTTGTAGAAAAAAAAAAAAAAAAGGAATAACATGGATTAGAATAGGGGAAGGATCTATCCATCAGCCCAGATCAGATATTCAGCAGCATCACATAATAAGTTACATAACAAACAAATACAGGTAGATTCAACACCCTAATGGAGGGAACTCTTAAGGCATCAGTATGCCAAGACATTTTGGACAATTTCATGCTCCTAACTTTGTGGGAACAGTTTGGGGATGGCCCCTTCCTGTTCCAGCATGACTGTTCAAGGATGCCTAGCATCCCCAGAAGAACCCACACCGGGGTAGGTCTCTCATGTGACCCTTGCTTGGTGTCCAACAAGGAGGGAAACATTAAGGATGTGTCACCCACCAGGCCTTGCACTGTAGCATCTTCCCTTAGTTTTGGAGCTGATGGCTCAATGGCCAGTGTGAGCAAGAGAGGCAACAAAGAGCAACCCTGCCTGGTTCCCCTAAAAATGTATAAGGGAGCAGAGATGATCCTGGTAACCTGGAGTCTAGCAGTGGGATCCTGATGCAGCAGTTTAACCCAGGACACAAAATAAGTCCAAAGACAAATTTTTATTTTTCATAATTTTATTACAAGTTTTCAAGAAATTCAGACAAAATAGTTGGAGTTATATGCAAGCCCTAGCATGCCTTGCTAACATACAGTATAATGACGAAGGGGGGTGCAGAATGGACATCAGAAGTAAATAAAGCCTGGAAAGTCTAATGCCGCGTACACACGAGTGGACTTTTGGACTGGACTGGTCCGACGGACCGAGTCCGGCGGACAATTCGACCATGTGTGGGCTTCATCGGACCTGCAGCGGACTTTTTCCAGTCGAAAATCTGACGGCCTTTAGATTTGGAACATGTTTCAAATCTTTACGTCGGAACTCCGCCGGACCCAGTTCCTAGCTCGTCTGTATGCTAGTCCGACGGACGAAAACCGACGCTAGGGCAGCTATTGGCTACTGGCTATCAACTTCCTTATTTCAGTCCTGTCCTACGTCATCACGAACAAATCCGTCGGACTTTGGTGTGATCGTATGTAGGCAAGTCCGTACATTGGGAAAGTCTGTCGGAAGTCCCCTGAAAGTCCATCGGATAGACCTTCGGACCAGTCCGGTTGAAAAGTCAATGGAACAGAAACACTCGAACGTAATCATCTTATCCCTGTCTGAATGTACACTGTTATGTGAAGTAAGAAAAAGTTTAACTTGGAGGTAGCTGAATACCTCTGAGGGTGGCAATATATTTTGCTCGTTTAACACTGGGAATGTTTTATTAGAGGTCGAACTAGTAAGTTGGTGCAGTCTAGATAGATTTAATTGGGACTTAATTCCAAAAGAGGATGGAGAAACGATAAATGATTATCCAAAGGAGAGATTGTTGGAACAGGTGAACTTTGCATACCAGGACCAACTGGTACAGCTTCACATGGTGGACCTGGAGAATCGGAGCCGCCCAAACAACTTGCAGCTCTGGGGCCTGCCAGAGGCGACTGGTCCAGAGAACCTGGTCGACACCATATCTGTGATCCTCCACAAAGTGGCACTCTGGAAACCAGGTAAAAATCCCCCCACCACTTCACCTTAGTTGTATTTCTGTGGTTACTTTTTGGTTTTTATATAAGAGTATATATGAATTTCCATATTGTCTGATATCTCTAGGGCCACTCTGCAAAGGAGAGCGATGCTGTAACCATTGCTGGAGAAATTGCACCAAATGGAATGTACCTACTGATGAGTGGAAAAAATATATATAAAACACAAAGCGCTGTGATGCTAAATAGCTGATAATTACACATAAAACCAAGTGAGGCTGCTATCAAAAGAGAGTGTTTTCAGAGTCACTTAAAAAGAATAAATAATGATATTTGAAGCGCTTCACAATGTGCATGAAAATGAATATAAAAGTAAATATAAATAGTCAAATAAATCCAGCGGTGAGTAAAAATTCCTAAAAAATCCAACAATCAAAATAGTGTAAAACTATAAAAAATTTAGTGACACCAAATGTGTAAAAAATTCACATAAAAAATCCACATAAAAATAAATATATAGGGATGTATTCAGAAGGTTCAATTATACAGGTGTGGAATCCTGATTGGTATAGAGCAGGGGTCTCAAACTGGCGGCCCTCCAGCTGTTGCAAAACTACAAGTCCCATTATGCCTTTGCCTGTGGGAGTTATGCTTGTAACTGTCAGCCTTGCAATGCCTCATGGGACTTGTAGTTTTGCAACAGCTGGAGGGCCGCCAGTTTGAGACCTCTGGTATAGAGCTTTTGATCACTAGCAAAGCTGTTTAAAAACACTTGCTAAATTAAGGTGCTCATTGATCTCAATAGTACCAAAGTGTTTTTTGCTTCTATTCACAACCAATGTGAGAATCATAAACAGGCAAATAAGAGAAAAAAACAATCATTGTGCAATAGTTAGGATACCAATGTACACAGGCAAACTTCAATCCACTCACGTGTGCCTTATAATGATAAGGCATATGCAGGTTTTACTATAGCAGTCAGCCGCCTTAGACAGGAGCAGATTCAGTGCAGTACACTGTGTGAAACTGCTGATCTGCACAGAGCGTCCTTGGCTCAGTACACTGTGTGAAACTGCTGATCTGCACAGAGCGTCCTTGGCTCCTCCAGGAGGAGCCAAGGACGCTCTGTGCAGATCAGCAGTTTCACACAGTGTACTGCACTGAATCTGCTCC
Organism: Lithobates septentrionalis; assembly: GCA_037952835.1. Lineage (NCBI taxonomy): Eukaryota > Metazoa > Chordata > Amphibia > Anura > Ranidae > Lithobates > Lithobates septentrionalis. The sequence goes on along the minus strand of JBBDGP010003161.1, from coordinate 399,856 downwards.
TGTCTAAGGCGGCTGACTGCTATAGTAAAACCTGCATATGCCTTATCATTATAAGGCACACGTGAGTGGATTGAAGTTTGCCTGTGTACATTGGTATCCTAACTATTGCACAATGATTGTTTTTTTCTCTTATTTGCCTGTTTATGATTCTCACATTGGTTGTGAATAGAAGCAAAAAACACTTTGGTACTATTGAGATCAATGAGCACCTTAATTTAGCAAGTGTTTTTAAACAGCTTTGCTAGTGATCAAAAGCTCTATACCAATCAGGATTCCACACCTGTATAATTGAACCTTCTGAATACATCCCTATATATTTATTTTTATGTGGATTTTTTATGTGAATTTTTTACACATTTGGTGTCACTAAATTTTTTATAGTTTTACACTATTTTGATTGTTGGATTTTTTAGGAATTTTTACTCACCGCTGGATTTATTTGACTATTTATATTTACTTTTATATTCATTTTCATGCACATTGTGAAGCGCTTCAAATATCATTATTTATTTACCTACTGATGAGGCTTCCTCTTACAGTTGACCGTATGCAAGGGGGGTTCCTCTTTCCTACTGGGACACCATGCTGATCTACCAGACCTCTTCAGCCAATACCGCTGCAGGACTTGCTGCGTCTGCTGCCTGATTGGGACCCCAGCTCCGAGGGAGAACCAGATCCTGGCTCCAGTAGATGCTCCAGAGCTGTAAATGTGGCAAAGGGAAGGGAGTAGGTGGCCCAAAAGGGAGGTATAATCAGGAGGTGGCCTGTACAGGTTGATTGATGGACAATAACAGTGTGTACTGAAGTATCTATAACCGCAATAATGGTGTTTAGTCCCATATAGTATTTGCGGCTGTAGATACGTCAGTACACACTTTTATTGTCCATCCATCAAACTGTGCCGCCCACCTTCTGATTATACCTTTCTGGGCTGCCCACTCTTTGCCCCATTTAAACTGGCTCTCTATACTGTGGACTAGGTTATGAGGAAGGAGCCTTTGTGCATGCTCCGAAACGTGTCACCGCCCTTTTCCTGACATCACTTCCAGTACGTGCCTTCCACTGTGGTCCCAAGTGGTGGCCATCTTGACTTGGTGCTCCAATCTTACCCTGGCAGCTGCTGTCCGTCACACAGATAGATGGAGGGACACTGACAGGAGCCCTGCCAGGAATGTTATGTTAGGATCAGTCTACTAAACCTGTCAGGAAAAGCCCTCTTGCAGTTTTAAACGAATGCCTGTGCATAGAAGCACCATCCGGCGCTCGCGGGCGCGCAATAGCGCCAATGGCGCTAATAGTGCTAACAAACGTACGCACATGCGCAATGGTACCAATATCTCTATTAGTGCTAACAAACGTACGCGCATGCGCAATAGCACCAATAGCGCTAACGTGCGTACGCGCATGCGCAATAGCGCCACTTGGCGCCAAAGATAGGCTATTTAAAGAAGACTGTTTCAATGCTGCCTTGCTGTCCGGTCTACAGCGTTTCCTGAGACCCCTGCTACCTTGTTACCAGTTTTCTTGTATCCAGTATTTACTTGGCTTGTTCCTGACTTACCTGCTTGCTGCCCGCCCCGATCTTGGCTTGGACTCTGACTATTCTCTTGGTTTGCCCTTCTGTACCTGATCTGCCCGCCAGTACCTTGACCCGGCTTGTCTGCATCTCCCTGCTGTCTGCAACCTGCTGCGGGACTACAGTGCACCTCCCTGCTGTCTGCAACCTGCTGCGGGACTACAGTGCACCTCCCTGCTGTCTGCAACCTGCTACGGGACTACAGTGCACCTCCCTGCTGTCTGCAACCTGCTACGGGACTACAGTGCACCTCCCTGCTGTCTGCAACCTGCTACGGGACTACAGTGCACCTCCCTGCTGTCTGCAACCTGCTACGGGACTACAGTGCACCTCCCTGCTGTCTGCAACCTGCTACGGGACTACAGTGCACCTCCCTGCTGACTACAGGATCCTGCCTTCTGCTCCAGTGTTCCAGTCAGGCACTTGTGCCCCTCTGTACTTTCGAGTCCCTGTTCACACCTTCAGGGGTTCTTAAGTCAGAGGTATACGAGAGGCCGTTCTCTGCATTCCGGGCTCCACCTACCAGGTACGTGACAAAACCTCTACTTCTTCTAAGTGTATTTAATTGTGACTTTTAATAAACTGCTGGTATTTTGGAGGTGCCTTCCTTGTTCTTCTGGATTAAAAGCCCAATGACGAAGGATGAAGCATAGTGGGATATGAGACCCGAAGAGCCTTTTCCACAATGACAGAGAATGAAGGGTGATTGGGTTAGTAAGGGTTTTATATTCTGATGGCTTGAGCCATGATAGATTATCAATAGAGGGTGGAGTTGCTGTTTGCCCCCGAAACACTTACCTGAGACCTGTATTATCAATCCACCACTGTGCCCGGCTTCATCTGGTCACTGCTCTCTCCCGGGTCTCAAAGAGGACACTGGGAGCAATGAGAGTCATTGACGCCTGCTGCTGTAAATCAAATCTGGTAAGGAAGAAGTGGGGGGTGGGGGGCGGGGGGCGGGCGGCAGGGCCCATATGCACTGTGCATGTCTAAAAAAAAAATTAAAAACATAATGTTTCAAATCGCTAGGTGTGAATGGGGCCTATTTATAAAGAAAAAAAATTGCATAGCCATTTGTCCAGTAAAACTGCATGTGCATTTATTTCCGTGTGAATCAGGAAAAAAAAATGTTCTTTAGGCTTTCTTTAGAAAATAAATGCAACCAATGATTATATTTACAGTGCCTTGAAAAAGTATTCATACCCCTTGAAATTTTCCACATTTTGTCATGTTACAACCAAAAACGTAAATGTAGTTTATTGGGATTTTATGTGATAGACCAACACAAAGTGGCACATAAATTGTGAAGTGGTTGGAAAATGATAAATGGTTTTCAACATTTTTTTACAGATAAATATGTGAAAAGTGTGGGGTGCATTTGTATTCAGCCCCCTTTACTCTGATACCCTTAACTAAAATCTAGTGGAACCAATTGCCCTCAGAAGTCACCTAATTAGTAAATAGTGTCAATCTGTGTGTAATTTAATCTCAGTATAAATACAGCTGTTCTGTGAAGCCCTCAGAGGTTTGTTAGAGAATATTAGTAAACAAACAGCATCATGAAGGCCAAGGAACACACCAGACAGGTCAGGGATAAAGTTGTGGAGAAGAATAAAGCAGGGTTAGGTTATAAAAAAATCTCCCAAGCTTTAAACTTCTCACAGAGCACTGTTCAATCCATCATCGAAAATGGAAAGAGTATGGCAAAACTGCAAACCTACCAAGACATGGTCGTCCACCTAAACTGACAGTCCGGACAAGGAGAGCATTAATCAGAGAAGCAGACAAGAGGCCCATGGTGACCCAGGTGGGAGAATTCAGGTGGGAGTGTCTGTCCACAGGACCATAGGCGTCGTTAAGCGGGGGCTATTGTGGCTGGAGCCCCGTATGTGGGGCCAATAGCCCCGAGTGTCTAAGTGCCAGAGAAAGGGAGAGAAAATAGTGCAAACCGCAGCTGCGGCAGTCGCAGTTTACCTGTGTGATATCACGATTGTTGCGGCGCCGCCCACTGCACTGACAGTGATATGCGGCGGAGTGATATGCACGCAGCAGGAGATCAGGAGAACGCCGGTGCGGCGATGCCCCCTTCTCGCTCACCCTCAACCTCCCAGAGTCACACTGGATAATGGCGATGGTGGCTGTGACTGGGAGTGGGACAGTCACAGAACGAAGATTAAAGAAAAAAAAAAAAAAGGTGTGTCTCTGTGTTTCTTGTTGTCTCTGTCTTTATCTCTCTCTCTCTGTCTCTCTCTTTCTTTTCTCTGGGCACAGTGGCTGCAATTGATGGGCACAGTGGCTTCATTTGACGGGCACAGTGGTTTAATTTGATGGGGCACAGTGGCTGCATTTGACGGGCACAGTAGCTGCAATTTTTTTTTTTTTATTGAGAAGAGTATACATTTACAAATTACTGACTGGTATCACTGTCAGAAGAGTAGTATAAAGGTCCTATTATGTAACATATTTAAACAGCATGTACATTACTTCATGTATCACACAGAAACGATAGTTAAAACCATATACATGAGTATCCCAACTATTTAGCGTATTACAGAGGAAGAGTACCCATTAGATTGAGTATTCAGTGTTCAGATAAGCATTCAGTTGTTTCATTGCACGTGGCTGCATTTTCCAACCAGGAGTCCCAAATTTTCCCATGTTTGGCCGGGCAGCCCCTATGGGCATAGATTTCCTTTTTGTAAGGTAAGACGTTGTTAATGGCGGAGATCCATTCCTGGATTGTCGGTGGTATTGCCCTTAGCCATTTTCTCGCTATAAGTAACCTAGCTGTGAACAGAGACTCTTGTAAAAATAAATTTCACATTCTATCTGAGTCTGGGTCTGGAAACACTCCCAGTAAGCACTGTTTAGGGCATAACATCAGGGGGGACCCCATCTCATCATGTATAAACTTTACTATATGGGACCAATAGCCTTGTATTACTGGGCATGACCAGATAAGATGGAAGAAGGTGCTAGAAGGACTGTCACATCTGGGGCAAAGTGGGTTGTGGTCAGGTCTGTATTTGGGCAGGCGAAGGGGAGTCAGATAAGCTCTATGTAAGATATATAGTTGTGTAAGCCGATCTGAGAGCCTAGTGGAGATCTTTCTACAGGTGTCCAATGTGTCCTCCCATTCATCACCCCCCAGCTCCCCCACGTCACCAGCCCATCGATCCTTCAATCTATAAGCAAGTGTTGTCGCTGTGGGGCGGAGAAGAGTATTGTAAAATACTGAAATAAGTTTTAAGGAGTCTTGCCCCGTTATTATACAAAGGATATCCAATTGATCTAGGTTAGGAGGATTATCATGAAATTGAGTCTGGAGGGCGTGGCGGAGCTGGAGGTAACGGAAGTGTGTGGAATTAGGGAGATTAAATTCATCCTTTAGCTGTTGAAACGATTTCATGGTAGTATCGCAATAAACATCTGACAGATTCACCACACCCTGGGTAATCCATAAGTTACGATCTGGTATGGATAATAGTTCCTTTAGGCCTGGGTTATCCCATAGTGGTGTATGTGAGTGCATGGGCGGCTTTTTCAGTCTATGTCTCATTACTTCCCAAATTTTACAGTGGTTATACAGTAGCCCTTTGCGGCTGCCTAGTACCCAGGGGTCTGCTGGGTCTCTGAAGAGAATTTGGAAGGGATGGGTGTGTACACGAGTGTGTGGGGAGCATACTAGGGCCAGGTATTGGTCTTTGTCATGTTTATCTACATAATAGAAGTGGGATAATTGTGCTGCCAAGTAGTAAAAGTTGAAGTCAGGAAGTGCTGTGCCCCCTAAATCTGTGGGTTTTTTTAGCACTTGCCATGACAGTTTGTGTCGGGTTGTGCCCCACATGAAGGAGATAAGGATAGCTTCTATAGACTTAAAAATTTTGAGTGGAAGATAGACCAGGGCGTGACATAGTACGTAGGAGGACCTTACGGGGTAGGATCATTTTTATTAAGTTTACACAACCCATTACACCTAGGGGTAATTAGGCCCATGTCTGTGTCTTAGTTTTCACGGTTGCAATCAGGGGTTCTATGTTTAGTTTGGCATAATCTTCTGGGGAGCGGGTGATGACTATGCCTAAATATTTAATGGAACTCAGCCGGATAAGGGGAGAGGAGGCTTGGGTTTTTGTAGGGGCGCCTATGTCAATTAGAAGGACCTGGGATTTGTCCCAGTTTATATTTAATCCTGAGTAATTACCAAATGTTTGTATTACTTTTAGTGCTGTCTCTATAGAATGGCCGGCATCTGTTAAGTATAGCAGCATATCATCAGCGTATTGATTCAATGTTTCCACCAAGTCCCCGCACCGCAGACCCTCAATTTCCGGGTGTGATTGCAACGAAGATGCGAGGGGCTCCACTGCCAGAGCATATAATAGGGGGTATAGGGGACATCCCTGACGCGTGCCCCTCGAAAGGGGGAAGGCACCAGAAACTCTCCCATTGACCAGTACCCTGGCACTAGGGTTTTGGTAGAGGAGTTGGATCCATCTAACAAAGTTGGGTCCGAATCCAAACCGCGCCAAGCATTTCCAGAGGTAATCCCACTCAACTGAGTCGAACACCTTTGCGGCATCAAGAGACACCACGACTCTGGACCCCATCTGGTCATGCTCGGCTTGTAAGTTCATATGTAATTGTGTTGCTATGGCCATTTGTATAGTGACTTTATTGCAATAGTATAGAGTTAGGTTTAGTAACAGCATATGTTTACAGAGGCCCTTCCCCCTCCATTGATATGTAAATAAACCAGATGGATAGGTTTTGGAGCTGAGCAGAGGAAGTTGGTGTATGCAGGAAATGGGTGGGAAGGGCTTGGGGAGAGTGGGAAAAGAAACATGTGTTTGGAAGGACAAAGAGAAAGACATGGCTTCCGGAAGCTGGATAACTTTGGAGACACTTTTGTGAGTTGGACTCTGAGCAATTTAGTATGAAGGACATCTTGACCCCTAAGTTGAGTAACTGTTTAGTTTAGTCTCTAAGCTTCTGCAGGTCTTGCGGATTAAGGACACATCGATTTTCACCTCCTCAATTTTGCATGTTAGAGTGCTTTTGCAGTCTGAGATTGCTTCCAGCACGTATGCAGTGCCCTCCGCGGTCGAGCCCACAATAGGAGGCGAGTCGGCCCCATTTTCTTTCAAGGCACCCTTCTCCTGATGTCGGTATTTGGCCAATTTCGAGGCTGTTTCCGCCGCTTTTTTCGGTGGTGACATGCTCTCTACTAGTGCAGGATGTATCACGTACCTGGTGGAGACTGGAATGTGATGGAGGCCTCCTTTGCTCCTCCCGCCTACACAGGAAGTATAAGCAGCTGGGCACCAGAAGATGGACAGGAGCGGAACCAGGAGAAGAGCAGTAGTCAGCAACAACCAGGCAGCAGGGAGCCGAATCAGCAGGCAAAGCAAGTCCAGAAGGCAGGCCAAAGTCGGGTAACACCCGGGCAATGTGGTCCCAAATCAGAAGGCAGATCAAGTCCAATAAACAAGCCAAGTCAGGATTCCAAGTTACAGAGTAACGGAGTAAGCAGAAGCGAAGTCCAAAGGCGAGCCGGGTCATACACGAACAAACAGGAACAGCAGATCAGGTCTTGGCGGGTCAGGAATGTGCTGAAGATCATCCAGCACTGTTTACAGTGACAGAGCAGCTTAAATAGGGCACTGGGCGCCAAGTGCTAGTTGGTGTGTGCACGAGCGCGAACGTGCGTGCACACGCGTTCGCGTACAGATGTGTGCATGCGCACATACCCGTGCGCGATTAACTGGCATTGCGGGCATTATGTTGGTCCTTTGCTCATTAATATTAGCACAAGTGCAATGTGTACGAGCCTGAGCAGGTATTCGCACTGGCCTTTTAGTGGTGGAGGTCCAGTTTACCTTACAGGATGTCAGCCAGCTCGGTTGTGGGGTGTGAATAGCAGTATTGGCCCCAGGATGTGTGATAATGGATTTTAGTCAAGCGGAGCTCCCGAGCAGCACGCCTCACATCATGCCGGTCCAGGCCACGCCCCCCTACACCACACTTTTAACATATTTATTTGTAAAAATTTTTGAAACCCATTTATCATTTTCCTTGCACTTCACAATTATGTGCCACTTTGTGTTGGTCTATCACATAAAATCCCAGTAAAATACATTTACATTTTTGGTTGTAACATGACAAAATGTGGAAAATTTCAAGGGGTATGAATACTTTTTCAAGGCACTGTATGAGCCAATTCCCTCCAACATTCTATAGAACTGTTACATAAATCTTTGTAACAAGTGAAACAGTGTATTTCATATGCTCATCAGCTCCATCTAGTGGTCATAATGCAGTATTGCACTATTGACCATACCAAAAGAAAACTCATTCAGATGAGAAAATAGCCTAAAATACACTATATTACCAAAAGTATTGTACTCACCCATGTCCCATGGTTGTATATATATAGATTCATTGTCTATATGCGATTATTTTATGTCTAATGTATGCAGTGCGTTTTTATGCCATGTTGATCATTGGTCCTTAATAAACTTACATGTGTTTGCACCTCAGTGAGTGTGCTTGGGCTGCATCATACGCACCTCATTTAAAGTCCCAACCTTCCCCCCTCTTTTTCATGATATTAAGGATGGGGGCACAAACTTTCCCTTGCGTCCCAATTAAAGTCCTATGTTCGCTCCCCCCCCCCCCCATTGCTTGCAAAAGTATTGGGGCTCCTGTCTTTACACTGACATGAACTTTAACGGCATGCCAGTCTTAGTCCGTAGGGTTCAATATTGAGTTGGCCCACCCTTTGCAGCTATAACAGCTTCAACTCTTCTGGGAAGGCCGTCCACAAGGTTTAGGAGTGTGTCTATGGGAATGTTTGACCATTCTTCCAGAAGTGCATTTGTGAGGTCAGGCACTGATGTTGAACGAGAAGGCCTGGCTTTCAGTCTCCGCTTTAATTCATCCCAAAGGTGTTCTACCGGGTTGAGGTCAGGACTCAAGCCAGTCAAGTTCCCCCACCCCAAACTCGCTCATCCATGTCTTTATGGACCTTGCTTTGTGCACTGGTGTGCAGTTATGTTGGAACAGGAAAGGGTTATCCCGAAACTGTTCCCACAAAGTTGGGAGCATGAAATTGTCCAAAATGTCTTGGTATGCTGACGCCTTAAGAGTTCCCTTCACTGGAACTAAGGGGCCAAGCCCAACCCCTGAAAAACAACCCAACACCATAATCCCCCCTCCACCAAATCATTTGGGCCAGTGCACAAAGCAAGGTCCATAAAGACGTGGATAAATGAGTTTGGGGTGGAGGAACTTGACTGGCATCCATAGAGTACTGACTTCAACCCAATAGAACACCTTTGGGATAAATTAGAGTGGAGACTGCAAGCCAGGCCTTCTCCAACATCAATGCCTGACCTCACAAATGTGCTTCTGGAAGAATGGTCAAACATTCACATAGACACACTCTTAAGTGTTGTGGACAGTCTTCTCAGAAGAGTTGAAGCTGTTATAGCTGCAAAGGGTGGGCCAACTCAATATTGAACCCTACGGACTGGGATGCCATTAAAGTTCATGTGCGTGTAAAGGCAGGGGTCCCAATACTTTTGGTAATATAGTGTAGCCCTATTTCCACAGAATAAATGTATGTGCAAATCCACTGGGCGAAAATTTGAAAAATAATGTTTTTAACTTTAAAAAGAAAAAAAAAAGAAAAATTTACAGAAAAGTGTGCGAATAAGATTCAGAATTGCAGCAGTTTCAAAGTGAAGATCAAGGAGACGGGGACATGACCTCAGACTAGCAAGAGGAAAGTATTATTTTCCCAAAAGAGGTAGCAGCAGAGGTCATGAGTTAATTAACAGCTAGTGAATCTAAAAATCATCAGGATGAATGTAGGAGAAAGAAAAGAAAAGAAAAAGAAAAAGAAAAAGAAAAAGAAAGAAAGAAAGAAAGAAAGGAAAAGAAAAGAAAAGAAAAGAAAGAAAGAAAGAAAGAAAGAAAGAAAGAAAGAAAGAAAGAAAGAAAGAAAGAAAGAAAGAAAGGGCAGACTCAAGGGACTTTGTCTATTTTTCTTCTGCTAGTCTTTCTTTTTTCTTTTTGTTATCTACTGTACCAAAGTCTCTAGAAATTTAATGGAGTGAAATGTTTTTCTCTTGCTTCATACAACAAAAAATGGCCAACGTTGGAGCCTCGCACGTTTTTGTCAAAATGTTTTTTTTTTTAAGCCGGTATTACAATTCAATATGGTTAATTTTTAAATTTTGAAAATTGATGTACAACTTTTTTTTAGCAAATGATTAAAGCTACTTGTCTCCAGCAAAAGTTCTTAATGAAAAAAATAAAATAAAACAAAAAGTTATTTTTTTTCTTCTCTATGCAAATTAAATCTACAGCATAAAGTCCAAAAAACAAAAACAAAAAAAAAAACATCTGTATCTTCTTCATCTTGGCCTTTCACTCTGTTCTGAACAGAGAAGTAAGCACGCCCTTACCTGACCTACATAAACTTTCACCTGCTGCCTCTTTGCATTCTCTACCCACATCTTCAACCGACTCACGTGTGAAACCTGAATTTTCTAGATTAAATAGACAAGGAGAAGAACATCTGACTGTTTTTGTTTTTTTAGTTTTTTTCCATTACCTTTACTTCTCATGGACTGTGAATTTTTTACACTTACATCATCGCCTTATCTTCAAATTTTGACGAGGACTCCTAGTTTTGGCTATAGCTGTAGAAGTTTCAATACTTTTGCCCTGTTCTATGAAAATGTATGGAGGGATGCCCGCAAGGAAAAATTGAATAATTCCTACTCTTGGGATTTTTGCTTCTATTAAGGTTAGTGCTACTCATCTCCTCCCAGCCAAAGCCTCTAGTTGTATTTTCTGCTTGTGATACAGTACATACTTGCATAGTTGAGCTCAAGGATTTAATTTAGCAAAAATGAACCAAAAAAAAATGGTGGAGGCCTTGTCCACTGCAACCAATCAGGCTCTCCGGGCATTTGAGAGAACGATATCCTAAATCTGTTAAGCTTTTATTGATAACCAAGTGTAGTTTTGTTTGTTAAAGTTCTCAATTTCTAAATATTTGCCCAGGTTAATTTACTGAAAACCTGCAAGATAATATGTGTTAATATAATAATTCTAATTTAAAAAACAATATTTTTAATAACATATTATTATTATTTGTTTATATTAATAAATGATAACAGTAATAACAACAACATCAATAATAACAGCAACAACAGCTATTATTATTTGATAATATTATTATCGAATAATAATACAAGAGTTCTTCAAAAAATGTTGGCACTTTTTTTAACTCTATGAAATATAAACAATTGCAGAAACATTTTGAAGACCCCTTGTAATACTATTAAAGATAATAGTGACAGTAGTAGTAGTAGTACTATTATTATTATTATATTATTATGAAATAATAATATGAGGGTTCTTCAAAAACTTTCTGCATTTTTTTAAACTCTATTAAAGATAAAAAATTGCAGAAACTTTTTGAAGACCTCTCTTAATAATAATAATGATAATAGCGATAGTGGTAATATTAGTAGTACTATTATTATTATTATTATATTATATTATTATAAAATAATAATATGAGGGTTCTTCAAAAACTTTCTGCAATTTTGTTTTTACCTCTTTTAAACATAAAAAAGTGCAGAAACTTTTTGAAGACCCATCGTAATAATAATAATGATAATAGTGATAGTAGTAATAGTAGTAGCAGTAGTACTATTAATATTATTATTATATCATATTATTATGAAATAATAATATAAAGGGTTTTTCAAAAACTTTCTACACATTTTTAACTCTATCAAATATAAAAAAAGTGCAGAAACTTTATGAAGACCCCTCATAAAAACAAAAATGATAATGGTGATAGTAGTAGTAGTAGTACTACTACTACTACTAAGTATTATATTATATTTTTTATCAAGTATCATCTTGTAATTTGTACCTACAGTGAGTTTTGGGGTTTTCAGTGTTTGTGCATAAGTTATGATTCCAATAAAAAGGATAAGAAAAATTATTGGAGTGTTTTTGCCACAAAATTACTGGTTGAAGCTGAAAATTTTGGTTCTTAAACTGCAGAAGTGAACTTAGCTGCAAGGTGCGTTTGTACTCCAAGGTTAATTCAAAATCAACCTTAAAAAAAACCCTAATTCCACTTTTCCAGGTGACCCCAATGCATTTGCCGAAGTCAGGCAAAATGCATGCTGTTGAATGCTATATACTTTTATCTAGAAATTACTTACACATGGTTTGAGCTATGAAAAACGGACCAAAGATGTTGTCTCTTGCAACCAATAGGATTTAGCACTCTTCACGTCTTTGAAAGAATGAAATCCTAAATCTTCTTAACTGCATCTCCCAGATATTAGCACGTCTATCTAAAATGTAGGACCTGTATTAGCATTTGTAGACTAAGGTTGGTGGACACATGACCATCACACCTATATGAACTTGTTGGACATCCCATTCTCAAACCATTGGTATTAGTATGGAGTTGCCCCCTTTTTTGCACCTATAATAGCCTCCACTCTTCTAGGAAGGCTTTCCGCAAGAGTTTGGAGGGTGTCTGTTAGAATTTGTGCTCCCTTGGCCAAAAGGACGTTTATGAGGTCAAGTACTGGCATTGGAGGAGAAGACCTGGCTCACAATTGGCATTCCAGTTCATCCCATAGAGAAGTCTTTCTCAACCTTTTCAACACAGAAGAACCTTGGAAATAACTTTCCCGTTTCAGGGAGCCCCTGCTAAGAATTTCTATATCTTCAACTCATGATACATTAGTGTGATGGTCAGTGGGAAGTCATTGTGAAGAGGTAACCCTTTACGGGTAGCTCTACAGTTCAATGGTATCAGTGGGAAGTTATCTGAGAAGCACAAATTGCTCATTGCTCAAGAAACCCCTAGCAACCTCTGGAGGAACCTAGGGGGTTTCATGGAACCCTGGTTGAGAAACCTTGCCATAGGTGTTCCAAATGGTTGCGTTTATGGCTTTGTAAAGCCTACTCAAGTTCCAAACTGATCAAACCATGTCTTAATGGAGTGGACTTTGTACAACGGGGCATATTCATGCTAGAACATCATAGAGCATTCCCAAAACTGTTGCACCACATCTGGAGGCACACAATGATCTAAAATGCCTCAGTATGCCATTATACGTCAAAGAAGATTGCATGGCTGCGTGCTTGAATTTTTGCATCTGGTGTTGGAATGGGATGTCCAGCAACCTCAACTGGTGTGATGGTCAGGTGTCCATAAATGTTTAGCCATATAGCATATTTAGTATGTAGCCCTAATTGAAGGAAGCAGCCCATTGGTTCTAAATCCCCTTTGGACTATATGTTCTGATTATTTACTTTCATTATGATGGCATCTCATTAAGCATTTAAAAATAATTATTGAAGCTCTATAAAAAGGTGGTGCTACGTTTCTTGCGTATATCCATGGCTGGGTACGTTTGACAGTACTCAGATGTTCCTACCTGTAATCCTGGTCATCGAAATGGTCAAGAACTCAATCATCTCCCCTTCTTCATACGCCATATTGGGGTTATTGTAGAACTTCCAGTACGAGAGTAAAATTTTGTCTTCTGCACAAATGCTATGTGTAAGCTGCAGCTCCAAGTTCCTTGCGTAGCAACCACAACTTTCATATATCCTGTTCTTATTGCGATTATGAATCTAACAACAAGGAAAACTAGTTGTAGCAGTTTGTAAATGTGATGGCTTGTTATATTTTGTAGAAAGCTGTCTATTAAGGGCAGTGCCTGGAGTCTGCCTCCCTCCCCCTTAAATATTTTGAAAGTTAAGCAACACTTGAAGGATAACTCAAGCCAAGACTTTTAGGCGTTGGATAAATTATGAGAAAACGTCGAGGAGTGCTGAGCAAGCCATCATCAACAGGGTCCCTATGCAAGACCAATTACTACCGGCCAAGTAAAATTGTCTTTGTAGCACTACCTCCTGCAAGGACTGCTGGTAACTGGCTCCCCTACTCAGCCAGGCAACACGCATTCCCTGCTTGCATCCAAACACAAGAAGTCAGTCCTTTGGCTTTGTTTTGATGCTTTATTAGGGGTAACAACTTGGATGGGGTGAAGGGATTTATGGGATGCCCAACTTGAATCAAAGAACAACAAAAGGGGACAACCTTTTTAGTTATTCGGAAATTCGGATGTATCTGATTTTCCGAATTACAATTGTAACAAATGTAAACCATTCTGAAATAACAAAACAACATTTCGAGCGAAATTCGAATGGTTTTCAAATTTGAATCGGTTTTCAAACTGAATTTGGAGTTAAGAGAATAAAATATAATACAAAATAAAGGAATGGAATAGAAAAGAATAGAATAGAAAATAAAATAATAGAATATAATAGAGTAAAACAGAACAGAATAGAAAATAAAAGAATAGAAAAAAATATATAATAGAAAATAAAAGAATAAAATAGAAAAGATTAGAGTAAAAGAGAACAAAATAGAATAGTAAATAAAAGAACAGAATAGAATAGAAAATAAAAGAATATAATATAATAGAGTAAAACAGAACAGAATAGAAAAGAAAAGAATAGAAAAAATATAGAATAGAAAATAAAGGGATAGAATAGAAAATAAAAGAATAAAATAGAAAAGATTAGAGTAAAAGAGAACAAAATAGAATAGTAAATAAAAGAACAGAATAGAATAGAATAGAAAATAAAGGCATAGAATAGAATAGAGTAAAATAAAAAAATTGAATAAAATAGAAAGAATATAACCATCTTCTGATATAGAATAAATTTGAATGCAATAGAATAGAAAAAAAAACAATAGAAAAAAAATACAATAGAATAGAATAAAATAGAAAGAATATAACCTTCTTCTGAAATTCAAATGTCGAATAGAAAAATTTCAAATTTGAATAGAATAGAAAAAGAACAGAATAAATAAAAGAATATGATAGAATTAAAAAAAATAGAATAGAATGGAATAGAATAAATAGAAAATAATATATAATAGATTTAAAAAAACAATAGAATAGAATGGAATAGAATAAATAGATAGAAAATAATAGAATAGAAAGAATATAACCATTTTCCAAAATTCAAATAGAATAAATTTGAATAGAAAAGAATAGATTATAATAGAATACAAAAGAATAGAATAGACTAGAATATAAAAGAATAATAGAATATAACATAACAATTTTCCAAAAAAAAAAAATCGAATTTCAAATAGAATAAGTTTGATTTTCAATAGAATAGAAAATAATAGAATAAAAACAGAAAATAAAATCATAGAATAGAAATGAAAACAAACAATAGAATAGAAAAACCATCTTCAAAAATTCGAATTTCGAATAGAATAAATTAGATTTAACCACTTAAGATCCAAGCCTATTTTTTATACTTGGTGTTTACACGTTAAAATCAGTTTTGTTTGCTAGAAAATGACTTAGAACCCCCAAACATTATATATATATATATATATATATATATATATATATATATATATATAAAAAATTGGGAGAGAACAGGTGCGGAACTTTGAATGAGGCACAAGGGAGCAGAAGTATGAATTGAATAAGAATGTGATTTATTAATAAAAATGATACAAAAATTCATATATTTACATGTTTAGGCACATAGCTCTACATATGTTGGCACATAGCTCTATAATGATTATCTGTAGTCATCAAAAAATGCATTCCGACAAGGATTTTTGTTACGAACATATACATACAATAAATTTGGAACGTTCATACGCATATAATTAATAATTGTGTACACATAACGGTAGTTGTAAGCTCTACGTCCTTTCGGGACCTTATAGCCACTCATCAGGAGCATAACCGTAGTGACCACCTATGAACAGGGGAGATAGCAGTATTGAGTCATTTGAAAAGCACGTGGGTAATGGTAGAACATAACGCTCTCATTCTTTCACTAAAATCATGGACTTACAATATGTTCGCGCAGAGGCAGCGAAGCCCCGCATGCCAAGGCCCGAAGCTGAGGGGGCATGTCCCGGCGACACCACCAACACAGAGAGCCCCCCAGACTGGGTCAGTGTATGGGAAACAAGGTGAAGGGGTGATGAATATGACCTCTTGAGAGGAGGGGAAGGGTGAAGAGGAGTCCAACCTATAAAGGCAAACAAGTGTGGGGAGTGAGTGTTAATAAAAAAGTTTGAGTGTTAACATTGGAGAGAAAAGTGTGGGATGGGGAGTGAATGGGGAAAATGGAAGAAAAGGAAAAAAAAAAAGGGAAGGAAGAAAAAGGGAAAATAAAAAGGGGAATAAAGAAGAAAGAAAAGGGAAAAAGAGGGAATGAAAGGAGAGGAAGAAGAAAAAATAGGAAAAAAGGGAAGAGGCAAGGAAGAGTAGGGGAAGAAAAAAAGGGGAGAAAGCAAAGAAGCAGGGGGAGGAGAGAATACAGATGGAAGCTGAAGGAAAAGAAAATGAAAGCAGTCATAGAAATGGCCAGAAAAGTAGAAGAGTGAATTCCTCTTCCCTTTTTTCCTATTTTTTCTTCTTCCTCACAAAATGTGAGGGGTGTACTTACTTTTGTGCTATACTGTACCATAGTCTGTAGACACTAAAACTTTCATGTGAACCAATGAATATACACTTTTTGGGATTAGCTTTACCAAAGATATGTGGCAGAATACATTCTGGCCAAAATTGATGAAGAAATTGGATTTTTTTTAATTGGATAAGGTTTAAAGCAGAAAGTAAAAAAATATTGGTTTCTTTTTTCATAATTTTCGATATTTTTTTTTATGTTTATAGAATACAAAATTAAAAAAAAACAGTGATGATCAAATAAAAGAAAGCTCTATTTATGTGGAAGTACGTATATTCATTTAATTTGGGTACAGCATTGCATGACCATGACCATGCAATTGTTATAGTAACGCAGTGCCGAATAGGAAAAAATCACCTGACATGAAGGGGGGGGGGGGGGGGGGGGGTAAAACCTTCCAGAGGTCAAGTGGTTAAGCTGTTATTCTAGTTACCTCATTGAGTTTCATGTTTGGTAAATACCTTTAGGATATGAATACCTTTCCAACTTAAAGTACATGCAAACACGAACTGTGTGACAAGTGGTTTACTAAACCCCCCGTGTATCCTAAACAATTACATTTTTGTTCACAAAATACGGGTGATGGGCGTTGTCATCGTTGCCCTTTAACAAAAAAAAAAAAGCCTCCAAAGAAAACACATAGTGTGTCACAGTAGTGTCTTCTGCCCTGCTTCAAATCACCAAGTAATATACTATGCCCTCCTGCTTTAGTGAACTCTGCCCCCCCCTCCACATACATGGTAGTGTCCTCTGCCCCCCCTCCACACACATGGTAGTGTCCTCTGCCCCCCCTCCACACACACACACACATGGTAGTGTCCTCTGCCCCCCCTCCACACACATGGTAGTGTCCTCTGCCCCCCCTCCACACACACACACACATGGTAGTGTCCTCTGCCCCCTACACACACACACACACACACAGTAGTGTCCTATGCCCCCCCTCCACACACACACGGTAGTGTCCTCTGCCCCCCCTCCACACGCACACCCACATGGTAGTGTCCTATGCCCCCCCTCCACACACACACACACACACACACACACACACACACACGGTAATGTCCTCTGCCCCCCCCCCTCCACACACATGGTAGTGTCCTCTGCCCCCCCCCTCCACACACATGGTAGTGTCCTCTGCCCCCCCCTCCACACACATGGTAGTGTCCTCTGCCCCCCCTCCACACACACACACACACACGGTAGTGTCCTCTGCCCCCCCCCCTCAACACACATGGTAGTGTCCTATGCCCCCCTCCACACACACACACACACACGGTAGTGTCTTCTGACCCCCCCTCCACACACGGTAGTATCTTCTGCCCCCCCCTCCACACACACATGGTAGTGTCTTCTGACCCCCCCTCCACACACATGGTAGTGTCTTCTGACCCCCCCTCCACACACATGGTAGTGTCCTCTGCCCCCCCTCCACACACACATATGGTAGTATCCTCTGCCCCCCCTCCACACACACACGGTAGTGTCTTCTGACCCCTCCTCCACACACATGGTAGTGTCCTCTGCGCCCCCTCCACACACACACACACACACACACACACATGGTAGTGTCCTCTGCCCCCCCTTTACACACACATTGTAGTGTCCTCTGCCCCCCCTCCACACACACACATGGTAGTGTCTTCTGACCCCCCCCCAACAGTAGTGTCCTGTGCGCCCCGAACAGGGCTTCTGTTAGAAATCATGAGGTCCCGTACAGCCTTCCTGACGGGGCCCCTCCAACCCTACCGAGGTGCATCGGAACAGCGGCATTAACTTTATCCGCCTACGCCCCAAAAATGAAAAAAAAAAAGTCACCTCCTGTGCCCCTCTGTTGATGTGATGGGGCCCAGGGAAATGCAATTTAAGCCCTGGTAAGCAAGTAGGAGGGGGATGTGGTCTAGTAAAATCTATTTATTCATTTAGGCAGAAATAAACAATAAAGCTGCCCTGGACCCCCCCTGTTTAGCTGATGAGGCCTGGACCCAGTACAACAGGACCAGTTGTATTGCCTTATTAGCGGCCCTGCCCCCCAAAGCAGTGTCCTCTGCCTACCTCCCCACTGTAGTGCTCTCTGCACCCCACACACAGTAGTGTCCTCTGCCCCCTCTGTAGTGCCCCCCTTGATAGCAGTGTCCTCTGCAGCCCCCTCACAGTAGTTTCCTTTGCCCCCCCTCTGTAGTGCCATCTGCCACACCCCCCCACACACACACACTAGTGACCTCTCCCCCCCATAGCAGTGTCCTCTGCAGCAAACACCCCCAGTAATGTCCTCTGCTCCCCCCATAGTGCCCCCCCATAGCAGTGTCCACTGCACCCCCCCCACAGTGGTGTCATCTGCCCTCCCTTTGTAGTGCCCCCCCTCCATAGCAGTGTCCTCTGCAAACACCCCCCCCCCCCACAGTAGTTTCCTCTGTAGTGCTCTCTGCCCCCCCTTCATAGCAGTGTCCTCTGCAACCCCCCCACAGTAGTCTCCTCTGTCCCCCCTCTCTGTAGTGTCCTCTGCCCCCCCATAGCAGTGTCCTCGGCACCAAACCCCCCCCCCGGTAATGCCCTCTTCCGCCCCCGTAGTGCCCTCCCCCTATAGCAGTGTCCTCTGCACCAAACCCCCCGGTAATGCCCTCTGCCCCCCCTGTAGTGCCCCCCCCCATAGCAGTGTCCTCTGCACCAAACCACCCCCCAGGAATGCCCTCCCCCCATAGCAGTGTCCTCTGCACCAAACCCCCCTGATAATGCCCTCTGCCCCCCCTGTAGTGCCCTCCCCCCATAGCAGTGTTCTCTGCACCAAACCCCCCTGGTAATGCCCTCTGCCCCCCCTGTAGTGCCCTCCCCCATAGCAGTGTCCTCTGCACCAACCACCCCCCGTAATGCCCTCTACCCCCCTGTAGTGCCCTCCCCCATAACAGTGTTCTCTGCACCAAACCACCCCCCCAGTAATGCCCTCTACCCCCCTAGCAGTGTCCTCTGCATCAAACCCCTCTGGTAATGCCCTCTGCCCCCCCTGTAGTGCCCTCCCCTCATAGCAGTGTCCTCTGCACCAACCCCCCCCCCCCCACCGTAATGCCCTCTGCCCCCCCTGTAGTGCCTACCCCCATAGCAGTGTCCTCTGCACCAAACCCCCCCGGTAATGCCACCTGCCCCCCCCATAGCAGTGTCCTCTGCACCAAACCCCCCCCCCAGTAATGCCCTCTACCCTCCTGTAGTGCCCCCCCCCACAGTAGTGTCCTCTCCCCTGCCCCCCCCCCCCCCCAGGGTTGCCACCTCATCCCTTTAAAACCGAACACATATGAATCACACAGGTTCTGAGGTCAATTTTTTGCAGATAAGGCACCAATGAATTTAATTACCACCTTAATCAATCATTGTGTAATGAATATGTGTTCGGGTTTAAAGGGAAGAGGTGGCAACTCTACTCTCCCCCCTGCATAGCACTATCCTCTGCTCCCCCCCCCCCCCCAGTAGTGTCCTCTGCCCCTCTATTGCTCTTACCGTTGTTGCACCCAACACACAGCTGTAGGTGGCTCTCTCCTACTTTACAGGGGCTGTACATGACAGAGGAGTGAGATGAAGCACAGTGCTGCATGGAGGGCGGGACCAGGAGCTGCTTTAGTTAACTTTTTATGTTAATAAGCTGATGATTGGTTGCTGGGATCGCCTAGCACCCATTTACCCGCTAGTTAACTTGCAAAGTTATCTAAAGCAGCTCCCGGTCCCGCCCCCCATCCATCACGGTGCTGCCTCCCTCCTCTCCTGCCAGTGAAGGGAGAGTAATGCCAGGGGAGCCTGGAGGAAGCATTGGCACAGCCCTGATCGTGATCTACAGTACCTTGCAAAAGTATTCACCCCCTTGGCATTTTTCCTGTTTTGTTGCCTCACAACCTGGAATTAACATGAATGGTTTGAGGATTTGCATCATTTAATTTACAGAACATGCCCACAACTTTGAAGACTATTATTATTTTTTTATTGTTGTCAAGAGTATGCCACCCTATAAGATTGTCAGAATAGTAAGTAAGTAGTAGGTACCATCATCCTTAATCAATATGGAGCAATGTGGTTGAAAAAGGGGAAGGAAACCTAATAGGACCTCTCCAATCCGGTCCTACCTTTTTCTAGGAATCTTAGGACTATTGCGGTACCAGAGGGATATAGACCAATTTATATAACATCTTTAAGTTTATTAAAGTATAAGACATTAAAATAATCCGTACAAGGATACAATAGTACATAAACACATACAATAAATGTTTACAGCAATGTTGACTCAGACTTAATTATAGTGCCTATACAGGTGAATAAAGGCGAGTTGTTTAGTACTTTCAGGACGTGACCTCTACAGTTTCGCGGTCAAGCCGCTTCTTCGGGAGGCGTCTAGTACATTTTCTACAAGATAATAGGGGGTCAATCAACACCAATATAATAAGTAGACTAAAAAATGTGTATACAAATATATGCATCATTAATATTGGAGAAAATAGTTATTGTTATTGCACTCACCACCTTTGGCCCAAACAGGGTTGCAACGACTCTGAGACGCCCACTAGGGGCGTTCCCCCGGGGCGGGCTAGGGGGGCACTTAGGAATTGCTAATAAGCAAATGAATGGGAGTAGGTAAGTAATTGTACAAAAAATCAATTGATGAAAAAGGGTCCACCAAGGTATGTGGGTAAAAGTGAGAAACAGAAGAACAAAAGGAAGATAGAGAAAGGGAAAGAAAGGGGGGGGGGAAGAGAGAAGGGGGGAAGAGAAAAAGAGAAGGAAAGGGGGGGAAAAAATGAGAGAAAGTGACGAAGGAAGAGGTAAAAGATGAAGAGGGAATGGGAAAGGGAAAGGGAAAGAGGGAAGGCACAGATGGAGGAGGAATGAAAAAAGAGAGGATGGGGAGAAAAAAGAACAAGGGGGGGGGGGGGGGGGGGAAAGTGAGAAGAGAGAAGAGGGAAAAGTGAAAGAGATAGGGGGGGGGAAAAAGAAAAAGGGGGGGGGAGGGAAAAGGAAGGGAAGGACACTGAGAAGGGAAAATTAGGAGAAAAAAACGAAAAGGCACCCCACCATCTAACTAAAAAATACTCTTGTTTGTGTGAAACAAACAAAGGGGTCTATAATGATTACCCACCGTTGCTGTAATGAAAAAATGAAAACCAATTATTGGCTATCCACATCCAGACTCGGTGGTGGGGAGGCAGCGACCGCTTAAATCAGGTACTTGTACCATTACACAAAACCTTAGGAGATAGATAAGTGTCATGATATTAGTATCGTGCTGCTGAAGATGTATCTTCAGCAGTACAGAAGATGCAAATATGGGAGAAAGAGGTTTGCAAGGGATGGTACCCAACAGCAATATGATATCGTTTCTCCAGGTATTAAGTGGACTTACCGGTAAAAAGAGAGGTCGCTAGTCTCCTGGATGTGTGCTACAACTGCAGACAGATGCGTCTGCTGTCTTTAAGTGCCCCCAACCCGGAAATTCGGCGGCGCTCCACCAATCAGCTGCCGCCGTTTCCGGGTCCGTCTCCCCCTACTGCGCGTGCGCAAGTAACCAACAGCGCAAGCGCGTAGCTCCGTTTTTAGTGACGCTAGCTGCGTCACTCAGGAAAGACAGAGGTAGGGCTGATGAAGGCCCCACCCCTTGCCGGGGAGACGCAAGCCCGCCGTAGGGGGAGAATTAACTCCTCAAGTCCCCGCAAGACAAAGGACGGCGAGTGCAGATGCATAAATAAACCTTGGTAATCAATACAATTTCGTGAATAGCTGATGAGAGTGCACACGGAGCCTGTATACTCACCGAACCAATCGTGCAATCATTATGTCAGACACAGAGAACACAACTATAGCAATAGTTCGGCCTAACAGTGATAACCACTTATATGCCTGAATAAAATGCTGATAAAGCCTAGCAGAAACAAAAGAAAACAGATTGGCAAAATATAAAACATTCATTCACATATGGTGATGGGCCAATGCCCGGCCACCGCAAATTCCAGGAAATACAGATAAATAGTGTGCCAAGATAATATCCACAATTGGGCACAGAAATAAAAAACAAATCCAAATACAAGTACAAATGGGCAACAAGGAACACAAGGAAAAGGGGAGCTGTGGCAGAGACCGGCGGGAACATCTCGAAATTAATTATTCAAGGAAATATTTGTAAGTATGTGCCTCATTAATGCCCGGTGGGATCAAGGCATTGAGTCGCTCAATCCAGAGCGATTCTCGTTTCAAAATTTGGCGGTCCCAGTCGCCCCCTCTGGGGTCCTCGGGGACTACTTCTAGTACAGAAAATCTGATGTAGTCCGGATTAAAGAGATGGTGAATGCCAACATGGCGGCCCACGGTGGTGAGCTTGCCATTAGTAGAGGCATATAAATGGTCCCCCAGTCTCTGCCACAGCTCCCTGATAGTTTTACCTACATAGAAAGCGCTGCATGCGCAGGTCATTAGGTAGATGACACCTCGTGTACCGCAATGTGCTGAATGCCTGGGAAAAAACACCTCCCCATTTGGAAGTGTAATTTGTTGTCCTTCTTGAATCCAGGGGCAATGTGGACAATTGCCACATTTAAAAGTGCCTCTGGGTTCTTTTGGGCCAGATGAGGGGATTCGGTAGTGACTATGAGTAAGTCTGTCCCGCAGGGAAGTGGCCCTTTATTGTGAAGCAAACAACAAATAGGACAAAATAACAGAAAAGGTCAATATGTATAACTATTGACCTCGCTATAGTCAATACTTTGTAGAGCCACCTTTTGCTCTACACCTTTTGCTCTGCGGCTATCACAGCTTCAAGTTGCAAGTCTCTATGAGCTTGCCACTGGGATTTTTGCCCATTCCCATGGATGGTTTGTGCTTGTGAACAGCAATCTTTAAGTCTGACCACAGATTTTCTATTGGATTGAGGTCTGGGCTTTGACTAGGCCGTTCCAACACATTTACATGTTTCCCCTTAAACCACTCAAGTGTTGCTTTAGCAGTGTGTTTGGGGTCATTGTCCTGCTGGAAGGTGAACCTCCGTCCTAGCCTCAAATCACACACAGAGTGCTACAGGTTTTGCTCAAGAATATCCCTGTATTTATGTATTTAGCACCATCCATCTTTCCCTTAACTCTGACCAGTTTCCCAGTCCTGACTGCTGAAAAACATCCCCACAGCATGATGCTGCCACCACCATGTTTCACAGTGGGGGTGGTGTTCTTTGGGTGATGTGATGTGTTGGGTTTGCACCAGACATAGCGTTTTCTTTGATGGACAAAAAGTTCAATTTTAGTCTCATCAGACCAGAGCACCTTCCTCCATACATTTTGGGAGTCTCCCACTGCCTTTTCACAAACTCAAAAAACGTGCCATTTGTTTTTTGCTGAAAGTAATGGTTTTCTTCTGGCCACTCTGCCATAAAGCCCAAGTCTATGGAGCGTACGGCTTATTGTCGTCCTATGTACAGATACTCCAGTCTCTGCTGTGGAACTCTGCAGCTCCTCCAGGGTTACCTTAGGTCTCTGTGCTGCCTCTCTGATTAATGCCCTCCTTGCCCGGTCAGTAAGTTTTGGTGTGCGGCCATCTCTTGGCAGGTTTGCTGTTGTGCCATGTTTTTTCCATTTGGTTATGTGTCAGAAACCATGAACCAGCCCGAGACAGAAGTACAGTAAAATCACACTTGTTTAATAATAAAAATAAAAAGGTAAATAGAGTAAGCATTGTCAAAGCATAGCCAGAGTTCAGCAACCAGATCAGGTAATCAACCAAGCCAGAGTTCAGTAACCAGATCGGGTAATCAGCCAGGCCAAAAGTCAAGGATCCAAGTAGAGGAATAGCAAGCAGGATAAGGAGCCAGAAGGGATGCCAGCAAAGCCAGTCTTTAAACAGGAACGCAGGAGATGGTTTCTTGTGATGTGACCAAGGCGAAGGCAGGAATGAAGTGAGCTGGAGATCCTTAAGTAGGCGGGACTGACGAGCAGATCAACAACAGCTGGTTAACTGTGGAGAGAGATGAGAGCTGGCAATTAGCCGACAGCTAAGCGGCCAGCTCAGAGAAGAAAGGGCTGAGCCAGCCCTGACATTATGATAGATTTGATGGTGCTCCTAGGGATCGTCAAAGATTTGGATATTTTTTTTATAACCTAACCCTGACTTGTACTTCTCAACAACATTGTCCCTTACTTGTTTGGAGAATTCCTTGGTCTTCATGGCAGTGTTTGGTTAGTGGTGCCTCTTGCTTACGTGTTGCAGCCTCTGGGGCCTTTCAAAAAGGTGTGTCTATGTAATGACAGATCATGTGACACTTAGATTGCACACAGGTGGACATCATTTCACTAATTATGTGACTTCTGAAGGTAATTGGTTGCACCAGAGCTTTTTTTATGGGCTTCATAACAAAGGGGGTGAATACATACGCACATGCCAATTATCAGTTTTTTATTTCTGAAAAATAGTTTTATGTAAATATTTTTCTAATTTTACTTCACCAACTTAGACTATTGTGTTCTGATCCATCACATAGAATTCAGATTAAAAAAGCATTGAACTAAAGGCTGTAATGTAACAAAATAGGTAAAAAGCCAAGGGGGTGAATACTTTTGTAAGGCACTGTACCTGCTGGCTTCCCACGATCGACAAGTAGATCGCGATCGATGGGTTGCCAACCCAGGGTCTAGGGCATTTGATGTGACCGGTCGCTGGATACCAAGCTCCTCAGTAGGACAGGAGAGCCCGGTAAAGGCGACGGGTGGGGAGACCCTCTTCTGCCACTTTTAACCGCTTGCCGACTGAATAACATACTTATACAGAGGCAGAGCGGCTCTCCTGCACGGACCACGTACCTAGTACGTGAACCGGCACTTCCGGATAGGGGGCATGCGAACGCGCCCCGCGCCCCCCCCCTCCGTGGCTGTGCTATGATTACACACAGCACAAGCCAATTAGCGCATGCCGAACAATAGATGTTCGCCGGCACCCGCTGATCATCAGGCAGAGACACAGAACAGAGCTCTGCCTAAGTAAACAACGCAGAGCTCCGACCTGTCATCAGGGATGTGGTGGATTTTGTTTCCCTGCTAAGCAGGGAATAAAATCCATCACTTCCCTTATTAAAGCAGTTCAAACAAACACTGGCTAGGCACACAGTTAACCCTTTGACCCCTTCCCAGCCAGTGTCATTAGTACAGCGACAGTGCATATTTTTATTTTTATTTTATTTTTTCCACCGCATATCACAGTCCTACTATAAGTCTGTGATTGCTGCCATTATTAGTAAAAAAATGAAAAATTAACAAAAAAAATTCCAGTATATATATCCCATAGTTTATAGACGCTATAACTTTTGCGCAAACCAATCAATATACGCTTACTGGGATTTTTTTTACCAAAAATATGTAGCAGATTAAATATTGGCCTAAACTGATGAAGAAATTCGTTTTTTTACTTTTTTTAATGGATGTTTTATAGCAGAAAGTAAAAAAATATTGTTTAAAAAAAAAAAAATGGTGGCTTTTTTTTGTTTATAGTGTGAAAAATAAAAAAATGCAGAGGTGATCAAATACCACCAAAAGAAAGCTCTATATGTGGGGAAAAAAAGGGCATAAATTTAATTTACAGCGTTGCATGACTGTGCAATTGTCAGGTTAGCCCTTACCGCCGACCGCGTGCAAATATGCAGCCTCTTGGCGCCTTGGTGCTGCATATTTGCCTAAATTGCTGTCCATACAGCTGTGCTGAGAGCGCGCTATGCGCCTTCCTGACACAGTTACCGGCGCCTAACCGAAACCGAGTTTTCGGATGCTCTTGAGCCCCGCCTCCCGGTGTTCATAAACCTAAAGGGAGGCTCCAGCTTTAAGAGGTTAAAGTAACGCAGTGCCGTATCGCAAAAATGGCCTGGTCATGAAGGGGGTGAATCTCCCGGCGGGTTAAAGCAGTATTCAACCCAAAGCAAACATTTTTTATTTTGCAGCTTACTAATTCTTAGATGGGATGGCTGCATTCATTTTCTTTTTTAGGGTTTCTTTCTTCTATCTTCATCTAATGATTTAGTCAGCAAGTCTGTTGTGTTTCAAAAGCACAAGCTCTCCAGCAGAATGTATCAGTTTACAGGGATGAGGCAAACCATTTAACATTGGCAGGAGTGCTTACAATGATCAAAAAGGATATTTTGTCCTCAGCGCCACAAAGGGCTGTAAAATAACTTTATGCACAAAATAAGAGATAACCGCACAGGAAAAATATCTCAATAAAAGCAGCAATTAAAGTAAACATAAGTACAGTAAACATAATGCATAAATGAATAAATAAAAACCTGTATAGTAAGCACTAAGCCAAATAGAGCTACAATCTGGATAAGCAAAGCAGACCGTGAGCTCTACAGCCCATGGATCGCCACCTCTGAAATGGGATGCAGTGAGCCGCAAAGTATACTGGAACGCGTTCCAGAAGACTCAATATTACCTTCATCAGCCTGGAAGTTAGCATTTAGTTCAGGCTGATGAAGAACGTATTGAGCCTTCCGAAACGTGTATCGGCAACCTTTGCAGCTCACTGCATTCCACTTCAGAGGTGACTTCTTCCAGAGGCAGTGATCCACAGAGGGGTAGTGCCCCCAGTCTTGGTGACTCTCCAACTTCGGTAACAACCCTAGTGGTTTCCTTCTCGGAGCTGCAACTAGCTGGCTCCTCCATCGAGCCGGGTCCAGGACTGACAACCTCTGTGGCTTTCATCCAGTTTACAATTGTAATTGTACAATTTGTTTGATTTTAGGCTATGTTCACACTGATCCAACACAGAAGTCGCGCGACTTTGCCCTGCGACACCTGAGGTCCAGCTTCCATGTGACTTCAATGAACGAGATCCAATTTTGATCTGGCTTTGAGATGATTTCAACTTGTCCTTTGACCAAACAAAACAATTGGCTTTGGTATGGATGAAACCTCACTCCAAAAAATAGTGTGGGGCCCCCCCAAGACCGAAGAGTCTAGTATGGATTTTGAGGGCAAACCCCACACCAAATTAAAAACGGCGTGGGGTCCCCCGAAATCAATGCCAGATCCTTATCCGAGCATGCAGCCTGGCAGGTCAAGAAAGGCCACATGCCCTCAACATGGGGGGGTGCTTTGGAGCAGGGGGGCTCTGCCCCTCCCACCCCAAAGCACCTTGTGCCCATGTTAATGGGTCAAGGGCCTCTTCCCCACAACCCTGGCCCATGGTTGTGGGTGTTTGAGGGCAGGGGGCTTATCCGAATCTGGAAGCCCCCCTTAAGAAAAGGGGTCCCCGGATCCCGGCCCCCCATGTAAATGAGTATGGGGTACATTGTATTTCTACCCATTCACCAAAAAAATGCAGTGTAGTGTTACAACAAACAAGAGATGGTTTTTGACAAGTCCTTTATCAAAAATGACCCCCGTCGTAGCTCCAACGTCAATCCCGATGTCTGGGTCCATGACGTCACAAGGGTGCAGGGTCTCAGGGTGATGTCACCACATGGCCATGCCTCAAAGCTATATAAGAACTGTGAGACACTGGAGCTCACAGAACAGCAAGAGCCAGCATCGAAGGAGGAGGGATTTTTTTTTTCAGTGGGACAGCGGATCCCTGGTTGCTAGATAGCGACAGCAGCAGTAGCTACTGGATGCCTGGTCAGGCAAGCCAGGTTGGTAACAAACGGGCAGTTGCAGGCACAGACAGCAGGCAAGGAATCGTCAGGATACGGGTAAGGGTCGGCAACACAGGATCAGGCAGATGTCAGAAGGCAGAGCAAAGTCCAGAACAAGCCAAGGTCAAGATAGGTAGCGATCAAGCGAAGTCAGGGGAAAGCCGGGTCAAACACAAGAATCAACAGGATCAGATGCAAGAATACAGGAACAGCTGCAGATCAAACAGCAAAGGACTAGTGCAGGCTACTGCATTTATATAGGCCACTGGGCGCCAATGTAAACGGCTGCGCGATCAGGTGTGCACGCCTCTGCACGTGCGTGCTTGTGCACACGCGCATGCGCGGTGGTGCACGTCTATTCACAGCTGTTTGCTGTGACTGCTTATGAAGCATTAGCTGGAGTTTGGCTTCAATTTCTTAGTGGTTCTAAATCTGCTACTACATTTAACACCACTCTCCCCCCCAGAATGATAATGCTGCTGTCCATTGTGCCTCCTGCGCTCCTTCATCCAGAGTGGGGGGGGGTGCTCTGATACAGGAAGTGTGTTATTGGCTGGATCCCCAGGTGAAAACCGAGGGGCGGATACCTAAAAAAAAAACAAAAACGAAAGCAGCCGCCACATCTAATGATTGATAAGCTGCAATATAATACTTTTTTGGTTTTGGGTTTAATACCCCTTTAAAGTAACTGGGGGGCTGTATAGCCACTCGATCACTTTTACATTGTAGGGAATCCCCAGCTTTAAAAAATTATGTCTGTGTCATGACTGCAGCTGCTCCCATCTGAGGATGTACTGGTACGCTCTAAGTATGGGAAGCGGTTAATAAATCACTTCGATCTTTGGGTACATTGCGTTAGTTTACGTCCCCATGTCATGATTAACAGAGTCCAAATCCTGACCATGGAAAATAAAGTGTACTGCCAACTAGACAAGACCTTCACTCTAGGTTGGCTGCTCTTCCATTTTTCCTCTTTTAAAGACTAACTTATGCTAAAAGCATCCTTTCACCGACGCGTTTCATCATCTAGTTACAGTTGAACCCCAGGCAGATATAAAAGACGCCGATTATTTAATCTCTGTGTTCATTATTACATCATTAAATATGTATTGTGTTAGATATGTGCAGAACAAAAACATTTGTTTTGTTTCATTTTGTTATTTACATAAATTTGTTCAGTTAAACTCATTAGATTTGTTTTCAGAATTCGTTCTGTTTATTCGTATCGATTCAAATTTTTCCGAATTTAATTTGAATTCCATTCGAAGTAGAATCGATTCTATTCGAAATACGAATTTTGGAAGATGGCTTTATACATTCTATTTTATTGTTTTTTCTATTCTTTTATTTTCTGTTCTATTATATGCTATTTATTTCTATTCTATTCAAATGTATTCTATTCGAAATTTGAATTTTGGAAAATGCTTATATTGTTTTATTCTTTATATTCTATTGTTTTCTATTGTTTGTTCCATTCTATTTGAATTTATTCCATTTGAAATTTTAATTTCAGAAAATGATTATATTGCTTTATTCTTTCTAATCGATTCTATTGTTTATTTTATTCTATCCTTTTCTATTCTATTCAAATTTATTCTATTCGAAATTCAAATTTCAGAAGATGGTTATATTCTTTCTATTTTATTCTATTCCTTTATTTTCTATTTTATTTATTTATTTATTTATTTTTATTTTCTATTTCTTTTCTTTTCTAATCTATTTTACTCTGTTCTACTCTATTCTTTTATTTTCCATTCAATCCCTTTTTTTTTCTATTCTATTTTTTCTATTCTTTCATTTTATATTCTGTTCTATTTTACTGTGTTATATTCTATTCTTTTATTTTATATTCTATTCTATTCTATGTTATTCTTTTCTAATATAATAGAAAAAAATATATTAGTTTGTATCATATTATATATATAGAATTAGTTTAGTCTTTCTATTTTATTCTATTCTTTTCTATTCAATTATTTTCTATTCTATTCTATTCTTTTCTATTCAAAATTCGAATTTCAGAAGATGGTTATATTCTGTTTAATTCCATTCTATTTTTTATTCTATTATTTTCCTTTATTTTCTATTCTATTTTATTCTTTTATTTTCTATTCCATTTTGTTCTGTTTTACTATAGTCTTTTTTTTCTATTCCTTTATTTTCTATTCTATTTTTTCCGATTCTTTTATTTTGTATTCTGTTCTGTTTAACTCTATTCTATTCTTTTTTCTATTCTATTCTTTTCTATTTATTTATTTTCTATTCCATTCTATTCTCTTCAGAGATTGGAATTTGATTCGAAAACTATTTGAATTCTAATTTTGGGCAAAATTTTGATTAATTATTTTAGATTCGTGTTAAATCCTTTACTATTGTAATTCGGATACATCCGAATTTCCTGACAACCAAAAATGTGTCTGAATTTCAATTTGCACCAAAAACGAACAGCACATGTCTACTAAATATGACTTGGTATCATCCCCTTGCAATCCGTGTACAGCAGAGCTTAGACTGGAAGCAAGAAAAAAAAAAAAAGGAGAATGAGACAGTCAATTGTGCTGTTGTGCACGGTGCATGCTGGCAGGAGGAGGGAGAAGAGAGTGACAGAGAGACGAGCTCATCAATGTTCTGCTTCTCTTTTCACTGTACAGTCACAGACTGGGCGAGGGATAAGACCTGTAAGTGTTAGTAAACTCCACAAAAAAAAAAAAATGACCTGTGAAAATGACAATAGCATGTTAAAGCTTGTATGAGATTTTCATGGTTGGGTCTACATCTACTCCAGAAGAGGTGAAAGGCACCACACAAAGGCATTTTGAAAGATCTAAGCTATTAATTAATGATAAAACCTCAAAAAATGAAAAAAAACACACAGTGATTGGAATTTTTACACTTGCAGTTCACATAATGTCTGAAGTTGCTATTTGATGGCTGCTATTCAATGTAAATACCAAATTATTATTGTCATTATTTAATAATAAAATAGCAATATGCTCAAAAATGCATAAAAAAATGATTAAAAAAAGTGTCTGAAGTGAGTTTAGCAGAGGCTCAGTATACTCAAAAACCAATAAAAAGTAGATAAAAAAAATAATAAAACATAGAATATGCCCCCCCCCCCCCCTCCCAAAAAGGAAGTGGTGTCAACAGAGGTGCAGTATAATCAAAAACCAAGCCAAGCAGTATACTCAAAAACCAATAAAACAAATATTTTCAAAAAACAGAATATGTCCCCCCCCAAAAAAAAGTGTCAGGTAGTGAGGTCAGCAGAGGCGCAGTATACTCAAAAAAACAATAAACAGTAGAAATAAAGAGAAAAAAAAAAACATATGTTCCCCCCCTCTCAAAAAAAAAATTGACAGGAAGTGGGATCAACAGAGGCGCAGTATACTCAAAAACCAATAAAACATACATTTTTAAAAAACAAAACAAAAACAGAATATGCCCACCTCCCCCCCCCCCCCCCCAAAAAAAAAGTGTCAGGAAGTGAGGTCAGCAGGGGCGCAGTAAACTCAAAAACCAATAACAAATAGATTTTTTAAAAAAGCCCCCCCCCAAAAAAAAAATACAAATAAAAGTGTCAGGAAGTGAGGTCAGCAGAGGCGCAATATACTCAGAAACCAATAAAAAGTAGAATTAAAGAAATAAAAAAAAAAGATAAATAAATAACATGCCCCCCCCCTTTCAAAAAAAAAAATGGACAGGAAGTGGGGTCAACAGAGGCGCAGTATACCCAAAAACTAATAAAACATACATTTTCAAAAAACAAAAAAAATGAATATTCCCCCCCCCCCCCCCCCCAAAAAAAAAGTGTCAGGAAGTGAGGTCAGCAGGGACGCAGTATACTAAAAAAAAAAATAGATTTAAAAGACAAAAAACAATGCCCCCCCCCCCAAAAAAAAATACAAATAAAAGTGTCAGGAAGTGAGGCCAGCAGGGGCGCAGTATCAAAAAAACTATTAATAAATAGATTAAAAAGAAAAGATGAACATACACCCCCCTCCCCCACCAAAAAAAAATTTGTCATGAAGTGAGGTCAGCAAAGGCGCGTGTATTGAAAGAAGATGCTCAAAGATTAATTCTTTGAGAATTTTTCTTTTCTATGAAGCAATAAATCACCATCAACCAATTCATCAACACTGGTGTATCAAACACGAAGTTGAAGATAAAAAATAATTACAATAAAATAAGGTATAAAAAGGCTAATTAATGATAATAGTGGTGTTGAAAATTTAAGAGAAAAAAAATATAATATATTACAATAATATATATATATATATATATATATATATATATATATATATATATATATATATATATATATATATATTAGCTTATTATTGCGTCTATCAATTTAATTACGCAGAGAAATACTGCAGTCTCATAGTGTAGGATTTACACAATTCTTAGGGTGATAACATGATTCAAGTACATGGTTAATTAAGTACAATGATTAAATGGACCATGTAATCACCATACTTAATTAACCATGTACTTGAATCATGTAATTACCATATTAGTTATCACTTTATCACTTTCTAAACCAATCATCCTAAAAATTATGTAAATCATGGCGTATTTTATTTTAGCATTTCCCTAAGTAATTATGTAGGTTAATAGTTTAAAAAAGTATAATTATAATTAGTATGAATATAATATATTATATTATATATTTTAATATTATATATCAGGGGTACGGAATTAAAATTCACGGGGGTCCGGTCAGTAAAATTTTCTTCCAGCGGAGGTCCGAGTGTCATATTGGTGATTGTTTTCTATTATAGATCTCTGCACAAGTGTGAAGAAGCTCTTACATTAGTGCCCTCAGTACCCCCTTCACAGCACATCTCTCCCTTTTACATCACAGTCCCCCATCAGAGACCCGCCAACCCATTACAGACCGTCCCATCACAGTGTGTCCCTTTAAAGACGCCCTCCATCACAGATCCCTCCCACCCCAATTACAGACCCCTCCACCCCCATCACAGTTCCCCCAATCAAAGATTCTCTTCAGCACAGACCCCCCTCCATCACAGATTC
This sequence comes from Lithobates septentrionalis, assembly GCA_037952835.1. Classification (NCBI taxonomy): domain Eukaryota; kingdom Metazoa; phylum Chordata; class Amphibia; order Anura; family Ranidae; genus Lithobates; species Lithobates septentrionalis. The sequence goes on along the minus strand of JBBDGP010003161.1, from coordinate 367,040 downwards.
CCCTCCCCTTTACAGACCCCACTCCACAGATCCTCCCCATTACAGACCCCACTCCATCACAGATCCCCCCCATTACAGACCCCACTATCACAGATCCCACTATTACAGATCCCCCCATTACAGACCCCACTCCATCCCAGATCCCCCCCCCATTACAGACCCCACTCCATCCATTACAGACCCCACTCCATCCCAGAACCCCCCATTACAGACCCCACTCCATCACAGATCCCCCCCCACCCCATTACAGACCCCACTCCACAGATCCCCTCCATTACAGACCCCACTCCATCACAGATCCCCCCATTACAGACCCCACTATCACAGATCCCCCCATTACAGACCCCACTCCATTACAGATCCCCCCCATTACAGACCCCACTCCACAGATCCCCCCCATTACAGACCCCACTCCATCAAAGATCCCCCCCCCATTACAGACCCCACTATCACAGACCCCACTATCAAAGATCCCCCCCATTACCGACCGCACTATCACAGACTCCACTATTACAGATCCCCCCATTACAAACCCCACTCCATCACAAATCCCCCCCCCATTACAGACCCCACTATCACAGATCCCCCCCATTACAGACCCCACTCCATCACATATCCCCCACCCCATTACAGACCCCACTCCATCACAGATCCCCCCCACCCCATTACAGACCCCACTCCACAGATCCCCTCCATTACAGACCCCACTCCATCACAGATCCCCCCATTACAGACCCCACTATCACAGATCCCCCCATTACAGACCCCACTCCATTACAGATCCCCCCATTACAGACCCCACTCCACAGATCCCCCCCCATTACAGACCCCACTCCATCAAAGATCCCCCCCATTACAGACCCCACTATCAAAGATCCCCCCCATTACCGACCGCACTATCACAGACTCCACTATTACAGATCCCCCCATTACAGACCTCACTCCATCACAAATCCCCCCCCCATTACAGACCCCACTATCACAGATCCCCCCATTACAGACCCCACTCCATCACATATCCCCCACCATTACAGACCCCACTATCACAGATCCCCCCATTACAGACCCCACACCATCACAGACCCTACTATTACAGATCCCACTATCACAGATCCCCCCCATTGCAGACCCCACTATCACAGATCCCCCCCCATTACAGACCCCACTATTACAGATCCCCACTCGATCACAGACCCCACTATCACAGATCCCCCCCATTACAGACCCCACTCCATCACAGATCCCCCCCATTACAGACCCCACTCCATCACAGATCCCCCCATTACAGACCCCACTCCATCACAGATCCCCCCACCCCATTACAGACCCCACTATTACAGATCCCACTATCACAGACCCCACTATTATAGATCCTCCCCATTACAGACCCCACTATCACAGATCCCCCCATTACAGACCCCACTATCACAGATCCCCCCCATTACAGACCCCACTATCAAAGATCCCCCCATTAAAGACCCCACTATCACAGATCCCACTATTACAGACCCCACAGACTCCCTGCATCACAGATCCCCCCATTACAGACCCCACTATCACAGACCCCACTATCACAGATCCCCCCCATTACAGACCCCACTATCACAGATCCCCCCCCATTACGGACCCCACTATCACAGACCCCACTATTACAGACCCCACTCCATCACAGACCCCACTCCATCACAGACCCCACTATTAAAGGTCCCCCCATTACAGACCCCACTATCACAGATCCCCCAATACAGACCCCACCATCACAGACCCCCCCATTACAGCCCCCACTCCATCACAGATTCCCCCCCATTACAGACCCCACTCCATCACAGATTCTCCCCCCCCATTACAGACCCCACTATTACAGATCCCACTATCACTGACCCCACTATTACAGATCACCCCATTACAGACCCCACTATCACAGATCCCCCCTTTACAGACCCCACTATCACAGATCCCCCCATTACAGACCCCACTATCACAGATCCCCCCATTACAGACCCCACTATCACAGATCCCCCCATTACAGACCCCACTATCACAGACACCACTATCACAAACCCCACTATCACAGACCCCACTCCATTACAGACCCCCCAGACTCCCTCCATCACAGTCCTCCCCCCATCACAGATCCCTCCACCCCATCACAGTTCCCCCAATCACAGATTCTCTCCAGCACAGATGCCCCTCCCTCTTTACAGACCCCACTCCATCACAGATCCCCCTCCCCCTTTACAGACCCCACTCGATCACAGACCCCACTATCACAGATCCCCCCATTACAGACCCCACTCCATCACAAATCCCCCCCATTACAGGCCCCACTATCACAGTTCCCCCCTCATTACAGATCCCACTCCATCACAGATCCCCCCCATTACAAACCCCACTATTACAGATCTCACTATCACAGACCCCACTATCACAGATCCCCCCCATTACAGACCCCACTATCACAGACCCCACTATTACAGATCCCCCCCATTACAGACCCCACTCCATCACAAATTCCCCCCCATTACAGACCCCACTCTATCACAGATCTCCCCCATTACAGACCCCACTATCACAGACCCCACTCCATCACAGATCCCCCCATTACAGACCCCACTCCATCACAGATCCCCCCCATTACAGACCCCACTATTACAGATCCCCCATTACAGACCCCACTCCATCACAGATCCCCCCCATTACAGACCCCACTATTACAGATCCCCCCATTACAGACCCCACTCCATCACAGATCCCCCCATCACAGACCCCACTCCATCACAGATCCCCCCCATTACAGACCCCACTCTATCACAGATCTCCCCCATTACAGACCCCACTATCACAGACCCCACTCCATCACAGATCCTCCCATTACAGACCCCACTCCATCACAGATCCCCCCCATTACAGACCCCACTATTACAGATCCCCCCATTACAGACCCCACTCCATCACAGATCCCCCCATTACAGACCCCACTCCATCACAGATCCTCCCATTACAGACCCCACTCCATCACAGATCCCCCCCATTACAGACCCCACTATTACAGTTCCCCCCATTACAGACCCCACTCCATCTCAGATCCCCCCATTACAAACCCCACTATTACAGATCTCACTATCACAGATCCCCCTCCATCACAGACCCCACTATTGCAAACCCCACTCAATCACAGACCCCACTATTACAGTTCCCCATTACAGACCCCACTATCACAGATTCCCACTATTACAGAGCCCACTCCATCACAGACCCCACTATCACAGATCCCCCCCATCACAGACCCCACTCCATCACAGACCCCACTCCATCACAGACCCCACTCCATCACAGACCCCACTATCACAGACCCCACTATCACAGGCCCCACTAACACAGACCCCACTCCATCACAGACCCCACTCCATCACAGACCCCACTCCATCATAGACCCCACTCCATCACAGACCCCACTCCATCACAGACCCCACTCCATCACAGACCCCACTCTATCACAGATCTTACTATCACAGACCCCACTATTAAAGGTCCCCCCATTACAGACCCCACTATCACAGATCCCCCCATTACAGATCCCACTATCACAGATCCCCCCCCATTACAGACCCCACTCCATCACAGATCCCCCCCATTACAGACCCCACTATTACAGATCCAACTATCACAGACCCCCCCATTACATACCCCACTATCACAGATCCCCCCATTACAGACCCCACTATCACAGATCCCCCCATTACAGACCCCACTATCACAGATCCCCCCATTACAGACCCCACTATCACAGATCCCTCTCACCCCAATTACAGACCCATCCATCGCCATCACAGATTCTCTCCAGCACAGATTCCCCTCCCCCTTTACAGACCCCACTCCATCACAGATACCCCTCCCCTTTACAGACCCCACTCCATCACAAATCCCCCCATTACAGACCCCACTATCAGAACCCCCCCATTACAGACCCCACTCCATCACAGACCCCACTATTACAGATCCCACTATCACAGACCCCCCCATTACAGACCCCAATATCACAGACCCCACTATCACAGACCCCACTATCACAGATCCCTCCCATTACAGACTCCACTATTACAGATGCCCCCATTACAGACCCCACTCCATCACAAATCCCCCCCATTAAAGACCCCACTCCATCACAGATCCCCCATTACAGACCCCACTATTACAGATCCCCCCATTACAGACCCCACTCCATCACAAATCCCCCCCATTACAGACCCCACTCCATCACAGATCCCCCCCATTACAGACCCCACTATCACAGACCCCACTCCATCACAGATCCCCCATTACAGACCCCACTATTACAGATCCCCCCCATTACAGACCCCACTCTATCACAGATCCCCCCCATTACAGACCCCACTCCATCACAGATCCCCCCATTACAGACCCCACTCCATCACAGATCCCCCCCATTACAGACCCCACTATCACAGACCCCACTCCATCACAGATCCCCCCCATTACAGACCCCACTATTACAGATCCCCCCCATTACAGACCCCACTCTATCACAGATCCCCCCCCATCACAGACCCCACTCCATCACAGATCCCCCCCATTACAAACCCCACTATTACAAATCTCACTATCACAGATTCCCCCCCCCCAATCACAGACCCCACTATTACAGATCTCACTATCACAGATCCCTCCCCCCCAATCACAGACCCCACTATTACAGACCCCACTCCATCACAGACCCCACTATTACAGACCCCACGATTACAGTTCCCCCCCATTATAGTTCCCCATTACAGACCCCACTATCACAGATTCCCACTATTACAGACCCCACTCCATCACAGACCCCACTATCCCAGATCCCCCCATTACAGACCCCACTCCATCACAGACCCCACTCCATCACAGACCCCACTATTACAGATCTCCCCCCCATTACAGACCCCACTATCACAGACCCCTCCCTCGATATTACAGTCAGACTGTCCCTTTCATCAACACAGCATTCCCCGCTCCTCCCCCTCCCCACACTGCCCTACCTTATCACACGAGCCAGCAAGCACGCATGGCAGATCCAGACAAAGGGCGGGACTTTTCAAGTTAAAGGCGGGTGATTGGTTGCTTGGGACCATCCCACTGTCTAGCAATCAATCACCTGCTTTGTAACTTGAAAAGTCCCGCGCTTTGTCTGGACCTGCAGCGTTTCCAGGCTTGTGTGACTAAGGTAGGGCAGTGTGTGGAGGGGGAGGAAGGGGGGGGAGTGATGCGATGACGGCGGCAGCGGCGGGCGGGCTAGCCGGTGTCTTGCCGAGAAAGTTCCCTCGGCAGATGAGTTCCCCCCCTGCGCAGTACGAATTACTGTCAGCCGCCGGAGATAGCCGAAGCTCAAACTTTTCAATCAGCTGCACACGGCGCCTGCGCCCTGGGTCTAGGTTCCTTCCCCACCATCCAAGTGGACCTAGAGGGGGAATCTAAAAGAGCCGAGCGAAGCGAGGCCGTGCCCGAAGCGTGGCGAGCGAAGCGAGCCCGCGAGGGGCCCTCTTATAGGCACCGTGTACAGCTGATTTTCAGCTATTCACCTTTGGCTATTTCCGCCGGATCCTGCGCAGTAGAGGGGGGTCCTTATGCGCCGAGCGGAACTTTCTCGGCAGAACACCGGCAGAGGGGAGAGGACACTCAGCCAACCAACTGGCGAGGCTGCGGACCGCATAGGGCTGCTACTGGGTCCGGATCCAGCCCGCTATTTAGTGATGCCTGTTATATATTATCTATTTAGCAATGTATCCTTCGTTTCAAAAAGTGGTCATTATTATCATTAATTATCACTTTTTTTTATAGTTCTTATTTTATTGTATTTTTATTACATTTTTTTTTAAGCTTAGTGTTTCACACACCTTTCCTGATGAAGTACGAGAAAACCTTTGTCACTCTCCTGTCACTTTTTTGGAGGACAATCTCCTATTTTATTATATACTGGAATCAAACCACCACCTATCACATGACCATCCGGGATACCCTGACCGGCATCAAGGGCGACCACCCACCAAGGGCGACCCCCCCACCAAGGGCGACCCCCCCACCAAGGGCGACCACCCACCAAGGGCGACCCCCACCAAGGGCGACCACCCACCAAGGGCGACCCCCCACCAAGGGCGACCACCCACCAAGGGCAACCACCCACCAGGGGCGACCCCCCCACCAAGGGCGACCACCCACCAAGGGCGACCCCCCTACCAAGGGCGACCACCCACCAAGGGCGACCCCCCACCAAGGGCGACCCCCCACCAGGGGGGACCCCCCATCAAGGGCGACCACCCACCATTTCCATGTAGAGACAGTTATATCCTGGGCAAAATCAGGGTGCTTGATCACCGGATGGGCTTCTAGAAGCCTCACAAATATGAAATTGCAATCTAAGATATCCTTGAGCTTTTCTAAACTTCAGAACCTCTGATATACAGTACATTTTTTTATATTTACTTAAATCTTCCCCATAGCAATTTACCCCCATTTTTTTCCTTTTCTTCTGATTTTGTGGATAATCATTGAATCGACTGTATTATTTTTAAAATTATTACTATTGTTATTAATATTATTAATATTGTTGTTTTTTTTTATTATTAATAATAATAATGTAAATAATAATAATAATAATAATTAATATTATTAATTAACAATAATAGTCATTTTCATTATTTTTATTATTATTTTTATTATACATATTTTTTAGGTTCACCTTGCTAGTACCGGGTTGGACCTCCTATTGTCTTAATAATTATTAATATAATAATTATTATTATTATTATTATTATTATTATTATTATTATTATTATTATTATTATTATTATTATACAATATAATACTACTATGATCAATCCACAACCTACAATTTCTGTTAAATATATATATAGTGTGATGAACCACAGAAGGTAAACTATATCACCTTCAATATGTTGCCAACATCCCAGATTAATGCGAGAAAATAAGAACCCTGAAAATAGGGAACTTGTGTACCCCCCCACTGTACTGGGGGGTACACAAGTTCCCTATTTTCAGGGTTCTTATTTTCTTACAATTTCTGTTAAAGGAACACCGTCACCAATTTCAAAATAGCAGGAAAAAGTACAGAAAATTCATATATTTTACAGGCTTGGTTGCAGTGTTTTTGTTTTCCATAAATTTATTTTTTATTCACTTGCATTGTTCCTTTAAGCTTGCTGCAAAAATGGACTGAATGACAGCTGATCACAGGATGTAAACACAAGCCGGTTATCGGAATTCCTTTCCTCATTCTGACAGTGAGAGGATTGGAGAGCAGATAACCGTCTTGTGTTAAAGGGACATCGGCACTGATAATCAGGGTACTAATTATCAGTACAGTCCCAACAGTGCCCACCAGTTCTGCCAATCAGTGCTCATCTGTGCCTCCTCATCAGTGTCACCTATCAATGCCACCTATCAGTGCCACCTCTCAGTGCCCATCCGTGCCGCCTATCAGTGTCCATCAGTGCAGCCTCATCAGTGCCGCCTATCAGTGCCACCTCTCAGTGCCTATCAGTACCCTTCAGTGCTGCCTATCAGTGCCCATCAGTGGCACCTATCAGTGCCACCTCTCAGTGCCGCCTATCAGTGTCCATCAGTGCCGCCTTTCAGTGTCCATCAGTGCCGCCTCATCAGTGCAAATCAGTGCCGCCTATCAGTACCCTTCAGTGCTGCCTATCAGTGCCCATCAGTGCCACCTATCAGTGCCACCTCTCAGTGCCGCCTATCAGTGCTACTTCTCTCTCAGTGCCTATAATTGCCCTTCACAGCTGCCTATCAGTGTCCATTAGTGCCACCTCTCAGTGCCCATCAGTGCCGCCTATCAGTGCTGCCTATCACTGGCCATCAGTGCTGCCTATCAGTGCCACCTCTCAGTGCCCATCAGTGCCGCCTGTCAATGGCCATGGCCATCAGTGCTGCCTATCAGTGCCCATCAGTGCCGCCTATCAGTGCCGCCTATCACTTGCCATCAGTGCTGCCTCATCAGTGCACATCAGTGCCGCCTATCAGTACCCTTCAGTGCTGCCTATCAGTGCCCATCAGTGCCGCCTATCAGTGCTAACTCTCTCTCAGTGCCTATAAGTGCCCTTCACGAGTGCCTATCAGTGTCCATTAGTGCCACCTCTCAGTGCCCATCAGTGCCACCTATCAGTGCCGCCTATCACTGGCCATCAGTGCTGCCTATCAGTGCCCATCAGTGCCACCTCCCAGTGCCCATCTGTGCCGGCTATCAGTGCTGCCTATCACTGCCCATCAGTGCCGCCTATCAGTGCCGTCTCATCAGTGCACATCAGTGAAGATGAAAAATTTGGTCTTTTTTCGTTTGTTTAGCAAGGAATAAAAACCCCATTGGTGATTAAACACCACCAAAAAAAATCTCTATCTGTGTGAAAATAAAATGTCATTTGGGTACAGTGTTGCATGACTGTGCAATTGTCGTTCGAAGTGTGAGAGCGCTTAAAGCTGAAAATTGGCCTGGGCAGGAAGGGGGGAGAAAGTGCCCTGTAAGCAAGTGGTTAAATAAGCTATGAGGTAATAATAATAATAATAACAAAAATAATAATTATATATATATATATATATATATATATACGGGGTGACTCTGGACTGAAGGTAAGAATTGCAGCAAAAGCTGATTTTCTTTTCTTTTAATGGACTATTTTTTAATTTATTTTTTAAGTATTAAAGGTTTTTTTTGTACGTAGGGATTCTCTGTATTCGTGAACACTTGTTATTATATTTACATCCCAGAAATAGCCTCGGGGGACATGTGGTGGCTTCCTGCCCGGCCCAAACACAGAGAACATGGATCTCCCGCTACCAGTGTAATTACCATATCCTGGTAATGCTTAATGATTAGCAGAAATAAATGGCATTTGGGCTTTCCTAAAAATAGTTTTCCTTCCTTGGATATTTCCTCAGTTACAGGTATGAGATATGATCTAATAGGAGAAGCAGCTGAAAAACTGCATGTCATGCAAGCTCATTTGTTTCCACTTCTAAGCGAAATCGTACTGTCACTGTTTTTAATTTATTCCAAAAAATAGGGATTATAAATAAATACATAAAAAAAATGTATATACAGTATATATACAATGTGTGTATATATATATATATATATAAGAGAAGAGAACTAATGTGCAAAACCTAACTCGCTCAAATGAACAAAATATATGAATACGAGAAACTGCCAACATATGAAAGTGTTCCCACACAGAAAAAAACAAATGAATATAAAAGTATGTGGCGCTAACTAAAAGTGATAAATAATAAAAATTGTGAACAAAAATAAGTTGTGATAGACACACTCAATGAATAGCACTTCCAGGGCCGTGCTAAAGCTAATATGCTAGGTAATTAAATGCAAATAATCTTCAACATAGTACACGGTAATCAGGGGCGGACTGACCATTCGGCCACTCGGGCACTGCCCGAGGGCCCTGGGCCACTAGGGGGCCCCATCAGGGTTGCCAGCCTCAGTAAAACCAGGGACAGTATGAAAAAATCTGTTTTTTTTTTTACATCTGTCTCTGAAATGTCCCTTACCGATATCCTTTTGGTCGAAAAATCCCGAGATTATAGCTGCCCCACCTCTCCAGTACCTTCTCAGCCAATAGAAACATGTCTGTGTATACTGTGTGTACATGTATGTGTATACTGTGTGATTGTATACTGTGTGTGTGTGTGTGTATACTATGTGGCCCCACAGTCTCTGATTGCCTGGGGGCCCCATAATCCCCTATTGCCCGGGGGCCCCATGAGTTGTCAGTCCGCCCCTGACGGTAATAGACATTCATAATATCAGAAATTCTAATAAAGTGCAGACAGAGCAATAAAGTGAAAAAGTACTCCAAAAGTGCTGATAGTGCAACCAAAGTCCAATAAAAGAGGAAGAAATCTCCAAGTGACAGTTCATGTAGAAAGAATAAAGTGCATGTGCAGCATAATATAAATACTAAATACAAATAAAATAAATAAATACAAATACTGCACTATGGAGCCCCCCCTCTTTATTGCATGACCATACTATATCGGATGAGCCTGAAGTCCACCCTGGTACCGGCACTGCTGTGGATATCTGTGGGAATCGATCGATTGCTGAGGATCCAGGTTATATCCATACCAAGGGTTGACTTGACCTGTAGAGGTCTCTATATGAGGTGAGAGGCTGGGGGAAACGAGTGGAGCACCACCATGGCGATAGTAATTGGATGAGATTTTCTCCTCTTTATTGGACTTTTATTGCACTTTATCAGCACATTTGGACTACTTTTGCACTTTATTGCTCTGTCTGCACTTTATTAGAATTTCTGATATTATGAATGTCTATTACCTTGTACTATGTTGAAGATTATTTGCGCTTGATTACCCAGCATATTAGATTTAGCACGGTCCTGGAAGTGCTACTCATTGAGTGTGTGTGTATAACAACTTATTTTTGTTCACAATTTTTATTATTTATCACTTTTAGGTAGCGCCACATACTTTTGTATTCATTCGTTTTTTTTCTGTGTGGGAAAACTTTCATATGTTGGCAGCTTCTCGTATTCATATATTTTGTCCATTTGAGCGAGTTTAGGTTCTGCGCATTAGTTCTCTTCTCTTTCATATTTCCTTATATCTCTCCTTACTTGTGCTGCAAAGCATGGAGATATTTGGGTTTCTAGAAAATAGAACCATTAATCTGGATAATATCTTTGAGAAACAAGAAGCTAACCATGTAGGAGACATTGAGAATTGTCTTAGGAAAATGGGCCACCTAATGGAGAAAAAGATTAATGCATGGTGGGATAGCTATAGCAACACATGAAAAATATATAAAAGATAAATTAGTACCAAGAAGGCTCAGATGAGATGTACCCATCAATGACGGACTTGCAGACAAAGAATCTATGGATGAGTGGTTCCATTTTTTTTAATGATAAGGGCCTAGAATTACTGGATCTCTTGATAAAAAGAAAAGAAAAGAAGATCAGACTCTTGGATAGGACTATTGCAGGATTGAAAGTAAGTTTGGAACCTTCCAAAAAACTTCCTGAATTCATTTCATTATCCAAACAACTGAATAGAGACATGGAACAGGAGGATAAAGAAGCTGCTGCCAGGAAGAAAAGGAAATACCAAAGAGATGTCAAGGATTATTAGGATGACCTTGTATTTAGATGGCAGAATAAAATAGATAACGATTAAATCAAGCAATGGCTCCCCTGAGAAAGAAGTTAGAATAAAAGAAAATCAGAATGGAGCAAAGAATGGAGGGGCACCGCCCACGAACAACTTGCAGGGAAACCATAATTCATATAACACTCCAAATCAGAAACAGAGGTGGAATGGCAACAATAATTGGAAAAAACCTTTGTGGAAGAATAATTGGCAAAATAATATTTATAATTACCAAGCAAGACAATACCATCACCTCCTTACGACAGAAGATCCCCCACACCCCCTTGGAGGAATTATGGGGCATATGATAGAAACCATCACTCTGATGGAATGAGAAGAGATGATGGAATGAGAAGAGTTGATGGATACTATCACCATGATCAGAGAAGAGAAAGATCAATACAAAACAACTATTATACAGTACCCACGCATAATAGATTCAAACAACTATGAAGGTATGATGAGGGAGATCGCCACGATACCAGCAGGAAAGATATGGACGGGACAAAACTCCCCACCGTTTTATAGAGACGAGACGCCAGGATTCCCCAGAGGCATTATCACCAAAGGGAGGTTCTTGGAGGCTAACCAGACCCCAAATCAGAAAGGAAGATGAAAAGGGGGGAGGAAAGTAACCAGGAGCACCAGAGAGATCGAGACAGGGAAGAATGAATGAGAAGAACGCCAAGAAGATCTTTGGAAACCAGACCTGGAAGAAACGAAAAAGGAGATGAGAATGTAGAGCAGGGGACAATAAACAAAAGGAAAAGGGAGTAGTAGGAGACGGAATTATAAGTATTAGTGGGGTAGAATTAACAAAAGAGGAAATTAAGGTACTTGATAAAGGCCTTACATTTTCTCCAAAAAAGAACCTAAATAATTTTAATATGTCGACATTAATAAATTTGCTCAGAGTCTGCATATAAAGAAATATATGCTATGTAACCCTGGTGAGGGCATAATAAGAAGTGCCCTTGATACAAATGGGATCTTGTTCAGTAGTCTTAGAAACAAATCTATCTTCAATCCTCCAATTGGAAATGATGGCCACATTGAAGTGTTCCGAAAAATGGTCCTCAAGGATCTGCAGGATTTGAAAATAAAAAAGGTTTATGATCCAGGTGATATAAAGAACGGGATAAAAAAATTAGAGGCCAGGAAGGATGAAGTGATAAGGCAAGCGGACAAGGGAGGGGCCATAGTTTTACAGTCTTAGACCCCATTCACACAGGGGCAACACGACTTGCAGGTCGCCTCACCGAGGCGACCTGCACACGACTGCCCGGGCGACTTGCAAAACGACTTCTGTATAGAAGTCTATGCAAGTCGCCCCAAGTCGCCCCCGAAGTCGTACAGGAACCTTTTTCTAAGTCGGAGCGACTTGCGTCGCTCCCCTTAGAACGGTTCCATAGCACAGAACGGGAGGCGACTTGTCAGGCCACTAGGTCGCCTGACAAGTCGTCCCTGTGTGAACTGTGAGTAAAGATGCTTATAAGGAAGAAATGAACCGACAACTCAGTGATGAAGACACATACCAGAAGCTGCCTAGTAATCCTACGATGAGATACAGGAAGGAATTAGCTAAGGTGATACAGAAGAGACTTTTGAAAGGTTTACTAAATAAAAAAGAAGGAAAGTATCTCCAGCCCAATATGTGTAGGATTCCTATAATCTACACACTTCCGAAGATCCATTAGGATAAAATCAAACCCCCAGGTAGACCCATTGTTAATGGGATAAACTCAGTGGGAGCAAGGATCGGAGAGTATATCGATTGGTTTTGGCAACTGGTAGTGAAAAAAAACAGATCGTATCTTAGAGATACCAAACATCTCATCCATTTATTAAATGACATCACTCTGAGCGACGGATCTGTCTAACTGGCAACAGCTGACGTTACGTCACTATATACAATTATCGATCATGAAGCAGCCATTCAAGCAACTGGTCAGAGAACTAAGCAATCTAAAATGTGTACAAAGGAGATTCCTTCCGAATTGCCTTAGATATAGTCTAGATTCCAACTATTTTTGGTATGATAAAATCTTCTCACGCAGGGGACAATACTAGACGCACCATAGATCTTGTCGATCTACTAACTAGAACTAAAACCCCGGCAGTAATACTTAGTTTAGATGCACAGAAAGCATTTGACCGCCTTAGTTGGCCTTTCATGTTTGCGATCCTGACCAAATATGGCTTCTCAGGTCCCTTTATACAGGCCCTTAGATCCTTATACTCATACCCTACCTCCCAAGTACAACTTTCATCCTACCTATCTTCCACGTTCCCCCTCAGTAACGGTACTAGACAGGGTTGACCTCTATCACCCCTACTTTTTATACTCAGTTTAGAACCCCTAGCTACAACAATCCGCGTAAGTCCCTCCATTACAGGAGTACGTCTACGTCAGTCAGAATATAAACTATCCCTCTTTGCAGACGATATTCTTTTAACACTTACTCAACCACACACGTCCCTACCCTCGTTACATAAAATTCTAAACACGTTCAGTGAAATATCTGGGTTTAAAATTAACACCACCAAAACAGAAGCCCTCCCCATAAATATTACATCAACTAATCTGACCATCCTTAAACAGAAATACAATTATCATTGGAGCTCTACATCCTTAAAATATTTAGGTGTCCGAATTACAGCATCATATTCCTCATTATATCAGGCGAATTTCCCCCCCCTATTCCAAGAAATTAATCGCTTGCTGAATCATTGGACCACTTTGCCCATCTCCCTCCTGGGACGTATAAATATTCTAAAATGTCTATCCTCCCTAAACTACTGTACTTATTTGAGACACTCCCAGTGGCAATACCAATGTCTCAGTTGAAAATTCTTCACAGGAGAAGTCTCCGTTTTATCTGGAACAACGCCTCACATAGGGTGGCGGGCTCGGTGGTCATGGCACGCAAGCTTAAAGGGGGCCTAGGTGCCCCTGACTTCATAAAATACTACTACGCTTCTCATCTACGGGTTCTTACCTCGTGGACCAACAGAACTGCCCCAAATAGATGGGCGGACATTGAAATGAGCATAACATCCCCAGTACACCCGTGCTACATGCTCTGGCCGTCCACGGACAAATATATGCCCCAGCTGAGATCCCTATGCCTGGCCCCAATGCTCTTCACACTGGCAATATGGAAGAAATGCTCCACTAAATACGCACTTTCATCCACATGCTCACCCCTCACCAATATCCTCTTTAACCCAGACATACCAGATAGTCTGTCCTATGAACGCATGATGCCCTGGACTAAGGCCGGGATTTTTCAACTGCGACAGCTAGTCAATCCAGCCACGAGACACTTGTTACCCTTTGAGGACCTTAATAAACAACACCAATTACCCAAAACCATATATTACTCATATCTCCAAATCAGACACTTCTTTTCTATCAAAAACCCCACACTATCTCTAGATAAACCTACCCAATTTGAAATGCTTTGTGCTACAGGCCCTCATGAACCCCAACTGGTATCCACAATTTATAGAATACTCCATGAGGCCACCCCCTTAAAAGTAGATACACATTACTATATGAAGAAATGGTCACAGATTCTCCAACACGACATATCTATCCTAGACTGGGATAAGATTTGGACCTCCATTTCCAAGAGTTCCAGATGCATTTCTCACAAAGAAATCGGCTACAAAGTACTTATGTTTTGGTATAAAACTCCAGAAAGACTACATGCGGGAGATCCGTCTAAATCCCGACTGTGCTGGAGATGTAACAAGAAAGTAGGCTCCCATTTTCATATCTTTTGGGAATGCTCTCTGGTTATACAATTCTGGGAGCAGATCCAAAAACTACTAGAGAAGCTGGTGGAAATCCTCGTTCCCCTGGATCCCATATATTATTTACTAGGTCTTCCCTACCAAGGCCTTCACAGAGCAAAGCAGAAACTGATGTCATACGTATTACTAGCAGCTAAGAAAACAATCCCTAAACTTTGGTTATCCACTTCCCCTCCCACCCTACCGCATACTCTAACCATCTTAATGGATATACGTAGAATGGAACATCTAACTGCCATGGTTGAAGATTCCATACAGAAATTTTCTCTCATTTGGCAACCATGGGATGACTATGATAATAACAGTATGACAAAAGAAACGAGCTGAAAAGGCGGATGTATATAGTAATACACGTTTTCTATTTCCTCGAGCTAATAAGTATTTTACTCCTCTGATTATGGAATTCTTCCTTAACAAGATTCCCACTTCCTGTAAGACAAGTAATGTACTCACAGTAACACCGCTTAATTAATAACCAAAGGTCCTTATTATTTGTCATTTTCAATCTTAAAATTGTAATGTAAAGTTACCCTAAGGTCCCTGATAAGGTTATGCACTCTTGATAGACAGTATTGAAGCCTTCTGTTTTATTTTTCTTTTATTTTCTTTATTCTGAATGTGACTTTAATGTTATTATAATTGTCATGGAAAAATGTTAAATAAACAATTTAAAAAAAAAAAAAAAAAAAAAAATCTTCTTCAAACAGGCACGAGGGATTGCAATGGGCGCGAAGTATGCACCCACGGTAGCTAATCTCTATATGTCTGAATGAGAGGAGAAGGCTCTATATAATAAAAAACCACAACAGCTTACATTATTCAAACGGTATATTGATGATATTATTATAATTTGGAGAGGACATAGAGAGAGTCTCACTGATTTCAGTTTTGATTTAACCACTTAAGCCCCGGACCATTTGGCTACCCAAAGACCAGAGCACTTTTTAAGATGCGGCACTGAGTCGCTTTAACTGACAATTGCGCGGTCGTGCGTTGTGGCTCCCAAACAAAATTGACATCCTTTTTTCCCCACAAATAGAGCTTTCTTTTGGTGGTATTTGATCACCTCTGCGGTTTTTATTTTTTGCGCTATAAACAAAAAAATAGCGTCAATTTTGAAAAAAAACTCATTATTTTTTGCTTTTTGCTATAATAAATATCGCTAAAAAATATATTAATTTTTTTTTTCCCTCAGTTTAGGCCCATACGTATCCTTCTACATATTTTTGATAAAAAAATCGCAATAAGCATTTATTGATTGGTTTGTGCAAAAGTTATAGTGTCTACAAAATAGGGGATAGTTTTATGGCATTTTTAATAATATTATTTTTTTCTACTAGTAATGGTGGCGATCAGTGTTTTTTATCGTGACTGCGACATTATGGCGGACAGATCAGATACCCTTGGCGCGATTTTGGGACCATTCGCATTTATACAGCGATCGGTGCAATTAAAAAAATGCATTTATTACTGTGTAAATGTGACTGGCAGTGAAGGGGTTAACCACTAGGGGGCGCTGTAGGGCTTAAGTGTGTCCTAGGGAGTGATTCCAACCGTGGCAGGGCGTGGCTATGTGTGACATGACACTGATCACCGCTCCCAATTACAGGGAGATGTGATCAGTGTCCTGTCACTAGGCAGAACTGGGAAATGCTTGTTTACATCAGCACTTTCCCATTCTTCCTCTCCGTGAGACGATCGCTGGCATCCCCGCGGACTTCGGGTCTGTGGGACGGGCAATCACACTCACGGAGCTCCCGGTGGGCAAACCGCTTCTGAAAGGGCAACGTACAGGTACACTAATCTGCCTGTACGTGACCTTCTGCCAACGTATATCTGCGTGAGCCGGTCGGCAAGCGGTTAAATACCAACAGTAAGAACATCAAATTTACCTGGGAGATGAGTGAAGAAAAAATCTATTTTTTCTGCATTTGCTGATAAAGAAGGAAGAAAAAAGATTGACCACCTAGACTTACTTCAATCCAGTGGACAGTGCAATACGTCCTATTATTCCCAAGAGCCCAAATGCGATCCTTGTGAAACAATATAAGTGGCGCTAAATACCAGTGATAGATCATACAACACTCAAAAGTGATCTAGTACATCTATCAACAACAGAAAATTGGGGTAGATAACGTGAATAAATCTATATCATAGAAAAACTATTCAATACAAAATTAATAGTGCAAGTGTGCCATACACAAGGCAATTATAATGACACATAAACAAAAGTGAGATCAAGTGGTAAAGTCCATAAAGTCCATAGATAGACCACCGTGCAAAAGATGTGATGAATCTGGAAACGGTCCACCAATTCACTTAGTGTCAGTGACTCCACTCCCCTTAAAATCAGCACTCACCGACTCACAATGCCTCACACTCTCGTGTTTTGGCAGCAAAGCATAGATGTAATGCGCATCAGCTGGGGGTGTAGGCTCCGAATTCCTTGTTAATCCCAGTGTCACCTCAATGCATGGAAAAAAACTCAACATAGTGTGATACCGTAAAGTATATAAAATTTATTGAACTTAAAACCTTCAATCATTGCACTCACATAAAAACTCTTGAATCAAGCCAAAATGACACTGCAAAGAAAACTTCCAATACAATCCTCCTCTGTGAAACGCCCAGCACCACTGTGAAACGAGGGTCGCGGCGGACCCCAAAGAAAAGGGTTGGATGGGTTCTCACCCCTCTTGCTGACACTTCGCTGGTGTAGATCTCCTGCTGGCTTGTACGCCCAAAGCGTGACTCCTCTAGCGCCTTCGGAGGATCTCGCCGGTTCCCGGAGATATACCGCGACGTCCTATCTCTCACTGACTGCTAATCCTGGATGCCGTACAGCCACGCCCCGACATGTTTCGTCACAACTGACTTCCTCATGGGATTGGCTGTACGGTACGGCTCCTCCCACTCTTATACCCCTCACGTCTGTCGACGTAGGAGTATGCAAATCTTACTTCATGTTCCCAGGTGTCCCCGCAGCCCTCAACACAGCAGTGCTGGACCGATCACATTTCTCAGAGGGCACATTTTATTACAAAAAATCCCAAAGAGTACCGGGACACGTGTAGCTAACCATAAAGCAAAGATAAACATTCCTGAGATCATACTTAACAATGCTTATTCATTCATTGTGATTCTAAAGCATATCTCGTTTACTAGTATGAGAGTTCATCCAAAGATGTTATGTTTGAAGGCTCAACCTGACACACTATATAGGTAAAACAATCAATGCAGCCCGTACAGTGCCTGATCGGAACTATATATTGGGCTATAAGCCTAAACTCCCCCCATTGTTCCTAAGCTAAACTGAGTTTAGCTTAGGAACAATGGGGGGAGTTTAGGCTTATAGCCCAATATATAGTTCCGATCAGGCACTGTACGGGCTGCATTGATTGTTTTACCTATATAGTGTGTCAGGTTGAGCCTTCAAACATAACATCTTTGGATGAACTCTCATACTAGTAAACGAGATATGCTTTAGAATCACAATGAATGAATAAGCATTGTTAAGTATGATCTCAGGAATGTTTATCTTTGCTTTATGGTTAGCTACACGTGTCCCGGTACTCTTTGGGATTTTTTGTAATAAAATGTGCCCTCTGAGAAATGTGATCGGTCCAGCACTGCTGTGTTGAGGGCTGCGGGGACACCTGGGAACATGAAGTAAGATTTGCATACTCCTACGTCGACAGACGTGAGGGGTATAAGAGTGGGAGGAGCCGTACCGTACAGCCAATCCCATGAGGAAGTCAGTTGTGACGAAACATGTCGGGGCGTGGCTGTACGGCATCCAGGATTAGCAGTCAGTGAGAGATAGGACGTCGCGGTATATCTCCGGGAACCAGCGAGATCCTCCGAAGGCGCTAGAGGAGTCACGCTTTGGGCGTACAAGCCAGCAGGAGATCTACACCAGCGAAGTGTCAGCAAGAGGGGTGAGAACCCATCCAACCCTTTTCTTTGGGGTCCGCCGCGACCCTCGTTTCACAGTGGTGCTGGGCGTTTCACAGAGGAGGATTGTATTGGAAGTTTTCTTTGCAGTGTCATTTTGGCTTGATTCAAGAGTTTTTATGTGAGTGCAATGATTGAAGGTTTTAAGTTCAACAAATTTTATATACTTTACGGTATCACACTATGTTGAGTTTTTTTCCATGCATTGAGGTGACACTGGGATTAACAAGGAATTCGGAGCCTACACCCCCAGCTGATGCGCATTACATCTATGCTTTGCTGCCAAAACACGAGAGTGTGAGGCATTGTGAGTCGGTGAGTGCTGATTTTAAGGGGAGTGGAGTCACTGACACTAAGTGAATTGGTGGACCGTTTCCAGATTCATCACATCTTTTGCACGGTGGTCTATCTATGGACTTTATGGACTTTACCACTTGATCTCACTTTTGTTTATGTGTCATTATAATTGCCTTGTGTATGGCACACTTGCACTATTAATTTTGTATTGAATAGTTTTTCTATGATATAGATTTATTCACGTTATCTACCCCAATTTTCTGTTGTTGATAGATGTACTAGATCACTTTTGAGTGTTGTATGATCTATCACTGGTATTTAGCGCCACTTATATTGTTTCACAAGGATCGCATTTGGGCTCTTGGGAATAATAGGACGTATTGCACTGTTTATTTAATAAGTGGCAGCTTTGGATTCACTCCATTTACTTTTCACATATTTAAGTTTCACACATTTGTTTCACACACTTTGTGCTTTAATTTCTCCACATCTTTCATAGGGGGGCCAACACCCCTTTTTTTGCATTGAGCGCAGTGGTGAGAACTCAGGAAGGGCGCGTTGTTTTGAGTTTTCATTTTTTTAATCCAGTGGACAGGAACAGTTACCTGCCACTGGATAGTTGTCACTACACCCCCTGGTTGGATAACATACCGAAAGGCCAATTAATCAGACTGAGACGAAATTGTACCACGAAAGATGAGTTTCTCAAACAGGCTGAGATGATTGGAGAGAGGTTTATACAAAAGGGGTATCGCCCTGAATTTATTTAAGAAAGGATAAAATGATCTTACCTTGTTGGATAGGGAAAAATTAATACAGGATTCAACCAAAAACACTGAAAACAGAAATATTGTACCATTGGTTACGGACTTTAATATCCAACATAAGCAAAGCGATAGAATCCGTAAAAAATATTGGAGTATTGTAAAACCGCATACACACGAGCGGAATGTCCGACAGAAAAAGTCAGACGGAAGCTTTTCATCATCTTTTCCGATCGTGTGTAGGCCTCATCGGACTTCTTTTTCGAAAATTCTGACGGACCTAGAAATAGAACATGTTCTAAATATTTTCGACGGAACCAATTCCTATCGGGAAAACCGTTCGTCTGTATGCTGTTCCGACGGACCAAAAACGACGCATGCTCTGAAGCAAGTACGAGACGGAAGCTATTGGCTACTGGCTATTGAACTTCCTTTTTCTAGTCCCGTCGTACGTGCTGTACGTCACCGCGTTCTGGATGGTCGAACTTTGGTCGGAATTTGGTTTGACTGTGTGTAGGCAAGACCGCTTGAATGGAATTCTGTCGGAGTTCCGTCGGAGAAACCTTCGGAGTTTATTCCAATGGCAAAACCGGCCGTGTGTACGCGGCATAAGAGCAGATCGACATTTAGGTCCTATCCTTCCTGAGAATCCTAAATTTACGTATTGAAGGGCTTCCGACCTTTAGGGACCGTATAGCAAAAAATTTACTTGACCCCCCTACTAAAAGAAACTTTTCCTTCTTTGAGGGACCTTCTTAGTAGGTCTGCTGTACATGCAGACCTACTAAAGAAAGCAAGAAAAAGAAACTTAGCTTTAAAATCTACTGTGACTTCAAAATAATATTTTATAGAAGATTTTATATCTTGCCGAACTGAAGGGGTTGTCTACCTTTTAGAATGTCCTTGCCGGATCCAGTATATTGGGAGAGAACTATGGAAAAGATTGAGAGAGCATGTACAAAATATAAAGAATGGTTTTGTTAAACATAGCCTATCGAGACATTACTTAGAGGATCACAACAAGGATCTTTCATCTCGGTTGGTATGTGGGATTGAAAAATATAAACCCCATTGGAGGGGAGATAACAAAGTTAATAAATTGAGACGATCTGAGTCTCGCTGGATACATGAGCTACTGACTTTAGCACCATTAGGGCATAACGTTGAGTTCGATTTGAACTGTTTTATATCCAATTTTTAAGTTTATACTTACTTCTTTCCCTCCTTCGATTACATCTTTTATTCACATGTTATTAGAAAGGTTTTCTAGCCTGGAATATCCATTATACAGTGGTACTTGTTATGAGCTATGTATTCATATGAATATTGGCCCTACCTCAAATGAATAATATTGGAGTTATGTATATTTCTTTTAATTAATCTCTACCGAGAGGACGTAGTTTCATGCATCGGAGTCTTTCTTATTGCTTACATGCTTCACAGATGTTGCTAGAGATCTACTTATTAAGATGTTTCTTTCATTTTGATGTCATCCACTAGATGGCGGTGTCCTGTATTGGACTATGCTTGCCTATTGGATAGTCCTTGTGGAGAATGTTATATGAATTATGATGGGAGTTCTCGGATATTTATATCTTTCTTATATCTATTTTCCACTAGATGTCATCAGAGAGTTTCACATTTTTATGTGATATGTATGTGAGAGTTATCACCAGATGGCGCTGTCCATGGTGGATTCATGTTATCTCATAGATCGTTTTTATTATATATTTCCTATGTTTTTATTTTAGGTTTCAAATGTGTCCTGTGTTAATATGTAGGAGTCTCCGTAGTATTGCTAGCAAGATGCTGCTATATTTAGAGAGAATCAGGATGTTCTATTTACCTATTGCTGTTGCTATGACAGCGGAACTCACTATATAAGCTGGCATTAGACACCTGACTCCATCACCCTTTGATGAAGTCACGTGTTCAGTGACGCAACGCGTCAGTGTGGAGCCAGGTGTCGTCATCAGCACGTTTGGAGTACTTTTGCACTTTATTGCTCTGTCTGCACTTTATTAGAATTTCTGACATTATGAATGTCTATTACCGTGTACTATGTTGAAGATTATTTGCGCTTGATTACCCAGCAAATTAGCTTTCGCACGGTCCTGGAAGTGCTATTCATTTGAGTGTGTCTATCACAACTTATTTTTGTTCACAATTTTTATTATTTATCACTTTTAGTTAGCGCCACATACTTTTATATTCATTAAGAATTTTTTCTGTGTGGGAACACTTTCATATGTTGGCAGCTTCTCATATTCTTATATTTTGTTCATTTGAGCGAGTTTGGGTTTTGCGCATTAGTTCTCTTCTCTTTCATATATATATATATGTAGCACCCTCTACCTAAAGGTAGGTGCTAGAGTAGTATTCTTCTAGCTGCAGGGCCCAAGTGCAGGTAAATTTAGCCAGGCTTGTGCTTTAGGCTGGGCCTGGTTGTTGTGATTTGGGACTGGGAGTGTTCAGTGTAGTGGGGGGTGTGGCCACCTGTACTTTGGCTCAGAGGTGCCTCCTCTGCTTTCAGAAGGATAGTTCTGAAAGAGAGGTGGGACCTGGGACCTGAGTGGCAGGCAGCTCATGTGAGGAGCCCTGACCAATCATTACCTTGCATTGGCAGGGGGCAGGCCTCTCATATAAGCTGGGGTCACATGCTTCCAGGGAGGAGCAGAAAGACAGAATGGATGTTTGAGGTGCTGTTCCGCATGTCCCCACGTGGGGGGATGCGGCGAGTGCGGAGGAGTGATGGAGGAAAGACTGGGAAGGAGCTAAAGATACAGATCTTCATCTCTAAGGAGGCATCAGGCTGCTGTGACCGGGGAACACAGGACCTGGATGTAAAGAAGCTCAAGCAGAGGAAGCAGCTGTTAAGCGGAGGAGAGTGGAGCAGCATTCTGTGACCGGGGGCACAGAATGTGAGGAGCCCTGACCAGTCATTAACTTGCATTGGCAGGGGGCAGGCCTCTCATATAAGCTGGGGTCACATGCTTCCAGGGTGGAGCAGAAAGACAGAATGGATGTTTGAGGTGCTGTTCCGCGCGTCCCCACTTGGGGGGATGCGGCGAGCGCGGAGGAGGGATGGAGGAACCGCTGGGAAGGAGCTAAAGATACAGATCTTCATCTCTAAGGAGGCATCAGGCTGCCCTGACCTCCTTACAGATCTTCATCTCTAAGGAGGCATCAGGCTGCTGTGACCGGGGAATACAGGACCTGGATGTAAAGAAGCTCAAGCAGAGGAATTAGCAGTCAAGCAGAGGAGAGTGGAGCAGCATTCTGTGACCGGGGACACAGAACTGTTCTGGTGGAGAAGGTCAGTGTAGCAGAAGAAGAGAAACTTGTCAGAGCAGTGTAGAATGCTGTGGCCGGGGAACACAGCATTGTTAGTGATGGACTGGCTGGAATCAGTAGTCCGCTTATTGCCATGTGTCAGGTCATTGGGGGGAGATGTCATCTCTGGCCTGGTTAGCACAGTGGTAATATCTTCCAAAGACTGGGTGACTGTCCGATTCATGGAGGCTAGGGGGAGCAACTGTGTGTGGCTCTGGCTCTTTGATTCATGAAAACAACATCATTGTAGCCTACAAGTAGGAATTATTCAGAGTGAATCCTCTTGTTCCATTGGAAGTAAAGCTAGCAACTCAGTAACTATGCAGTAAAGGATTTGCACAAAGGAAAGAAGCAACAGTCAGTAAAGAAGTTAATGCACAGAAATACAAAGATACAAGGCCAAAGCCATGAGTAATTTCAAGAATGTGCTGTATCATGGGCATCTCATATTCCCTTTTCCTCCCATCCAAGTTGTACCCCGCAATAAAAGCAACAAAACGGAACAAAATGACTGTTTATTGTCTTTAAAATGGTGAATGGGGGGTTGGCAGCAGGGTGATTGGCGTATGCTAGTAACCAAATCAGCAGCCCTTACGGGGGTACCAATACATAAATACAGGGCCGCTGATAGAAATCATGGGGACCCGTACAGCCTACCAATTGGAGCCCCCTTCAGCTCCACCCCTGGTCCTGCCCCTGGCCCATCCTTCAGCCACACCCATGTCCCCACCTTTGGCCCCTCCCCAGACCCTGCCTTGAAACAAAGTCAATATGGCCAATGGAATATTGTGCTGCAGACACTACCACTCATGCCGCCAATGGCATAATGTCATTAGCATCATGGGTGGCACTGTCTGCAGCACATTACGGCATTGGCGGCATGGGTGGCACTGTCTCTGCAGGCAGCACATGCATTATGGGCCAGAGGCATTCTTCCGCGCCCGAAATAGAAGAAATAGTCCCTCCCCTGCCGCAACCTAGTCTGCAGTAAGCTGGCAAAAAAACCCATTAAAAGTAAACGGGGGGGGGGGGGGATTGGGGGGCGGCGGGTGTTGGTGGGGAGACTCTGATTGGTCATGGCAGGAGGATTTTTTTTTTTAACATTAATTACTTAAAGTGGAGTTCCACCCAAAAGTGGAACTTCCACTCATCAGATTCCTCCCCTCCTCCGGTGACACAGTTGGCACCTTTCAGGGGGGAGGGGGGTACAGATACCTGTATATTACAGGTATCTGTACCCACTTCCGGCATAGATAGCCGCAGAATCTGCGGTTATTTACGCCACTTCCTGCTCCCTCCCCGCTGCCTGCTGGTCCCAGAGACAGCAGGGACCAATCCATATTGCGCTGCGCGACTCGCGCATGCGCAGTAGGGAACCGGGAAGTGAAGCCGCACGGCTTCACTTCCTGATTCCCTTACCGAAGATGGAGGCGGCAGCCCCCGAGGACGGAGAGACGGTTCGGCCTCGGGTGCCGACATCGCGGGCGCCCTGGACAGGTAAGTGTCCATGTTTTAAAAGTCAGCAGCTGCAGTATTTGTAGCTGCTGACTTTTAAAAA
The DNA here is from genome assembly GCA_037952835.1 of Lithobates septentrionalis. Classification (NCBI taxonomy): domain Eukaryota; kingdom Metazoa; phylum Chordata; class Amphibia; order Anura; family Ranidae; genus Lithobates; species Lithobates septentrionalis. The sequence goes on along the minus strand of JBBDGP010003161.1, from coordinate 342,113 downwards.
AAAAAATTTTGGCGGAGCTCCGCTTTAACTGTTCAGGTTGCCCGGCCCCCCCTGCTGGCCGGGCCCGGTACAGCAGGGCTAGTTGTACTGCCCTATCAGTGGCCCTGTATATATATATCTACACTGTATATATACTATATATACATTTTTATTAATTGTATTTATTTATTTTCAATCCCAATTTTTTGGAATAACTTAAAAACAGTGACAGTACGATTTCACCTAGAAGTAAAAACAAATGAGCTTGCATGACATGCAGTTTTGCAGCTGCTTCTCCTATTAGATCATATCTCATACCTGTAACTGAGGAAATATCCAAGGAAGCAAAACTATTTTTAGGAAAACCCAAATTCCACTTCTGCTAATCATTATGCATTACCAGGATATGGTAATTAAACTGGTAGCGGGAGATCCATGTTCTCTGTGTTTGGGCCGGGCAGGAAGCCACCACATGTCCCCCGAGGCTATTTCTGGGATGTAAATATAGTAACAAGTGTTCACGAATACAGAGAATCCCTACGTACATAAAAAAAAAAAAAATTAGTAATTAAAAAATAAATAAATAAAGAGTCCATTAAAAGAAAAGAAAATCAGCTTTTGCTGCAATTCTATCAAACCATAAAATCAGACCGAGACAGAAGTACAGTTAAATCACACTTGTTTAATAATAAAAGTAAAAAGAACAAACGTAGTCAAAACATAGCCAAAGTTCAGTAACTGGAACGGATAGTCAAGTATATATAAAAAAAGATCCCGTGAGCCTCCTCTGATTATAAATTGCCTAAATGGCACCGTGAAACAGCTGCAAGCGTTAAACACACGCAAACACATAAAAACACGCAGGTAAAAGCAGAAATAAATATATACGCTGCGCTTTCAAATATACTCTTCACATTATATACATATGTGATAACCAAAGTGCAAATATGCGTGTGAGTCACACACCGTGATACATCCAGTAACTAGTGACTGTAAAAAGTTACAATAGTGCAACAAATAGTTATGAATACTTAAAAATGAATATATAAATGAAAATAAATAATCACACTAGTAAAAAGTGCTATAACGTGCATCCATATGGTGATTGGTTGTATAAAAATTATTGTTCATAAAATCATATAGTGTTCATAAAAATATATAGTGGACTCAATCCACTAAAACATATAGATGAATAAAAAGTGCTTCTATGTGGATATGTGTCCTTCAATTATTTAAATTCAAAAGTGCTTCTAAAGTCTATGCGATTTGGAAACTGCTGTGTAGATAATCCAAAAGCAGCCGCAGTGATCCATGCGATTTGGAAACTGCTGTGTAGCAAGCCACAGTGATCACACTCAGGTGCTCCCCCCCCCCGGGTATTAAACGCTCACCTCTCACCGTGTGACTTTGCACTTAAGCTTAGTCAATACACGCCTGTGAACCACCTCTGGGGCTCTGCAGTTTTAACCAGACTCCTGGACCTGTCAGCACTATACCTCGGTTGGGTAAAAAAAAGGACTGGATGGTGTAACAACGTTTTAACAGTTTATTAATCACATAAAAACCCCCTATGGGGTACTCACATAGTACAGGCGCGTCAGTGTGCCACTCTGCATCAGGCAAATAGCATGTAAAGATACCGGATCGATGTCGGGATGGTATGGGGTTCTTTCCCGACAGGTCATCTGCTGAACGTCATGTTCTCTGTGTTTGGGCCGGCAGGAAGCCACCACATGTCCCGGGCTATTTCTGGGATGCAAATATAATAACAAGTGTTCACGAATACAGAGAATCCCTACATACCAAAAAATAAATAAAAAATTAATAATTGAAAAATAGTCAAAACACAGCCAGAGTTCAGTAACTGGAACGGATAGTCAGCCAAGCCAAAACGTCAGGGATCAATCTAGTGAAACAGCAAGCAGGATCTGGAGCCAGAAGGGATGTCAGCAAAGCCAGTCTTTAAACAGAAAAGCAGGAGATCGTTTCTTGTGATGTGACCAAGGCAAAGGCAGAGCTCCTCTGGACTGCACGGCTTAAGTAGGCAGGACTGACGAGCAGGATATCATCAACAGCTGAGTAACTGTGGAGAGAGATGGGAGCTGGCAATTAGCCCACAGCTGGGCAGCCAGCTCAGAGAAGGAAGGGCTGAGCCCAGCCCTGACAAATTCTTACCTTCAGTCCAGAGTCGCCCCGTGCAGTAATGCCGCGTACACACGAGCGGACTTTTCGACCGGACTGGTCCGACAGACTATCCGACGGACTTTGGGCGGACTTCCGATGGACTTTCCGAACAAACGGACTTGCCTACACACGGTCACACCAAAGTCCGACAGATTCGTACGTGATGACGTATGACCAGACTAAAATAAGGAAGTTGATAGCCAGTAGCCAATAGCTGCTCTAGCATCGGTTTTCGTCCGTCGGACTAGCATACAGACGAGCGGACTTTTCGATAGGAACTGGGTCCGGCGGAGTTCCGACGTAAAGATTTGAAACATGTTCCAAATCTAAAGTCCGTCAGATTTTCGATCGAAAAAGTCTGCTGCAGGACCGTGTGTGGGTGCAAGCCCACACACGGTCGAATTGTCCGCCGGACTCGGTCCGTCGGACCAGTCCGGTCGAATTGTCCGCTCGTGTGTACGCGGCATTAGTCTTCTTTACCAATAGATGTCATGGATGGAGTTCAATAATAAAAAGTGTCATTTAACCCACTTCCTTTGAGCCCAGGCTGTCATTGGCCCGTCCACTGGGGGTTACATCATTACATCAGCCCTGCATGGACCATGGGCGTTGCTGCAGAAAATAAGGATCTCATAGTGATGGCGCAGACCCTGCCACCTTCTTCATTAGAACCCTGCAGGTGCAGCAGCTGATTGATAATTATAAAGTCACTCCCATTCACATTCACTTTGCACATGGACACTGAAGAATAGAAATAATATCTAGCATTCTTGTATCTCAAGGGCGTTTCTGGATGAATAGCGTTGATAGTCAGACTGACTTAAAACAAAGTGTGAGTTTATTGTCACACAGTTGGCATCATAAATACAATGTAAAAAGTATAATAGTTCAGTTCAGTGTAGGTAAAAATATATGAAATAGAATAAATAGTTATAAATCTGTAATAAGCTTATGAAATCATATGTGCTTCATGGCTGCTGCCTTCTGTCTCCATGGTGTCTCGTGTAGCCAAAAAGAAGCAGGAAATGACGTTCTAAAGCCTCGTACACACGATCGGACTTTCCGACGGGAAATGTTCGATGACAGGCTGTTGGCGGAAAATCCGACCATGTGTACGCTCCATCGGACAATTGTTGGCCAACTTTCCGTGGACAAATGTTGGATAGCAGGTTTTTTAATTTTCCGCGGACAAGTGTCTGTTGTCGGATTTTCCGAGCGTGTGTACACAAGTCCGTCAGACAAAAGTCCAGTACAAACACGCATGCTCGGAAGCAAGCACGAGCCAGAAGCGGTCGGTCTTGTAAACTAGCGTTCATAATGGAGAATTGACATTCGTGACGCGGCATATTATGACATCCAGGAATGCAGCGCACAATTCTCTTCTTCTTTAATGGGATAATAATGAAGCTGCTTTGCTGGTGATACTGATTGAGTTATGGAAAACTAATTTTCAAAGGCTTTTTTTTTCTAGTGAAATCAAGAATAATATTATTATGTTTTTTTGTTTTTTTTTTATTCGGGCAAGTTACCACAACACCATTATCCCGTAGTTTTTAAGATCAAATATACAACTATGTTGGTGTCCCTTGTCAATTTTACATTGTATTTTTTTAAATGTAACTGCCGACTCCCAAACTGTCATTTGAAGTAAAACACATAGCCAAGTATTATTCTACACAATTTTTTTTATTGTGCATTAAAAAAAGAAAGCAAATAAAATAAGACATGCTATCTGCCAATAGAACTTAACCAAAAAGTGCAATCTATGCATCCAAAAATACAGAAAATTTACCAAATCAAATCATTATTATTCAACCAAAAAAATAATGTCAAAGCAATAACTCCAAGGCCAATAATAAATAACACGTTATCTCCTCCAATTCCACAACATGGCTGGTTGACGAACGGTCGTTCAGAAATGAACTGAAAAACACAAAATGAAAAGCGTGAACTGAAAAGCGCTAAATGAAAAGCGCGAAAGGAAAAGCGCAAATCAACACTCACCAGACTTCTACTAACAAGAAATTAGCAGAAGGAGCCCAAAGGGTGGCGCTAAAGAGCTGAAAAAACACGTAGTACGTCACTACGTTCGTATTTGTTGGCCAACAATTGTGTGGCCGTGTGTATGCAAGACAAGTTTGGGCCAACGCCCTTCGGACAAAACTCCACGGTTTTGTTGGCCAACAATCCGATCGTGTGTACGAGGCTTTACACTTCTGGGAGAATTCAGCTGTTCCAACTTGTCAGTGGGTCTTCATGTGTCTATGTCAGTGTCATCTCTCCTAGTGGGTGTGTGTCACTGATAGTACTCACCGAGGCCGAGATGCCGAGAGAGGTTCGCCCTTGCGACTAAGCGCAGTCCGCCCCCTGGAGGTGATACAGGGAGGGAACGGCACGAAGAGGCACAGGCTACCCCAACGGACTGTGGGAGACTTGCTCGTGGGGTCTTCGGCAGAGAAGAGCCACTGTGCAGGTACTGGTAGGCAAGGTGCAGCTGGAGACAACAGGCAGAAAGTCCAGAGCCAGGCTGAGGGTCAAACACCGTGACAGTGATATTGAGCTGCAGGATTTGTAGGGTAGTATTTCAAGATACGGATAGTCCAGGTACAGGCAGGAAGTCAGGCTAGGAGACAGTCCAGGTAACAGGCCGAGGGTCAAACACAGGAGATTGGTGGGAATCCTATAAACAAGCCAAGGTCAGGTCCAGGAGAGAAGCAGAGAAATCCAAAGGCAAATCCGGGTCACAACAGGTAGTCAGGCAGAGATACAGGATACAGGTTCAGGTAACACAGGAAGCTGAGACAAACCAGCAATTTGTTTGATTCTCTGAGCACCTTTTATAGGCTGCCCAGGGAATCACGTTGGGTGTGCACCAGTGCGCATGTGCAAGCGCCGTAGCGCCGGACCGCGAACGCTCATGCGCCGGAACGTCGTTCCGCCGCGAATGCGCAAAAAACGACCGGACCGGAACGAAGGCTTTCTCTGACAGTGCCCCCCCCCCCCCCCCCCCCGAGGGGTGGCCTCTGGACACCCAAGGTAGACATCCGTTCTGGATGTTCTTGGTGAAATGCCTGGAGAAGACGTGGGGCATGTAGATTCCTGGATGGTTCCCAGGAGTTATCTTCAGAAGGATACCCCTTCCATTTGATCAGGTACTGAAGCTGTTTACCATTTTTCCTGCAATTTAGAATTTTTTCCACCTCAAATTCGTTTTCTCCGTCGATTATGACCGGTGGCGGTGGAGGTTTCTCTCTGTCTGAAAAAGGGCTGGGAACAATAGGTTTTAAGAGGGATGCATGGAAGACTGGATGCACTTTGTAAGAATCAGGTAGAGCTAATTCAAAAGCCACTGGGTTGATTACCCTTTTTATTCTAAAAGGACCTATACATTTTGGCCCTAGTTTCCGGGAGGGAATTGGCAGTCTGAGATGGATAGTTGATAGCCACACTTCCTCACCTACTTTAAAGGCCGGATTCTCCTTCCTTCCCTTGTTGTAGTACTTTTGATAGTCCTCCTGGGCTTTTTGCATAGCTGCTTTGATCTTTGGGAAATTTAACTGGATAGAGTTTACTCGGTCCTGTACAGCAGGGACAGATAATTCCAGGATGGAAACTGGGAGAAAAGAAGGGTGAAATCCAAAATTGGACCAGAAAGGTGTCTGGTTGGTAGCGGAATGGATGGAGTTATTATATGCAAATTCCGCATATGGCAGGAGGGAGGACCACTCATCTTGGGAATCGGAACAGAAGCATCGGAGGTATTGTTCCAGGGTCTGGTTCGTCCTCTCCGTCTGGCCGTTACTTTGGGGATGATAAGCGGAGGAAAGACAAATCTTTATTTCCAAGGTTTTGCATAATTCTCTCCAAAATTTGGAAGTGAATTGGACCCCTCTGTCAGAGGTGATGCTCACCGGGGTACCATGAAGCCTGATAATTTCCTTTTTTGGAAAGTCGATCAATTACGACAAGGATAGTCGTGAATCCCCCTGACGGAGGCAAGTCCACAATAAAGTCCATGGAGATTTCTGCCCATGGGCGTTCAGGGATGGACAAGGGTTTAAGCAGCCCCCACGACTTTGTATTTGAACCCTTGCTGCGCTGGCAAGGAATGCAGGATGAAACATAGTTCTTGCAGTCTTGTCTCCAGCCAGGCTACCAAAAGGAACGTGAGATCAATTCCATGTTTTTTTGTGACCCAAAATGGCCTGCCAACTTGTGATCATGAAAGGTCTGTAAAGTTAGGAGCCTAGATTCCAGCGGGACAAAGATTTTTCCGTGAGACCAAAATAGATCATTGCGTTTCTCCATAGAAGATACGTTGGGTTCAGAACATTGAGCGGATGATGATTTGATTGCGGATATTAGGTCCCCTTGGGTGACCAGGAGGAAATTTTGCGGGGACAGGATGGTGCTTGGCTCTGTTACCTGAGAAGTTTCATGGAACATCCTTGAAAGTGCGTCCGCTTTCCCGTTCTTAGAACCCAGTCTAAAAGAGAAGTGGAAATTAAATCGGGAAAAGAAGAGGGCCCTTTGGGCTTGCCTGGGTCTTAGACGTTTAGCTGTTCGCAGGTATTCCAGGTTCTTGTGGTCAGTGAATATCATGACAGGATGGGATGCCCCTTCAAGCAGATACCTCCACTCCTCCAAGGCGAACTTGATGGCCAATAACTCTCTATCGCCTACATCATAGTTTCTTTCGGGGACGCTTAATTTACGGGATGCAAAAGCTACGGGATGCAGAAGAGCCTTGGGCCCTTGTCTTTGTGAGAGGATGGCACCAGTAGTGGTCTCTGAGGCATCAACTTCCAGAATGAAAGGCAAGGCTGGATCCGGGTGTCGTAAGACTGGTGCAGACGAGAATAGTGCTTTTAATTTTAAGAAAGCTTCCTGGGCTTCTGAGGACCATTGAAACCGATTATGCTGGCATGTAAGTTGAGTGATGGGAGCTACAATAGCTGAAAACCCTACGATAAATCTTCGGTAAAAGTTTGAGAATCCTAAGAACCGCTGTACCCCTTTTCTATCTACAGGAGCTGGCCATTCTTGGATTGCTTTGACCTTCTGGGGGTCCATTGCGACACCGTCAGTTGAGATTATGAATCCTAAGAATTGCACTGTGGTCTTTTCGAATTCGCATTTCTCTGGCTTAAGGTATAATTTGTGTTTTCTGAGGATCGAGAGAACCAGTTTGACATGTACCCGATGAAGTTCCATGGTGGCTGAGAAAATGAGAATGTCATCTAGGTAAACTACTAGGAAGTTGTCAAGGTATTCGCGAAAAATGTCGTTCACTAGGTGTTGAAAAGTGGCCGGGGCATTGCAAAGTCCAAACGGAATTACCAGGTACTCATAATGTCCAAACCTGGATCTGAAGGGGGTCTTCCACTCATCGCCCGCTCGGATTCGGATAAGATTGTATGCGCCACGCAGGTCCGGCTTGGAAAAGATGCGGGCGGATCTGAAACGTTGAAATAGTTCCGGGATGAGAGGAAGCGGGTACCGATTTTTAATGGTAATTTTATTCAATTCCCTGTAATCAATGCAAGGTCAGAGGGATCCATCTTTTTTCTCTACAAAGAAAATACCAGCTCGGACCGGTGATGAGGAGGAGCGAATGAACCCTTTTTCAAGATTTTCATCAATGTATGTTTTGAGGGCCTTCAATTCTGTTTCGGACAAAGGAAAAATGCGGCCAAAAGGAATTTCAGAACCCGGCAAAAGATCTATAGGGCAGTCATAAGGCCGATGGGGTGGTAGACGGTCAGCCTGTTGTTTATCAAACACATCTTTGAATTCCAGGTAGACTGTGGGTACATGTTGAAGACTATCGGACATGGTTGCAATGGTTGAAACAGAGGCTGGGGCCAGAAGAAGGCAATGTCTGGAGCAGTATTGGGATGAGAAAGAGACTTCTTTTTTGTTCCAATTGATTTGTGGTTCATGGGCTTGTAGCCATGGGAGCCCCAAGATGATGGGGAACATGGGAGAAGAGATAATATCAAAGCGCAGGTATTCTTGGTGGCCCGTATTAGTGGTGGTAAAGATGGGTCTGGTTTCCTGAGTGATAGGCCCAGAGCAGGGAAGAGACCCATCGGCTAGGTGGACCTGTAGACTTTGGTTTTTAGTGGTTAGAGGGACGTGCAAGTTTGCGGCTAGTGACGCATCCAAAAAACAGCTACATGCTCCGGAGTCAACTATAGCAGGTAGGTGAACTTCCTTTTCCGGTAGCTGTAAAGAGACAAAGAGAGTAACGTAAGACTGAGAAGAACCGGAGACTTGTTGGTTAATAGCAGGCTGTGGGTAGGACTTACTGGGTCTCACGGGGCAGGAACTTAGGAAATGTCCAGAACCCCCACAGTAAAGGCACAGATTGCCCTGGCGCCTATGTAATCTTTCCTCTGAAGTGAGTGGGGCACGAACTAGACCAAGCTGCATCGGCTCAGCTTCAGGAGTGGTAGAGACTGGTGGAGCCGTGTTGGATGGATGGATGGGAGTCGGTTTAGGCATCATCCAGGTAGGGCGAGGAGTTTGGAAGCGCTCTGCACGTCGCTCACGCATGCGACGATCCAATTTAGTGGTGATTTGGATGAGGTCTTCCAGGGAATCAGGGGTCTCAATCCTGGCCAGCTCATCCTTCAATGCTTCAGACAGCCCTTGACGGAACTGGTACTTGAGGGCAGGTTCATTCCAGCCGGTATTGGCTGAACACTTCCGTCTTCGTCCTTGGCTTAGGTTATGCAATAAGGCTTCGGCCGTAGCCGTGCGCTGAGGGTTGTCGTATAGCTGTGCCATACCTTCGAAGAAGGTGTCTACTGAATTTAGCATGGGGTTCCTCTGTTCCATTAAGCTATGAGCCCAAGCTTGCGGTTTATCAGCCAAGAGGGAGATGATGAAGCCGACTTTTACCACCTCTGAAGAAAAAGTCCTGGGTTGCAGAGCCAAATACAGGGAGCAAGCATTTTTAAAAGCCCTGAACTTTTTACGATTGCCGGAGAATCGCTCTGGTGTGGGAACCCTGGGTTCTGGAGAGGCCATGACCACAGTGGGATTAGTTGGTATCTGAGGAGAGAAGACTCCGCTGGGAGGTACAGAGGCTGCAGCAGGAGCTGGAGATGGTCCGGAAAGTTGTTGAAGGCGGCCGTCAATTTGGGCGTAGCCGTCTTGCAACTTTTGGACGGCCTCTGTGAGAGCCGAGACCTGCTGACACAGGATTTCCAATGGGGAACGCGCTCTGTCGGCCTCTGACATGGCTGGTTTGTACTGTCACTGATAGTACTCACCGAGGCCGAGATGCCGAGAGTGGTTCGCCCTTGCGACTAAGCGCAGTCCGCCTCCTGGAGGTGATACAGGGAGGGAATGGCACGAAGAGGCACAGGCTACCCCAACAGATTGTGGGTGACTTGCTCGTGGGGTCTTCGGCAGAGAAGAGCCACTGTGCAGGTACTGGTAGGCAAGGTGCAGCTGGAGACAACAGGCAGAAAGTCCAGAACCAGGCTGAGGGTCAAACACCGTGACAGTGATATTGAGCTGCAGGATTTGCAGGGCAGTATTTCAAGATACGGATAGTCCAGGTACAGGCAGGAAGTCAGGCTAGGAGACAGGAGACAGTCCAGGTAACAGGCCGAGGGTCAAACACAGGAGATTGGTGGGAATCCAATAAACAAGCCGAGGTCAGGTCCAGGATAGAAGCAGAGAGATCCAAAGGCAAATCCGGGTCACAACAGGTAGTCAGGCAGGGATACAGGATACAGGTTCAGGTAACACAGGAAGCTGAGACAAACCAGCAACTTGTTTGATTCTCTGAGCGCCTTTTATAGGCTGCCCAGGGAATCACGTTGGGTGTACACCAGTGCGCATGTGCGAGCGCCGTAGCGCCGGACCGTGAATGCGCATGCGCCGGAACGTCGTTCCGCCGCCAATGCGCGAAAAATGACCGGACCGGAACGAAGGCTTCCTCTGACAGTGTGTGTGTGTCTTTCTCACCTTCAACCTTGAAGTGTTGGCTTTATATGTTACATATGAGTGTCATAACCTCACAAAAAAGCTTAGAACCTTGTATGGCACACATTCATTTCTGATAACTTCAGCAATATGCTATCCAAAAGGAGATACTAACTCAGAGAGTCATATGGAGTTTGATTGACAAGCCCACATGTAACACTTGTAGTAATGTGCTGATCATGTAATGTCATATAACCAAACATCTACTAATATGAACACGTATTACCAACGTTAACTACATTAAGTAACTATATACTAACGCATAACGCATAATACTTATTAATATGACTGAGACTACACTAAAATAACTTAACAGAATATACACAAATATGTATTACATAACTACATAAATACTGGTCTGTTTTTGTCTTTTCATGACATTCTATACTTATATGTTATTCTCATACACCAGAAAGTTCCAGCAATACTCAGTTTTACATGAAGAATCATACCAAATCAATTGATCAAGGTCATTCACACATCCTATATTTATTATGACTAATCATAAAACCAAATATGTTTTGCAAGCTTGCCATGAATATAATATAACACCTATAACTGCCGAATTATGAATTTGGAATAATATTCTAACAGACACAGAGAAACAAACAGTTATTTCTTGAGAATTCAGCTGTTCCAACTTGTCAGTGGGTCTTCATGTGACTATGTCAGTGTCATCTCTCCTAGTGGGTGTGTGTGTGTGTCTGTCTCACTTCAATCTCGAAGCTTTGGCTTTATATGTTGCATATGAACGTCATAACCTCACAAAAAAACTTAGAACCTTGTATGGCACACATTCATTTCTGATAACTTCAGCAATATGTTATCCAAAAGGAGATACTAACTCAGAGAGTCATATGGAGTTTGATTGACAAGCCCACATGTAACACTCTATACTTGTAGTAATGTGCTGATCATGTAATGTCATATAACCAAACATCTACTAATGTGAACACGTATTACCAACTTTAACTACATTAAGTAACTATCTACTAATACTTATTAATATGACTGAGACTACACTAAACTAACTTAACAGAATATACACAAATATGTAGTCATAACTACATAAATACTGATCTATTTTTGTCTTTTCATGACATTCTATACTTATATGTCATTCTCATACACCAGAAACTTCCAGCAATACTCAGTTTTAGATGAAGAATCATATCAAATCAATTGATCAAGGTCGTTCACACATCCTATATTTATTATGACTAATCATAAAACCAAATATGTTTTGCAAGCTTGCCATGAATATACTATAACACCTGTAAGTGCCGAATTATGAATTTGGAATAATATTCTAACAGACACAGAGAAACAGTTATTTCTTCAGAATACCAAAAGGTAGGAATCTGCAACAACATTAGGTAAAATCGTTGCAATGTACAGAGATCGTGTGTACGAGGCTTTAGACTTCTGGGAGAATTTAGCTGTTTCAACTTGTCAGTGGGTCTTCATGTGACTATGTCAGTGTCCTCTCTCCTAGTGGGGGTGTGTGTGTCTGTCTCACCTTCAATCTCGAAGAGTTGGCCTTATATGTTACATATGAACGTCATAACCTCACAAAAAAACTTAGAAGCTTGTATGGCACACATTCATTTCTGCTAACTTCAGCAATATGCTATCCAAAAGGAGATACTAACTCAGAGAGTCATATGGAGTTTGATTGACAAGCCCACATGTAACACTCTATACTTGTAGTAATGTGCTGATCATGTAATGTCATATAACCAAATATCTACTAATTATGAACACGTATTACCAACTTTAACTACATTAAGTAACTATATACTAATACTTATTAATATGACTGAGACTACACTTAACTTAACAGAATATACACAAATATGTAGTCATAACTACATAAATACTGGTCTATTTTTGTCTTTTTATGACATTCTATACTTATTATTATTATTATTATTATACAGGATTTATATAGCGCCAACAGTTTGTGCATTGCTTTACAACATGGGGCAGACAGTACACTTACAATACAAATCAATACAGGAGGGATCAGAGGGCCCTGCTCGTTAGAGCTTACAATCTAGAAGGGAGGGTCAAGTGGAAACAAAAAGGTAATAACTGTGGGGGATGAGCTGATGGAAAAAAAAAATATGAAAATACAGTTGTTAGGTGTGGGTAGGATAGGCTTCTCTGAAGAGAAGGGTTTTTAGGGATCTTCTGAAAGGTAATAAAGTAGGAGATAAGCGGACAGATTGGGGTAGGGCATTCCATAGGATTGGAGAGGCTTTGGAGAAGGCCTGGAGGCGAACATGGGAGGAGGTGACAAGGGAGCTAGAAAGCAGGAGGTCTTGAGATGAGCGAAGAGAGCGAGTGGGTTGGTATTTAGAGACTAGGCTAGCGATGTAGCTGGGGGCGAAATTGTGGATGGCTTTGTACGTAGTTGCTAGAATTTTGAATTTAATTCTTTGGCCGAGCGGAAGCCAGTGGAGAGATTGACAGAGAGCAGTGGCAGACACAGAGCGATTGGTAAGGTGGATGAGTCTGGCAGCGGCATTCATAATGGATTGAAGAGGTGATAGACTATGTAGAGGTAAGCCAATGAGAAGGGAGTTGCAGTAGTCGAGGCGACAGATGACCAGCGAGTGAATTAAGAGCTTTGTTGTGTCATTGGTTAGAAAGGGGCGTATTTTGGAGATGTTGCGGAGGTTGAGGCGGCAGGATTTTGACAGTGATTGGATGTGTTGCTTGAAGGAGAGTTCAGAGTCTAGGACTACACCTAGAACCTTGGCATGTGGGCATGGGCTTATAGTTGTGCCATCGATTTTGACAGAGAGATCAGGGGAAGAGGCATATGGGGGAGGAAAAATTATAAGTTCGGTTTTGGCTAGATTGAATTTAAGGAAGTGGTGTGACATCCAGACTGATATATCTGAGAGTAAATTAATGATACGTGAGGAGACAGAGGGAGTGAGCTGAGGGGTAGAGAAATAGATTTGGGTGTCGTCAGCGTAGAGGTGGTATTGGAAGCCATGGGAGGCTATCAGTTGACCCAGGGAGGCAGTGTAGATTGAAAATAAAAGAGGTCCAAGAACAGAACCCTGAGGGACCCCAACAGAGAAAGGAAGAGGAGGGGAGGAAGTAGAGTTATAAGAAAACGCTAAAGGTGCGGTTGGATAAGTAGGAAGAGAACCAGCGAAGTGTACAGTCACGGAGACCAAAGGCATGTAGTTTTTGGAGGAGGAGGGGGTGGTCAATCGTATCAAAGGCAGCAGTGAGGTCCAGGAGTAGGAGTACAGAATAATGTCGATTGGTTTTGGCCGTTAGTAGATCGTTTGTTAGTTTTAGGAGAGCAGTTTCTGTGGAGTGTTGAGGACGAAATCCAGACTGAAGGGGATCAAGAAGGCCATTATCAGTGAGGTGGACGCTCAGTCGGTTGTAGACCAGACGTTCGAGGAGTTTGGATAAGAAGGGGAGCAAGGAGATGGGGCGTAGGTTGTTAAGATTGGATGGGTTCAGTGAGGGCTTTTTAAGTATGGGTCTGACAAGTGCATGTTTTAGAGAGTTAGGGAAGATGCCAGAAGAGAGGGAGAGATTGAAGATTTGGGTTAGAGAGTGTAGTATAGGGCCAGAGGGTGAACGTAGCATTTGTGAGGGAACAGGATCCATAGGGCAGGTGGTAAGGTGGACATTAACAAGTAGTTTACTTATATGTCATTCTCATACACCAGAAACTTCCAGCAATACTCAGTTTTAGATGAAGAATCATATCAAATCAATTGATCAAGGTCGTTCACACAGCCTATATTTATTATGACTAATCATAAAACCAAATATGTTTTGCAAGCTTGCCATGTACAGAGATCACCCGGGGGAGGGGGGGGGTTCTTAACAGAAGTGGAGATACTTTTTAGATTTCCCTTTAACATTCCCCTGCTTGATGTCCAGTGGTAAGAGAATATGAATCTACATTGCCCCCTCTTTGGCAGTTAGCAACAGACACTGCAAGCGGCTTCTAGCTGTCCAACTGGCCTATCACTGGCAGCTCCGATCCCTACTAATGATCAGAAGCCAATCATAATGCTTCCGGTTCATGTGATTAGTATGTCAGCTACATACCTCCCAACTTTTTAAGATGGGAATGAGGGACACCTATCAGCAAAAGTATGCAGGCATAGGACACACCCCTTGCCACGCCCCCTTAAAGGAGAATTGTACACAAAAAACAAAATTGGTTAAACCCACAAGTGCTTTTTTTTAACACTACTCTTTCTTTATATTGGCTTTCGGAATTTACAAATGCAGCAATTTAGAGATCTAATGAAAGGTTTAGTGCGGGAAAACACTTTTTGATAGATAAAAAGGGCATTTTATATACAGCTATATAGATCAGACCAAAATGAGGGACAAATGAGGAAGAATGAGCGACAGAGGGACATTGCTCCAAATCAGGGACAGTTGGGAGCTATGCAGCTATGACATGCAGGTTTTTACTGCTACTTCCTGTCTACATAATGTCATGGCATTTCCTAGGTGCAGGTTTTCCAATGGTGACAACAGCAAATGTGTCACAATCTGTAATGACAGTAGACAGTAATGATTGGATTTCCCCATACAGTAACAAGTACCAATTAAAGTGATTCACATTATGTTTTGTACCCTTGGTGAATCAAATGATTTAACAATAATTGATTATTTTGTAAATAAGCTCTGTAAGTACTGTTTCTTCTTCTAGGCAGTTTAGAGTTGTCGTAGACTGACATTAATTTTAAATGCTAGCCCCCTTCAATATTATTATTAATTAGAATAATTATATAAAACAATATTATACCGTGCCTTCAGTATTCATACCCCTTGAAATTTTCCACATTTTGTCATGTTACAACCAAAAATTTAAATGTATTTTATAGGGATTTTATGTGATAGACCAACGCAAAGTGGCACATAATTGTGAAGTGGAAGGAGGCTTTATGAGACCAGATGAACTCCCTCACAATGGACTGTATTTGCTTAAAGAAGGTCATTGGTAAATTTATCGGTAATGTTTGAAGTATATATAGAACCCGGGGCAGGGCCGTCATTTTCAGGGCATTGCATCGCCCAAACCAGGTCAAAGTGAGTTTGTGCCAAGTCTGAAGGTCAATTTTAAGTCTTTAGAGTAAGGGTTGGAAATTACATGTGTACAGGTGTGCCAAGTCCGGAGTGATGTCCACCCCCAGGTATCGGATAGATTTCTCCGCCCATCGAAACGGGAAGGATTTGCTCATATTTACTGCTTCCGTGGCTGGTATTGTGATATTTAGCACTGCGGACTTGGCACAGTTGACCTTGAAATTTGAAACTTCGCCATACAACCGTAGAGCTGCCAAGATGTTAGGTAGTGAGATACGTGGGTTGGAGACGAAGAAAATCAGATCGTCAGCGAAGGCCGCGATTTTGTGATGCCCAGAGGACTTCGTGATCCCGGTTATATTGGGATTCCTGCGAACGCTACACAGGAACGGCTCAAGAGTCAAAATAAAAATCAGTGGGGACAGGGGACACCCCTGTCTCGTCCCGTTGGAAATGTCAAAAAAGTTCGATCGCCACTCATTGACCCTTACCGCCGCCGAGGGAGCCGAGTAGAGAGACGATATCCAGCCTCTCATATTTGGGCCAACACCAATATGTTCCAGAGTGGCCCGCATAAAATGCCAGGCCACCCTATCAAAAGCCTTCTCTGCATCTGTAGAAAGTAGCAGAAAAGGCTTCTTGACAGACTGCGCTTCGTGAATAAGGTTGAGGACTCTTATGGTATTGTCCCTCGACTCCCTCAGCGGCACGAACCCCGCCTGGTCAAAGTGGATCAAATGTGGGATATGTGGGAGTAATCTGTTAGCCAGAATTTTGGAGAACAATTTAAGATCCACGTTTAGTAGAGCAATCGGGCGGTAATTACTGCAGTGGCTAGAATCTTTCCCCTCTTTTGGGATCAAAGAAATAAATGCCCGTAGGGAGTCTACCATGTTAATGCCCCCCTCTTTTAATGCGTTGTAGGCTTTCAGGAAGTGTGTCGATAAGTGAGACCCAAAGGTCTGGTAGTAGGTCAGGGTGAAGCCATCTGGCCCGGGCGCCTTCCTTGGCTTCGTTTGAGCCAAGGCTAGTGAGAGTTCTTCAGGGGTGATGTCCGACTCAAATGAGTCTCCCACATCAGCTGGCAAAATAGGCATACCCGAAGACCTGATGTATTACCCTGCCGCCACCTCTCTTTCTGTTAAAAGATCAGTAGGTTCCCCCTTGTGTAAGTTATATAGTTGTTGGTAGTATGCAGCGAATTCATTAGCTATATCCCTAGAGATGTGGGCCGTAGATCCCTGTGAGGTCACTATAGAGGGAATGTAGGTACGTTGTCTCGAGCCACGAAGTAGTCTGGCCAGCATGGTACCTGGCTTGTTAGAGAATTCAAACATTGACCTTCTAGCCCAGGCCAGATTTTGTACCGTTTTGTGGTACAAGAGGTCTTTCAATTCACCCCTGGTCTTCAATAAAGCCTGGAGGTGTGTTTCCGCTAGAGACTTCTTGTGAAGTAGCTCGAGAGATCGCACCTGGGAGATCAAAAGGTCAATCTGTTTAGTCCTTTCTCTTTTTTTCGCTGCCCCAATCCTAATTAATTCCCCTCTTATTACACATTTATGGGCCTCCCACACTGTCAATGGAGACAGCGAGGGATCTATGTTTTCTGAGAAGTAATTGGTCAGTGTCCGGCCTATCTCCTCACGTACCTCGGGGATTTGTAATAGTGACTCGTTTAGTTTCCAGGTTGGAGGGGACCTGAGTTCTGTATCCCAGCAAAGGGTCACATGCGTAGGGGCATGGTCAGAGAGGGAAATGTAGTCAATCTGGGATGCGGTGACAAACGGTAGGTCTTTATGTTGGATCTGAAAGAAGTCTATCCTGGAGTATGTACCATGCACCGCAGAAAAGTAGGTAAAATCCCTCTCACCAGGGTGCATGATCCTCCAGGGGTCGACTAACTGTAGATTAGTCAATTCTACCTTGAGTTTTTTAAGGTATGAGAAAGACAAATGAGATGCCCCTCTTGATACATCTAGTAATGGTTCTGGAGCAAAATTGAAATCTCCGCCCATCAGGAACAAACCCTCCCGGAAATCCAAGATTAAGGGAATGAGGGATCGCAAAAAAGACAGGTGGTCAGAATTAGGGAAATAGACGTTTACTAGGGTCACTGTGGTATTTCTGATTTTGCCCTTTAAGAGCAAGAATCGGCCAAGTGGGTCAGCTCTCTCTTCTAATAGCGTCCACGGCAGTGATCTGGCTATCAATATACTGACCCCCTTTGATTTTGCTAGAGGGGAGGGAGCGTGGTATACAGTGGGGAAGTCCCTGTTACTGAGTCTGGGGACTGTCGACTGTTTGAAATGCGTTTCCTGAATGAGCGCCACCTGTGTGCGTGTTTTTTTGAGATCTGAAAGCAGTCTGGAGCGTTTTTCCGGGGTAGCTAGGCCTCTGACATTGAGGGAGGTAAATTTTATCTCCCCACCAGTGTGTGAGCCCGGAGGCCTTCCCGGGGGGGCTATGTCGCACCCCAGTAACCAATCGGGGAAGGGTAAAAAAAGAATAAGTCGGGGAGGTATAGGGAGGGGATAAAAAAAAGGGGGGGAAGGATAATGAGGGGAGGGGGAGGGGGAGTATAGTTGGGGTAGGGAGGGAAAGAGAGACCAGATATAAGGGAAGGACGGAGAGGAAGAGAAAGGGAGGAATTGGAGTTGAAAAAAGATAAAGAAAAATACTAGGAAGGATAAATTAATTATCCAACTGTTGCTATACTAAGCCTTGCGCAAATATGCGCTTCCTATTAGTGGGTGTGGAAGACTAGACTCTGCGACACAACGGGAGACGTGTCGTCAGGAGAGAACCGGCATGATGAACAATACCTGACTATTACCGTTATAAACAGCAGACAAAATAAAGATCCATAAACAACTTGATTCTTTGCTGTAGAATCTTCAGATTGTGTGTATGCAACCACCGCAAGTGAAATGTATATCAACTAAGAGATCTATGTGAACCAACATTCCTAATACAGTGTGAGTATTGCAACTAACCCTCTTGATAAGGAGCAAGCGGGTAACAAACTAAACACGACTCCGTGTCATTTTGAATTAGAGTCCCCGCTACCCCTCCACCTCATGTCCCACAAAAAAAGGGTAGAAAAAAGAAAAATAACAAAGGGCGTAAAAACTGCCCTTAATAAACCTGTGGAACGATGAGGCGGAGGCGCGGCGAGACCCCCCCACAAGATTTGAATCAAAACACCAATCCAGGGCACGTCATCTTTTCACGGAGGAGCAAAAAGTCCCTCCAACATACACATAATATACCCCTGAATCACTTTATGTCCTACTCATAAAACTCAGAGGGTTTTCTGTGCGGTCAAAGAAAAAGGATATCAGTGTGGTCTAGAGTTCTGAGGACCACAGGAGTCCCCTTCTTGCTTCTCAGTAAGTAGCCTTCTGAGCCAGTGTGGTCAGTTAGGACTCCGGCGAGGTAGGATTGTCTCTTGGAGTTGTCCTGGATCTTGAGCGCCATTGTCGTCTGCTGGCTCGTTGGGGTCTTTGTGATGTAGATCTCGAGCTATTGAAGGTGATCGGGAAGTCCAACCAATTGGGTATCGAGAACCCGGGGATCGCCAGGAACCTGAACAAATCCGGTAGTTGGTCTGACCAACGCAGCACAAAAGAGTTGTTTCCTTTCAGGACGATCAAGTGGAATGGGTGACCCCATCTGTAGGTGGCTCCTGTCGTTCTGATAGCTTCTAGCAATGGACGTATTTGGTCTCTCATGTGCAGGGTCAGCCACGATAGATCAGGGAAAAATTGCACCGACGCCCCATCAAAGTCCAAGGGGCCCTGGGACCATGCCCTTCTCAGGATTTCTTCCTTAATTGTGTAATAATGAACTCTCGCCAATATGTCTCTCGGTGCAAGATCATCTCCTCCCCTAGGACCCTGCACACGGTGCACGCGGTCCAGTTCTAATTCCGCTGTAGGGGGCTTGTCTAGTAATCGATTGAATATGGCCACAATCGTTGCTCTGAGATCACTTCCTAAAGTGGCTTCAGGCAGGCCGCGCACTCTGATGTTGTTTCTCCTGCTGCGATTTTCGCCATCATCTATTGAAAGTTGCATCAGGATCAGGCGCCTTTTATAATCCACATGAGCCTTTTCTATGTCTGACATTCTTGACTCCAGCAGAGAAGCAGATGTTTCCACCTCTGATACCCTGGAGTCTACAGTATCTATTCTCTGCTTTAGATCATGAATCTCTTTAGACAGGGTATTCACAATAGTAGCTGCAGATTCAGTGATGTCCTGTTTAGTGGGGAGGAGGGCGATTATACCTTTCCAGCATTCAGGAAATGGTTGCTCCTGAGTGTTAGCAGGCTGTATGGATGAACAGCTATCAGCCCCTGTGATTTCTGGGGACAGGATCGGGGAATCCGATCTGTTAGGGAGAGACCCGTTACCTTGTGGAGCATTAGGGAGCCCCTTGCCTGTCTTCTTGAGCGATGCTGTGCCTGCATTGCCAGTGCGTGGCGGCGCCATCTTGGACTCCGGGGCCTGTGACGGAGTTGCCGAATTCCGTAGGAAATAAGCAGCAATGTCCGCAGTTCTGTAAGCTGCGGGTGATCCCGGAGGCCTGTCCGTCATGGACATGTAGTTTAAAAGCCGGCACGTGCGCTAGGTCCGGTTCTCAGCCTAAACGAGGCACGGAGCTCCCAGAGAAAGCAGCCTCACAGCGCCATTGCCAAGCCACGCCCCCAACAACTTCACTTTCAACAATGACATCAATCTCCAGTGTATGGGTACTTCTATGGGAAGTAAAATGGCACCCCAATATGCAAACTTCTTTAGGGCTGACCTGGAGGATAAATTCCTGAACAGCATACAACAAAAAAGGGGAGTTGCTAGGTTTACAAAAGATCTGGGGCTAGAGCCCATAGCAGCGTAGTAAAGAAAGTCATACGCTTGGGCGGGCATACACATGTATATACAGTAATATATGTGTGTGTGTATATATCCCCAGAGAGCCCTCCACTTACATCAGGGTCCCCAGAAAGCCCCCCCTTACATCAGTGTCCCCAAAGAGCCCTCCCTTACATCAGGATCCCCAGAGAGCCTCCTCCTTACATCAGAGTCCCCAGAGAGCCTCCCCCTTGCATCAGGGTCCCCAGAGAGCCTCCTCCTTACATCAGAGTCCCCAGAGAGCCTCCCCCTTGCATCAGGGTCCCCAGAGAGCCCCCCCACTTACATCAGGGTTCCCAGAGAGCCTCCCTTACATTAGGGTCCCCACAGAGCCTCCCCCTTAAATCAGGGTCCCCAGAGAGCCTCCCCCTTAAAATCAGGGTCCCCAGAGAGCCTCCCCTTGCATCACGGTCCCCAGAGAGCCTCTCCTCCCCTTGGGGCCCCCTGCAGAGACTCGGGGCTATGGGCCCCAGATTCGGGGCTATAGCCCCAAAAGCCATCCCCTAGCAACGCCACTGCAACAAAAGCCATACAGATATTATCGCTATATTGATGATATCTTCATGTTATGGACTGAAGGTGAAGAAAATATAAAACAACTTTTCTCATTGATCAACACTTTTCACCCATCTATCAAACTAAAAATGGATTATTCGAACACACATGTCAGCTTCCTAGACACTGCAGTATACATCAGAGATGACAAGCTTCACACTTCGATATACAGAAAACCGACTGACCAATGCAGCCATCTCCATAGTTCCAGTTTCCCCCCCCAACACACTAAACAGGCCATCATATACACAGCCAGGCCATCAGATACCACCGAATATGCTCAGACCCAGAAGACAGAGATAAACATCTCAGAACACTAAGAAAAGGAGAGCCCCTAACGGGGAGTGTATGGGACTTTCTAGGTGCTACTCGTATACTCATCAACAACAGTTATGGTTAAAAAATATTTTATTTTGACACATATACATGAAAGAAAGCAGGATAATAATAATTTCTTCCATACAAAAAAATACCACACTTTTTGTTCTACATGTTTCGCCTTTCGGCTTCTTCAGGAACATGCGTTGATATTCTTGTCTAATGAATAAGAATACAAGGATTATAAATACATATTTTAATGCTCTTAGAGCAAAGCATTTTCAAAAAAGTTTTTTTCAGGTTTTACTAAACATATGACGATACCTGGATATTTACGGAAACCTTTGGATATGTAACTCTGAATTCACTTGTGGAATGGTCAGAGCATGTTCAGAAAAGGGTGACGTCAGAGCAAATCGCAAAAATGCTGTGCCCTTTCCAGAGTGCGCATGCGCCGAATACGTCGGCGCATGCACAGAAGACGGCATCGTTCAGGGAAATAGTAAATATCTCCTAAACCGTGTAGGTTTAGGAGATATTTCAAGCATCTACAGGTAAGCCTTAATCTAGGCTTACCTGTAAGTGAAAGTGGTCTGTAAGGGTTTACACGCACTTTAAGACTGAACCAGCTGATATTAATTTGCACTGACAATGGGCAGGATTGCTTTCTAATTACTGATAGATTTCTGCTGCTGTTATGCACCTCCCTTTCTTCATGTGTTCCATACTTTTACCCTGTGTCCATTCCATTTTATTACACATATTTTCATTTCTGAACTAATTTGTTTTGGTGCCTTTGCATGGATTGTACGGGTTGTTACCGACATGTGGGGAAAATTTCATGTCAATAGCTACTCTAGAAATATATTTACCGAGAAAAATGGTGATGTGTTCAATACTTATTTTATCCGCTGATATATATATATATATATATACTCACACTATAATTATAATTATCATAATCCCTTTGTTGGTGGTATAGCTGTTAAAGAGAAAAGGCTTCTTTGTTACAAAAAAAAAAGAGAAATAGTTAATTTTATTATTTGTGCACTTGTTTTAAATATCTTGCTAAGTATAGTTTCAAATTTTAATTTAGGAAGAAAAAATATATTATGTATGAGTAATATATACAGTGCAAAGTAGACTCCAAAATTTCTTAAGCAAATACTAGGTATGACGATGACTGTAGATGACAGCACAGTTCCATTGGCTAAGACCAAACCTAGAAAATATTACAGTATGAATCATAAAATTATTTAATTTATAGCAATGTATCTAAAAATAGAATTTCCTCTTGATTAACAGACATGTTGAATTTTAGACCTGGAATCAATCGATTTAGATATGTTTTGAACAATAATAGAGATTCAAGATCGCCTACCCAAATGGCGAAGGCGTCATCAATGAACCTGTACCAAACTGTACAGTTATCACTGAAGAATTCTATTAATTCCAGGTCTAAAATTCAACATGTCTGTTAGTCATGAGGACATTCGATTTTTAGATACATTGTTATCAATTAAAGACGGACATATTGTTAGTGACCTATACAGGAAACCAACTGACCGTAACCAATTATTAAAATTCTGTAGTTTCCATCCTCCCGGAGTTTTCAAATCCATCCCCCGGAATCAATTTAAAGGATCACTAGTAATCCTGACACCGAGAGATTAGATTAACAGAAATGGAGGACAGGCTGAGACAACGGGGATATCCCAAACACATGGTTCGTAAAGAACGTATCGGTTTATATGATAATACCAAAATCCCTATCTCTGGCCGCAGAATGCCCTTCATTTCTCAATTCCATCCATTTTCTCACAAAATAAATAACATCGTTAACTACTTCCCACCCGCTGGCCGTCAAATGACGGCTGGGCGGCGCGGCTCTCGTCATATGATGGCCCTCCAGAACGACTGCTCTCGCGCGCCCCCGGGGGGCACGCAGCGCAGCGATCGCGGCCAAGCCGAGTGCCCTGATTACAATTAAGTGCCACCAGTGCCAAAAATGTGTGCCCACCACTGCCAGCAATCAGTGCCAACCAGTGCCCACAATTATCACCAATCAGTGCCCACAAGTGCCAGCAAACAGTGCCCACAAGTGCCAGCAATCAGTGGCCATCAGTGATGCCAGTCAGTGCTGGCTATCAGTGCTGCCCATCAATGCCCATCACTGATGCCCATCAATGCTCATCAGTGCTGCCCATCAATGCCACCCCTCAATGCCCATCAGTGCCCATCAGTGCCACCGATCCGTGCTGCCTTTCTGTGCCCACCAGTGCCACCTATCTGTGCCCAGTGCCCACTAGTGCCACCCATCAGTGCTCATCAGTGCCACATATCAGTGCCCATAAGTGCGGCATATTCGTGCCTCCTCATCAGTGCCACCTAATCAGTGCCCATAAGTGCCATCTCATCAGTGCCCATCAGTGGAGCCTATCAGTGCCCACCAGTTCTGCCTCATCAGTGCCCATCAGTGCCGCCGATCCATGCTGCCTTTCTGTGCCCACCAGTGCCACCTATCTGTGCCCAGTGCCCACTAGTGCCACCCATCAGTGCTCATCAGTGCCACATATCAGTGCCCATAAGTGCGGCATATTCGTGCCTCCTCATCAGTGCCACCTAATAAGTGCCATCTCATCAGTGCCCATCAGTGGAGCCTATCAGTGCCCACCAGTGAAGAATAAAAATTACTTATTTACAAAATTTACTGACAGAAACTAAGAAACTTTTTTTTTGCTAAATTTTTAGACTTTTTTTTTTTTTAGGAAAAAATAAAAAAACCCAGGAGCGATTAAATACCACCAAAAGAAAACTCAATTTGTGTGAAGAAAATTATAAAAATGTCAAATGGTTACAATGTAGCATGACCGTGCAATTGTCATTCAAAGTGTGAAAGCGCTGAAAAATGGCCTGGGCAGGAAGAGGGTGTAAGTGCCCGGTATTGAAGTGGTTAAAAAACACTGGTCCATTTTGAACAACAGTTACCCTTCGGTCCCAGAGTTTTACCATCCCCCCAAGAGAAGAGTATTTATGATAGATTAGTAAAATCTGATCAGTACTCTGTACCTACCCCATGTGTGACCTTTTGAGGTCCCAAAAACAGGGGATCCTTCCCCTGTCTTTGCTGTATACTAGAGCTGCGCGATTAATCGTTAAGAATCGAAATCGCGATCTTTTTCCCTTCCCGATCTTCAAAACAGCATGTCACGATTGTTTTTAACAAGTGCAGAGAGTTCTCACAGCTGGAGAAAAAAAAAATCCAGGCAGCCTGCCAAGTTTTATCACAACACCCCAATAAGTAGAAACAAAGTATCTTTTCCTTCTTTTATCAAAGAAAAGAACCTCCAGCCTGTAAATGAAGGAAGTTTAACCTTTTAAAGACCAAACCTTTTCTGACATTTATTGCTTACAAGAAAAAAATCATTATTTTCTGCTAGAAAATTACTTGGAACACCCAAACGTGATATATATATATATATTTTTTTTTTTAGCAGAGACCCTAGAGAATAAAATGGTGGTTGTTGCAATATTTTATGTCACATCGTATTTGCGCAGCGGTTTTAAAAACGAAATTTTTAAAAAAAAATACACTTTAATTAATTTAAAAAAAAAAAAAACAGTAAAGGTAGCCCAATTTTTTTTGTAGAATGTGAAAGAATGTGTTACACCGCAAGAATCGTGATCTTTATTCTAAGCCAAAAAAATTGTGATTCTCATTTTAGCCAGAATCGTGCTGCTCTACTGTACACAATGCTCTAGTATGATCAAGGGAAAATGTTTTTCACACCCTCAAAAGGGTTAGGACATATCAAAGATTACTACACCTGCCGATCTTCTTATGTCATTTATATCATCAAATGTCTGTGTGGTCTCCTCTATGTGGGGGAGACTACACAAAAAAATAAAAGATCGCATAGCGAGACACAAATATTCCATTAGGGATAAGTTGGATAAATTACCATTAGCCAGACATTTCATGGTAAAAGGTCATACGGCTTTTCAGCTCAGATTTATGGTGATTGATGGTGTGTCAAAAAACAGACGGGGTGGCAATAGGGAGTTGAGAAAAAGAGAAGTGAATTGGATACACCGGCTTAATACCCTCCAACCTAAAGGGTTAAATTCAGATTTTGATTTGTATTCATTTCTTTAATGGTCGTTTATTATTTTCCCTGTTAATGTGCATTGTGTGTATTGTTTGTGCTATACATAATTTTGATACATCACATATTTTTTTTGTTTTATATATATATATACATTCATAATGAAAAAAAAATATATATATAAAAATAATGTTGTAAGGCACTGCGTAAACTGTTGGCGCTACATAAATCCTGTATAATAATAATAATAATATTTAAAAAATATATATATATATATATACCCTGTTTCCCCGAAAATAAGACCTAGCGTAATTGTCGGTGATGGCTGCAATATAAGCCCTACCCCCCAAATAAGCCCTAGTTAAAGTCCTTGCAGGTCTTATTTTCATTCAGGGTAGGGCTTTTTTTCTGGGAAACAGAGTAGGGCTTATTTGGGGGGTAGTGCTTATATTGCAGCCATCACCGACAATCACGCTAGGTCTTATTTTTGGGGAAACAGGGTATATACATATATATACATACACACACACACTTATACATTTTTTATCTTTTATTTTTTATTTTTCTATTTTTTATAGGATTCCCCATTGATCAATGTAATCTGTGAAGTGTAGGAATACTGTTACACCTGTTGATCTTTTGTTCCGAGATTGTATTACATTGCATATTTCACTATGATTCATTAATTAATTGATTCCAGACAGACTGTTTGATTGCTTAATAGATTACAGATGTGTTCTCTATATATATCCTACCATTTATGTTGTTATTCATAGGCATGAAGTTTTGAAGAAGGGCGTGATCTGTATTAGCCTGAAACTCTTACTACTATGACTGCCTGTATATTCCGGATGTTTTCATTAATTCATTAAAACACTTTCTTTCTATCTATCTATCTATATATATAAATTCAAGACCTTTTAAATTTTATATATATATATATATATATATATATATATATATATATATATATACACACACACAGTGCCTTGAAAAAAGTATTCACACCCCTTGAAATTTTCCACATTTTGTCATGTTACAACCAAAAACATAAATGTATTTTATTGGGATTTTATGCAATAGACCAACACAAAGTGGCACATAATTGTGAAGTGGAAGAAAAATGATAAACGGTTTTCAAATTTTTTTATAAATAAATATGTGAAACGTGTCGGGTACATTTATATTCAGCCCCCCTGAGTCAATGCTTTGTAGTAGGGATGCACCGATACCATTTTTTCTTTTTACGAGTACAAGTACCGATACTTTTTATTTTATACTCGCTGATACCAATTACCGATACCTACCGCAACTGTTTTTGTTTTAACTTCAGCTGTCAGCAATGGTACAAAGCATTGAAAAGTTATTTACAAATGAAATAAATAGATTTTTTTTTTTTTTAAATTTAGCGCTTTTTCAATGTAAAATGTGTAAATATATGTTAATATATTTGTGTAAAAATATTCACTAACAAAGCAAACAAAAAAAAAAGTTTTAATTGTTTATCGTTTATAAAATAGACGTGAACAAAAGAAAAAAAGCGGGAAAATAATAATTAAATGGAGGAGAATAGGGAGTTAATTAAGGCTGATTAGAGTAAATTAAGGGTTATTAAGGGGTTAAACAGAGGGACATTTGTTCACCCCTTTGATCTGCGGATGTAGAAACAGAAATTTACAAAAAGAAACAATGTTTCTTTTTATTTTAGTGTTTCAGGGCTGAGCAATGTTGTTAATAAACATTGCCGGCTGCTTTTTTTTTTTTTGACAGCTCCAATTACCGGACTTCTTTAACTACTTCCCACCCGGCCAATGTACATAAACGGCCGGGTGGGCGCTCTCTCCTTCTGAGTGGACGTTCAGGAACGTCCCTCAGAAGGAGCGGGATCGCGCGCGCGCGTGCCCGCGCAGCGGCGCGATCCCGATGCGCTCGTGTCCCCCGGACACGGCGCATCTCGGATCGGCAGGAGGGCTCTGTGATTGGCCCTCCTGATCACATGACGGCCGTGTCCAATCACAGCCGTCATGTGATGTAAACACAGCCGGTTGCTAGGCGATCAGCTCTCCTCTCCTCACACGGAAGTTGTCGCTGAGGAGGAGAGGAGAGGGGATCGCTGCAGCCGGCTGATGATCAGTGAGTATGAGCTGTTTTTTACAGCTTTTTACTCACTGATCACCAACCTAGTGTCAACACACATGTAAATACATACATGTAAAACACACACATGTCCCCTCATAATGTAAAACACACACACATGTCCCCACATAATGTAAAACACACATGTCCCCAAAACACATGTCCCCAAATAATAAAAAAAGCTGTCCCCCACATATGTCACACTAAAATCACATGTCCCAATGGTAATCTGCACACATATGTACGTGATCACCTGCACACATCTGTACATGATCATTTGCGTACATATGTCCGTGATCACACAAACCAATTATTATACACTTAACAGGATTTTTTTTATCAAAAACATGTAGCAGAATACATTTTGGCTTAAATTTATGACAAAATTCGATTTTACTGGATTTCTTTTAAAACCGAAAAAAGAAAATATTGTTTTTTTTCCAAATTTCCACTATTTTTGCGCTTATATCGCAAAAAAAAAAAAATGGAGTCGTGAATAAATACCACCAAAAGAAAGCTCTATTTGTGCGAACAAAATGATAAAAATTTTATTTGGGTACAGTGTAGCATGACCGAGTAATTGTCATTAAAAGTGCGAGAGCGCTGAAAGCTGAAAATTGGTCTGGGAAGGAAGGGGGCGAAAGTGCCTAGTATTGAGGTGGTTAACACAGGGGAGACCCACTGACAGCTCAAAGAACCGAGCCTGGAAGTATCGGTTTCAGGTATCGGTGCATTTGCACGGGTACCGATACTTTTGCAAATACTCGGTATCGGCACAGATACGGAGAGCAGGAGGACGTGGGAGGAGTGGAGAGGACGATTTTGGCGTGGGGATTGGGTATTCAAAGTGAATTTTTACCACATTTGTAAAGGCAAGTGAAAATTCCTTTGCAAAATGAACAAGCTTTAGTCGCTATTAGTTCAACATCCACAAATAAAATCCATCGCATTAACCTTGATTAACGCGTGTGTGATTGCTGTCATATACCGAATATAGCCATTAGGTGTCACTATTTCTCCAGTGATGAAAAGTGATATATTTCAAAACAAAGAAAAAGAGGAACCCCCTAGGGGTGGGACTTTAAAGGCACTACCACATAGAGTAAAAGTAGAAAAGTAGACAATATTTATTGAAGTAACATAAATAAAACAATGCACATTTATAATACATAACCATGGATGCAAGAGATTGTACAGAATTGATGCAAAGAGAAATGATACAACTTCCTTAACCCAAAATTTAAAAACAAAAACAGACACATATTTAAGCTGAAATACTAAATAAAATGAATAAGATCAGAACCAGAACGCTGGGTTTAAAAACAAAAAAATGCACCTCTTTCACCTCCCAACATCTATGGGAGAGCACGTTATACGTGGCATAGTTCTCTACAATGTATGTCCACAATATTAATATCATCTCATTTTTTTACAAATGCATAACACATCTTTGCAATTTTTTTATGTCTATAAAAGTTTTGAGCTTTTTTTTTCTGGCATTTTTCTTTACCAAAACACAGTTGTAGGCTGTGATTATTGCTAGCAGATAATCCATGGAAAATTCTCAAATGGTGCTGAATAGAGATGATTAGAGTGATTTTGGCAAAATTTATTACAGCTTTTGCCATCTATAAGAATTGAAGTTAAATCTCAATTTTACTAACCGAGCTGCTCAGACAAAAATTTGGCTGAAAACACCTTTTTTTTTTTGTGGTGTTATTTTTTATTTTTTGCAGTTTTTTTTTTTCCTATGTTTCATCATTTTGTGTGTATTGTCACTTTTTTCTGCTGAATAGAGATGAGCAGAGTAATTTTGGTAAAATTAATTACAGCTTTTGCCTTCTAAAAAAATCAAAGTAAAATCTCAATGCAAAGTGGAGTTCCACCCGGTTTTACAACTTAAAGGAATGACCACCCTTCCACCACTCGTTTTTGGATATTTTTTTTTTATTATTTTATTTTTACTTACCATATGTGAAGTACTGTGTGTTCTTTCTTCCTACCTCACAGCCCACGACGTCATTTCCTCCTTTACCCCGCTGCCTTCTGGGACCTGTGTGTGTCCCAGAAGACAACGGGCCATTCAGAAAGCGCCGTGCGACTAGCATATGCGCAGTAGGAAACCGGCGGTGAAGCCTGCAGGCTCCACTGCCTGTTTCCCTTATTTACAATGGTGGCGCCTGCCCCCGACCTCGGGAGGGCTGATATCGCAGGCTCCCTGGACAGATAAATGTCCTTATTAAAAATCAGCAGCTACAGTGTTTGTAGCTGCTGACTTTAAAAAAAAAAAAAAGAAATTTGGGGCTGGAACACCACTTCAACTAACTGAGCTGCAAAGAAGACATTTGCCTGAAGTTTTATTTTATTTTTCTATTTATGTTGTTATTTCGTTCCTGTTTTTTTTCTATGTTTGATCATTATTTGTGTATTATCGTTTTTTTTTCTTTCTGCAAAAAAAGTGAATTAATGAGGCTAAGGAGGGGGTCACTTTTTTGTCACAAGAAGAAGTCAAAGATAGTTGAAAGGAGCTTCTGAAAGCCATGGGAGCCATTTAAAACCATTATACCCTTAAAGCACCAGAAACCAAACAAAATAAATAAAAAAAATATGGATTTGGAGTTTAGCTGTTCTAAATTTTGATCAGATCTGATGATATCGTTATTATATAATTGTATATTATATTTTATATTATATAACTTTTTATGAAATAAAAAAAAATATGCATTAAAAGTCTAGCTGTACTACATTTTGATCAAATCTGATATCATTATTATATAATTTTATATTTTCTATCATATAACTTTTTATTAAATTAAAAAAATATATGGATTTGAAGTCTAGATGTAATATATTTTGATCATATCTGATGATATGATTATTATTATACTTTTATATTATATAACTTTTTATTAAATAAAAAAAATATGGATTTGAAGTTTAGCTTTACTACATTTTGATCATATCTGATTATATAATTTTTATATAATTTTATATTATATGTTATATTTAACTTTTCATTAAATAAAAAAAAATATGGATTTGAAGTTTAGCTTTACTACATTTTGATCATATCTGATTATCTAATTTTTTATATAATTTTATATTATATGTTATATTTAACTTTTCATTAAATAAAAAAAAATATGGATTTGAAGTTTAGCTGGACTACATTTTGATCATATCTGATGATATCATTATTATATAATTGTATATGATATTTTATATAATATACCGGTAACTTTTTATTATATTACTATTATTATTATATGTATTACTATATAAGATAAGGAAAATTACTAAATATGACAAGGGATAATTGACCTCCAATACGATTGTAGATCTGTGTGAACTTCCAAAAAATTTCAGTTGAGCTTCAGCCACATTTATTTATTTAAAATTTTTTTTGTTTTTTTAATACAATTTTCCTTGTAGACTCAACAGGAGTTAACAGCAAATCTCTCCAAAGTGAGGGAAATCTCCACTTAGACAGTTGTTTCTGAAACTAGTGTCCTCATTGGAAGATTTCCCCTCCCTTGGATTAACCACATTGATATATTCAGTCCAATATGGGCCTTTTATTATTAGATACAATGTAAAAGTAAGAAGCCAACACGGGTCTCACAAATCCCCCTTCATCAGGGCTGGAAAACAGAAACTTGTTTCCTGGCCTATCCTCACGTCAGCACACAACTTCTCCTCTGGAACCCACATTACCACCTCTTCCTAGCTAAATAAAAGACAGCCCCTCCCCAACTGAAGTGTTTCGATAACCTAGCCTGGGACAGGCCACCAGGGAGGGAGTCCTGTGCTGATGTGAGGATAGGCCAGGAAAGGAAAAAATTACAGTAAGTATCTGTTAACAAATTTCCGTTTTCCTGGTCCACCTCACATCAGCACACAACGGGATATAACTAGCTGGGCGGGAGAGAACACATGATAAGAAACACCAACAACCAAAGAAAAGGTGCTAAAGACAAAGAATGTATGCCTCTTGCCCCAAACTTTGCAGAGCTTGCTGACCGCACGTCACGCTTCAAGTCAAATGAAGGTCACTCATGGACTTAAGCTAGCCATCTCACATACTGTATATCTTCCACCAAAATCTTGGCATAACTGCCCCAAAGGCTGCCACCCCATCGGTCAAAGGAGCTTGCACCTGTTCCAAAGAAGAAAGGCCTACTTCCTGCATGTTCATCTAATCGCTCACTAGTAATCCAACAGAGGATGAATCTTGGAAGATTATCCACTTTCTTCACGTCTTTAGACCTGTACATGTGCACAGGCAAGGAACTGAAGTCTTCTTGTTGTGTACCCAGTGACTCTCGTGCGAAAGCTCGGAGGAACTGCCCCCCAGCTTTCTCGGAAAGTGGACACCACTTTAGAATTGAGCTTTGGAGATGAACGCAGTATCGCTATTCCTGGTAAAAAGACACAAAAAGGATCCTTTCAGGGAAGTGCTGGGATCTCCAACATCCTTCTGTCTGAAATAATTGCTGGCAGAATAACTAGTTTTACCACTGGGAACTGCATTAGAAATAAGGCTATTGGAGCAAAGGGTGCCCGCTCTAGTACTTTCAGAACCAATCCCAAGTCCCATGAAGGGAACAACGATTTCCTTGGGAGTTGTATATGGATTACCACCTGCATAAAGCATCTGGTTATTTGGCTGCCCATCTGCAACCTGGGGAAGAGGATAAAGCAGAGATCTGCACTTTAATGGAATTGTATGCCAGACCAACCTCTAACCCTGACTGTAAAAATGTCCAGGATATTGGCTAGAGCTGGGAACACAGAAGAGAAATCTTCTGCTGAGCAACCAAAACATACTTCCTTCATATCTTCCATATGTAGTGTTCATAGATGATCTTGTGGCTTTCACCAAGGTCTGAACCGCCTTGGATGAGAATCCCTGCACTTCAAGTCCAGCCGATTCAATAGCCAGGCTATTAAAAGCAGTCTCACTGGATTGGAGTGCTGCCATTGATATTGGCATAAAAGATCTTGTTTGACCAGAAATGGGATTGGTGGTGCTGATGACATCTGGAGGAGCAGTGAAAACCAAAGTCTTTTCAGCAGGTGGAAAGCCCCTGTATGGCATGAATGCATTCGCTCCAATTTTTCAGAAGCACCTTCATAATCAAGGACACCGGAGGAAGACAAAGACCAAACTGAAAGTCCCATGCCACTGTGAACCTAATTTCTATCACTTCACCTTTGTACCTTGTTGCAAATACCAGAAGCTGGGTATTCAGTGGAGTCTCTATGAGAACTACAGCTGGAATGCCCCATAGAGCCCATACTGGTTGAGGTACTCATTGTTGGAAAATAATCTGCCTAACTGATCCGTTAGTGGATTCTTCATTCCCGGTAGGTAGACGTTAACTGCCTGTAAGCAGCTCTCTGCCCTACGAAACGTTTTTCTGTTGTGAGGTGTAATAGGAAAAAACTCTTAATACTCCCTTGGCAGGCAATGAAGGTATCAATCATCAACTTCACTCAGGCCCCCTTGGAGAAGATCCTAAAAGGCTTGCAATGCTAGAAAAACTGCCTTCCATTTAAGACAATTGGAGTATCTGCATTCCACCAGACTCCAATGGCCTTGCACCCAGGGCCGGTCCCAGGCGGGTGCACGGGGTGCAGTGCACCCGGGCGCCAGAGAGGTGGGGGTGCTGAAGCGCCAGAGTGCTCCCTTCCCTCCTCCTCCTCCTCTCCGTGTCCAGAGCAGGCTCCCTCCGCAGGTCACGGCCGCGGAGCGGCCACTATGTTTTTTTCGCTGCTGCTAGAGCCCATCCCCCCTCCCTCCTTCTCCTGTCAGAGAAGGAGAGCAGCCGCCGGAGATCGGAGCGGCTGGTCTCTGTGTGGAGAGAGACCAGCCGCTCAGTGACTTCGCTGAGGGGGAGAGCGGTCCGTGCCTGCAGCCTGATAGGCTGACACACACAGGTTCTCCTCCTCTGTCTCTCACTCCCGCGGCCCGCCCAAGCCTGTCTAGACAACTGCTCTTCACCCGGGCGGCGCGGCTGCACACTGTCCTCTCTAGCTGCTGCCCGGGTTTTAATGGGTCTCTAGCTAGAGTACTAATAGAGGGAGGTTTGTCTCTGGGGCGGTCGGTCTGTACTAATCGAGGGGGATTTGTCCTGGGGGTCTGTACTAATGGGGGGGGTTGTCCTGGTGGGGGTCTGTACCAATAGAGGGGGGGGAATTGTCCGGGGGGGGGGGTCTGTACTAAAGGAGGGGGCTTTGTCCTGGTGGGGGGTCTGTACCAATAGAGGGGGGGGCATTGTCCCGGGGGGGTCTGTACTAAAGGAGGGGGCTTTGTCCTGGTGGGGGGTCTGTACTAATGGAGGGGGGTTGTCCTGGGGGGGGTCTGTACTAATGAAGGGGGGATTTGTCCTGGGGGGTCTGTACTAAAGGGAGGGGGGTTTGTCCTGGTGGGGAGTCTGTACTAATGGGGGGTTGTCCTGGGGGGGGGGTCTGTACTAATGGGGGGGCTTGTCCTGGGGGGGTCTGTACTAAAGGGAGGGGGGTTTGTCCTGGTGGGGAGTCTGTACTAATGGGGGGGTTGTCCTGGGGGGGTCTGTACTAATGGGGGGGCTTGTCCAGAGGGGGTCTGTACTAATGGAGGGGGTTTGTCCTGGGGCAGTCTGTATTAATGGAGGGGGGGGTTGTCCTGGGGGGTCTGTACTAATGAAGGGGGATTTGTCCTGGGGGTGGCTGTACTAATGGAGGGATCTTGCCCTGGGGGGGTCTGCACTAATGGGGGGGTTGTCCTGGGGGGTCTGTACTAAAGGAGGGGGGTTTGTCCTGGTGGGGGGTCTATACTAATGGAGGGGATTTGTCCTGGTGGGGGGTCTGTACTAATGGGGGGGGCTTGTCCTGGGGGGGTCTGTACTAATGGAGGGGGGTTGTCCTGGGGGGTCTGTACTAATGAAGGGGGATTTGTCCTGGGGGTGGCTGTACTAATGGAGGGATCTTGCCCTGGGGGGGTCTGCACTAATGGGGGGGTTGTCCTGGGGGGTCTGTACTAATGGAGGGGGGTTTTGTCCTGGTTGGGGGTCTGTACTAATGGAGGGGGGGTTCTCCTGGGGGTCTACTAATGGAGAGGGCTTTGTCCTGGTGGTGGTCTGTACTAATGGAGGGGGGGTTGTCTTGGGGGGGTCTGTACTAATGAAGGGGGGATTTGTCCTGGCGGGTCTGTACTAATGGCGCGGATTTGTCCTAGGGGGGTCTGTACTAATGGAGGGGGGGTTTGTCCTGGGGGGTCTGTACTAATGGAGGGGGGTTTGTCCTGTTGGGGTCCGTACTAATAGAGGGGGGTTGTCCTGGGGGGTCTGTACTAATGAATGGGGGATTTGTCCTGGGGGGGTCTGTACTAATGCAGGGGGGTTTCTCCTGGGTGGTGGTCTGTACTAATGGAGGGGGGATTTGTCCTGGGGGGGTCTGTACTAAAGGAGGGGGTTTATCCTGGGGGGTCTGTACCAATGGAGGGGGGGTGTTTGTCCGGGGTTGTCTGTACTAATGGAGGGGGGTTTGTCCTGGGGGTCTGTACTAATGGAGGGGGGTTTGTCCTGGTGGGGGGGTCTGTACTAATGGAGGGGGGGTTTGTCCTGTGGGGGTCTGTACTAGTGGAGGGGGGTTCTCCTGGGGGGGTCTACACTGCAGCTGCGGGCTCTTCTTTTGCCCCTTCCCCTCCCTCTCCTCCGCACGTGCACTGCTATACTAGTGAGCGGTGCTGGCCGACACAGCCTCCCACTATGTTTCTTCCCCTGCCTTCATATCAGCCAGGGAAAAAATAGAATAGAAAAAGAAGCATAGAAGAGGATTGTGGGACATGTAGTCCCGAGGACTGACAGCCCCACTGTAACACGGAAACTGCAGCCCACACAGCATGCTCAGCTGAATGGGAGAGAGAGAGACAGGAGCCTGGGAAAGCTTTCAGGGAAGTACACCCTGGACTCCAGAGGGAGAGGGGAGTGCTGAGGGAACACCATCAGAGAGGGAACCCCGCTGCCCTGCGCCACCAGAGGGAAAGCCACACAGCCTAGCGCCATCCCTGGTGGAGAAAGGAATAAAGTCATTGCCGGAATACAGATCTGGGTGCTACCCAGCGGAGTCACCACGGGTAATTCAGAGTGAGCTGACTCCTGATCAGAGGAACCGTTGCTGTATCGCTGGGTCAGGTGAGAGGGCCGATCGGCCATTATCTACTAACGTCCATAGGAACTGCAGTCTCTGACCATCTTCTTGTTCTGACCATCTCTTGTATAATGTCTGCAGTCTTTGACCATCTCCTGTATTATGTCCGCAGTCTCTGACCATCTCCTGTATTATATCTGCAGTCTCTGACCATCTTTTGTATAATGTCTGCAGTCTCTGACCATCTCTTGTATCATGTCTGCAGTCTCTGACCATCTCTTGTATCATGTCTGCAGTCTCTAACCATCTCTTGTATAATGTCTGCAGTCTCTGACCATCTCTTGTATCATGTCTGCAGTCTCTGACCATCTCTTGTATCATGTCTGCAGTCTCTGACCATCTCTTGTATCATGTCTGCAGTCTCTGACCATCTCTTGTATCATGTCTGCAGTCTCTGACCATCTCTTGTAGCATATCTGCAGTCTCTGACCATCTCTTGTATCATGTCTGCAGTCTCTGACCATCTCTTGTATCATGTCTGCAATCTCTAACCAGCTTCTGTACCATGTCTGCAGTGTCTGACTGTCTCTTGTATCATGTCTACAGTCTCTGACCATCTATTCTATCTTGTCTGCAGTCTCTGACCATCTCCTGTATTATGTCTGCAGTCTCTGACCATCTCCTGTATTTTGTCTGCAGTCTCTGACCATCTCCTGTACTATGTCTGCAGTCTCTGACCATCTCCTGTATCATGTGTGCAGTCTCTGACCATCTCCTGTACTATGTCTGCAGTCTCTGACCATCTCCTGTATCATGTCTGCAGTCTCTGATCATCTCCTGTATCATGTCTGCAGTCTCTGATCATCTCCTGTATCATGTCTGCAGTCTCTGACCATCTCCTGTATCATGTCTGCAGTCTCTGACCATCTCCTGTATCATGTCTGCAGTCTCTGACCATCTCCTGTATCATGTCTGCAGTCTCTGACCATCTCCTGCACTATGTCTGCAGTCTCTGACCATTTCCTGTATCATGTCTTCAGTCTCTGACCATCTCCTGTACTATGTCTTCAGTCTCTGATCATCTCCTGTATCATGTCTGCAGTCTCTGACCATCTCCTGCACTATGTCTGCAGTCTCTGATCATCTCCTGTATCATGTCTGCAGTCTCTGACCATCTCCTGTATCATGTCTGCAGTCTCTGACCATCTCCTGTATCATGTCTGCAGTCTCTGACCATCTCCTGTATCATGTCTGCAGTCTCTGACCATCTCCTGTATCATGTCTGCAGTCTCTGACCATCTCCTGCACTGTGTTTGCAGTCTCTGACCATTTCCTGTATCATGTCTTCAGTCTCTGACCATCTCCTGTGCTATGTCTGCAGTCTCTGACCATCTCCTGTATCATGTCTGCAGTCTCTGACCATCTCTTGTATCATGTCTGCAGTCTCTGACCATCTCTTGTATCATGTCTGCAATCTCTGACCATCTCCTGTATCATGTCTGCAGTCTCTGACCATCTCCTGTACTATGTCTACAGACTCTGACCATCTCCTGTATCATGTCTGCAGTCTCTGACCATCTCCTGCACTGTGTTTGCAGTCTCTGACCATTTCCTGTATCATGTCTTCAGTCTCTGACCATCTCCTGTGCTATGTCTGCAGTCTCTGACTATCTCTTGTATCATGTCTGCAGTCTCTGACCATCTCCTGTACTATGTCTGCAGTCTCTGACCATCTCCTTTACCATGTCTGAAGTCTCTGATCACCTCTTGTACCATGTCTGCAGTCTCTGATCATCTCCTGTACCATGTCTGGAGTCTCTGACCATCTCTTGTATCATGTCTGCAGTCTCTGACCATCTCTTGTATCATGTCTGCAGTCTCTAACCATCTCTTGTATAATGTCTGCAGTCTCTGACCATCTCTTGTATCATGTCTGCAGTCTCTGACCATCTCTTGTATCATGTCTGCAGTCTCTGACCATCTCTTGTATCATGTCTGCAGTCTCTGACCATCTCTTGTATCATGTCTGCAGTCTCTGACCATCTCTTGTAGCATATCTGCAGTCTCTGACCATCTCTTGTATCATGTCTGCAGTCTCTGACCATCTCTTGTATCATGTCTGCAATCTCTAACCAGCTTCTGTACCATGTCTGCAGTGTCTGACTGTCTCTTGTATCATGTCTACAGTCTCTGACCATCTATTCTATCTTGTCTGCAGTCTCTGACCATCTCCTGTATTATGTCTGCAGTCTCTGACCATCTCCTGTATTTTGTCTGCAGTCTCTGACCATCTCCTGTACTATGTCTGCAGTCTCTGACCATCTCCTGTATCATGTGTGCAGTCTCTGACCATCTCCTGTACTATGTCTGCAGTCTCTGACCATCTCCTGTATCATGTCTGCAGTCTCTGACCATCTCCTGTATCATGTCTGCAGTCTCTGACCATCTCCTGTATCATGTCTGCAGTCTCTGATCATCTCCTGTATCATGTCTGCAGTCTCTGATCATCTCCTGTATCATGTCTGCAGTCTCTGACCATCTCCTGTATCATGTCTGCAGTCTCTGACCATCTCCTGTATCATGTCTGCAGTCTCTGACCATCTCCTGTATCATGTCTGCAGTCTCTGACCATCTCCTGCACTATGTCTGCAGTCTCTGACCATTTCCTGTATCATGTCTTCAGTCTCTGACCATCTCCTGTACTATGTCTTCAGTCTCTGATCATCTCCTGTATCATGTCTGCAGTCTCTGACCATCTCCTGCACTATGTCTGCAGTCTCTGATCATCTCCTGTATCATGTCTGCAGTCTCTGACCATCTCCTGTATCATGTCTGCAGTCTCTGACCATCTCCTGTATCATGTCTGCAGTCTCTGACCATCTCCTGTATCATGTCTGCAGTCTCTGACCATCTCCTGTATCATGTCTGCAGTCTCTGACCATCTCCTGCACTGTGTTTGCAGTCTCTGACCATTTCCTGTATCATGTCTTCAGTCTCTGACCATCTCCTGTGCTATGTCTGCAGTCTCTGACCATCTCCTGTATCATGTCTGCAGTCTCTGACCATCTCTTGTATCATGTCTGCAGTCTCTGACCATCTCTTGTATCATGTCTGCAATCTCTGACCATCTCCTGTATCATGTCTGCAGTCTCTGACCATCTCCTGTACTATGTCTACAGACTCTGACCATCTCCTGTATCATGTCTGCAGTCTCTGACCATCTCCTGCACTGTGTTTGCAGTCTCTGACCATTTCCTGTATCATGTCTTCAGTCTCTGACCATCTCCTGTGCTATGTCTGCAGTCTCTGACTATCTCTTGTATCATGTCTGCAGTCTCTGACCATCTCCTGTACTATGTCTGCAGTCTCTGACCATCTCCTTTACCATGTCTGAAGTCTCTGATCACCTCTTGTACCATGTCTGCAGTCTCTGATCATCTCCTGTACCATGTCTGGAGTCTCTGACCATCTCTTGTATCATGTCTGCAGTCTCTGACCATCTCCTGTACTATGTCTGCAGTCTCTGACCATCTCCTGTACTATGTCTACAGACTCTGACCATCTCCTGTAACATGTCTGCAGTCTCTGACCATCTCCTTTACCAAGTCTGAAGTCTCTGATCACCTCTTGTACCATGTCTGCAGTCTCTGATCATCTCCTGTACCATGTCTGGAGTCTCTGACCATCTCCTGTATCATGTCTGCAGTCTCTGACCATCTCTTGTATCATGTCTGCAGTCTCTGACCATCTCCTGTACTATGTCTGCAGTCTCTGACCATCTCCTGTACTATGTCTGCAGTCTCTGACCATCTCCTGTACTATGTCTGCAGTCTCTGACCATCTCCTGTACTATGTCTACAGACTCTGACCATCTCCTGTAACATGTTTTCAGTCTCTGACCATCTCCTTTACCATGTCTGAAGTCTCTGATCACCTCTTGTACCATGTCTGCAGTCTCTGATCATCTCCTATACCATGTCTGGAGTCTCTCACCATCTCTTGTATCATGTCTGCAGTCTCTGACCATCTCCTGTATTATGTCTGCAGTCTCTGACCATCTCCTGTATTATGTCTGCAGTCTCTGACCATCTCCTGCACTATGTCTGCAGTCTCTGACCATCTCCTGTACTATGATTGCAGTCTCTGATCATCTCCTGTACTATGATTGCAGTCTCTGACTGTCTCTTGTATCATGTCTACAGTCTTTGACCGCATCCTGTATTATGTCTGGGGACTCTTTCTAACAGACAGCCCTCTCTGTGTGCATCAGAGAGACTCCCTTCCAGGTCTCATTAGTGTACTCTCTTCCTGTATTTTCTTTATTGTTAAGAGATGGTGGGAAGATCCTAGGGTAACAAAGACTTCTTAGGGGAGCAGCTCTGTGTTTGAGTCGTTGCCATAGAATCATTTGTAAAGGGGAGGAGTTGGTAAGATGACCACGCCCATGTGGGGGCGCCAGAAATATTTCTGCACCCAGGCGTCTGTGACCCTAGGATCGGCCCTGCTTGCACCTGTCTCAGACTAAGGAGAGAGAGGCATCCAGCATCAAAATTATACCATCTCCTGGGCTGAGAGGCACGCCCCAAAAGAGGCACACTGATAATGTCCAAAATTCCAAGTTCTTGCTAAATTCGTGCAGACACAAAGACCTTATGGTCCATAGACAGCCCATCCCATTGACTGAGGAAGGCAAACTGAATGCCCCCATGTGCCACCTAGCCCAAGGCAGTATAGATGTGCTATTTGTTTCGGTCTAAATATAAATTCAGACAAATTTTTGCTTAAAAATGATTTCAATTCCGTTTCGTATATATTCGGTTTCTAACAAATTCCAAATTTTCGGAACAATTCAAATTCTCGCTCGCCCCCACCCCCCCACCTTTCCTGGCCTGCCAGGCAGCATACTTGGATATGGGTCTGGTATGGATTTTGGGGGGACCCCATGGCATTTTCTTTTTTTCACATAACATACTATACATACTATAACATACTGTTATTATTTAGAATTTCTCATTGCCGGCATTCTTTTGTTTAAATTTCAGCTGGCAGTGGGAAAGCCCGCTGACAGCCCTTGAGTCATCGGTTGTTAAGGACGCGGCGGCCGGCTTCCTGGCCCACTCCTTAACAAGGAATTCGAATCGGTTGAATTGGTCAGTCATTTTTCGACCCATCCGAATTCGAATCGTTACGAAAATGTGGCATTGGTTAAAAAAATAATAGACTAAACTAATTCTGAAACGAATCAATGAACCCAAATTTGTAACAAAACAAATCTATAAGGCACCACTGGAATGGCTGCTATAAAAGGTTCCAATGAGGACAATGTAGTCCCTTGCTGACATAAATGATGTCTCCATGACTCTTCATATGCAAATTTATATTTTGGAAATTTTGAAGTTTTGAAAAAGCACTAGACTTTTTCGGGTATCAAATACTACTCTGATGCCCTGTACACACAGTCGGATTTTCCGACGGAAAAAGTGCGATCGGATTGTGTTGTCGGAAATTCCGATCGTGTGTGGACTCCATCTGACTTTTCCCGTTGGAATTTCTGACACACAAAGTTTGAGAGCAGGCTATAAAATTTTTCGACAACAAAATTCGATCGGTTAAATTCCGATCGTGTGTACGCAAATCTGACGCACAAAGTGCCACACATGCTCAGAATAAAATAAGAGGCGAATGCTATTGGCTACTGCCCCATTTATAGTCCCGACGAACGTGTTTTACGTCACCGCGTTCAGAACGATCGGATTTTCCGACAACTTTGTGCGACCGTGTGTATGCAAGACAAGTTTGAGCTAACATCCATCGGAAAAAATCCATGGATTTTGTTGTCGGAATGTCTGATCAATGTCCGACCGTGTGTACAGGGCATAAGACCCTCCATTGCTTGAGAAGGAGTTAACTGCCTTCCCTGTTTGCTCACTAGCCAACCGAACTTGGAAAGGACTTCTAGGACAAGGTTGTGATGCTTTGCCAGCTCCCAACTTGAACATGCGACGATCAAAACATCGTCCACGTAGTGGTAGAGCCTTATAGCCGAAAACTAATTGCCGCCACCATTGCCAACAAGATCTTCAGAAAGATTCTTGGTGCTGTGCCAATTCTAAAAATGGCAGACACTAGAACTAGAAGTGACATCTGGCTACCACAAATCTCAGATGTCTCTGGTGTTCCACCAGTGGTGGAGCGTCCATAAAGGCACCTCTCTCCAGCCATCTTCTCTATCACCAATAGATAG
This sequence comes from Lithobates septentrionalis, assembly GCA_037952835.1. Taxonomy (NCBI): domain Eukaryota; kingdom Metazoa; phylum Chordata; class Amphibia; order Anura; family Ranidae; genus Lithobates; species Lithobates septentrionalis. Next base: position 300,459 of record JBBDGP010003161.1, on the reverse strand, counting down.
ATTCATGCATTGCATGATTCTATCCATGGCCGTCGCTGCCAACCCCTATTCAGGCACCCGGCCCCTTTTCAGGGGCCGGGCGCCTGAATTACAGCCACGGGGAGTGTTTTTGAAGCACCTGATTGGAGCCATAGGCTCTAATAGGCATCAAAAAAGGTAAACAGCGAGCGCCTTGCTTGGCGCTCACAGTTCCCCCAGCTGTGTTAGAAAAGCAAATGAATATTCGCTTTCCTAACACTGAACCGCCTCTCCGCCAATCAGGTGCTCGGATCTGTTACCCGTCACCTAATTGGCTGAAATGACAGGCGCTGTGATTGGACACCCTATCAGGTGTCCAATCATAGGAGAGGACGGTAGGAGAGAACGGAAGAAGACATCAAGGACATGGAGGAGCATGGAGGACACCGCCCGCCCCACCGAGACAGGGTAAGTGCCGGGCAGACGACGGGCGGGGGGGGGGCCCAGTGTCAGCATTTAAGCTGGTGGGATGGGGGGGCAACAAATTGTTCTGGGAGAGGGGATTTCAGTAGGGGGGTGGTTTTGTACTGGGAGGAGGGGAAATGTATGATTGTGAGTAAGCATGCAGATAAGTGCTCGATTTTTTCGGTGGGGGAGAGGCTTTTGCTGAAACATAATTCTCATGCCTCTTGAGGGGGGGGGAGGCACAAATTGGCATGTTCGCTCTGGGCTCTAGATGACCATGTCCAGGCACTGAGCACACCTGTACAATATCAATGCTGTTTAAGCAACATTGCCCATGGCCTGGCACACAGGGCACCCAGTTTCAGGAAGGTTTACTTCCAACATTCTGGGTCTTCCAACTCCAGAAGAGGCTGAACCTGGAGGGGTAGGTGCGGTAGGGAGGATACAGTATACTTGCAGAAACCAAAGTACAGTACTTACCAACTGGAATCAACAGGTGGCCTGGAGCATGGCCAAAAGAAGAACACTTCAGTTGGGGATGGGCTGTCTTTTATTTAATTAGGAAGAGACGGTCCTGTGGGTTCCAGAATAGAATTAACATGAGGTAGGGCCAGGAAAACAAAATAGCACAATGAAGAGTCTAAACTAGGCATTCAAGAAAAAGAACCCTATGGATCTGGACCAGAAATATATATTAATAAAAGCAATGACAAAACAATGATATTACAGTATGTGTACAATTTGTACATTGAGTATCATAATGTATAGAGTATAGATGAGCTAGCTATAAATGTAATAAAATAGATATACTGTATATCTAAGATGTATTAAAATTGTATTTTAACTATTATACAGGGTATACACAGTATATAGATTAATTATATATATATATATATATATATATATATATATATATATATATATATATATATATACACACAGTCAGGCCCGGACTGGGACAAAAAATAGGCCCGGGCATTTTGGATTGAGCAGCCCATGATATGTTAACCGGCCCCTTCCCCACTCTCCACCCTGACAGATCCCCTGAGAGAGGGGAGGGGGGAACCCAGCAGAGGTGTGGAGGGGGGGGGGGGGTGCGACCAGGAAAGAGCATGGGGGTTGGAGAGCACAGGGAAGAACCTTGAGAACATGGGTGGGGCGAGAGCACAGGGGAGAGGCAGAGAACACAGGGAGGAAGAGGAGAGCACAGGGGGGCAGCGGAGAGCATGGGGGGAGGTGGAGAGCCCAGGGAGGACAACGGAGAGCATGGGGGATGTGGACAGCACAGGAGGGCTGGCGGAGAGCATGGGGTGATGGGAAGACTGGAAGAGCACAGGGGGGAGTGGTGGAGAGCACAGGGGGGAGTGGTGGAGAGCATAGGGGGAGGTGGAGAGCATAGGGGGAGGTGGAGAGCATAGGGGGAGGTGGAGAGCATGGGGGGAGGTGGAGAGCATGGGGGGAGGTGGAGAGCATGGGGGGAGGTGGAGAGCATGGGGAATGTGAAGAGCACAGGGGGAAGCAGAGAGCGTGGGGGTAATGTGGAGAGCACGGGGGGTGGCAGAGAGCACGGGGGGTGGCAGAGAGCACGGGGGTGGCAGAGAGCACGGGGGGTGGCAGAGAGCACAGGGGGTGGCAGAGAGCACAGGGGGGTGGCAGAGAGCACAGGGGGGTGGCAGAGAGCACAGGGGGTGGCAGAGAGCACAGGGGGAGGTGGAGAGCATGGGGGAGGTGGAGAGTATGAGGGAAGGCGGAGAGCATGGGGGAAGGCGGAGAGCATGGAGGGTGGCAGAAAGCATGGGGGGGAGGTGGAGAGTATGAGAGGGGGGAGGTGGAGTGTATGAGAGGGAGGGTGGCAGAGAGCATGGGGGGAGGTGGAGAGTATGAGGAGGTGGCAGAGAGCATGGGGGGAGGCGGAGAGTATGGGGGTGGCAGAGAGTATGGGGGTGGCAGAGAGTATGGGGGTGGCAGAGAGTATGGGGGTGGCAGAGAGTATGGGGGTGCAAGAGAGTATGGGGGTGGCAGAGAGTATGGGGGTGGCAGAGAGTATGGGGGTGGCAGAGAGTATAGGGGTGGCAGAGAGTATGGGGGTGGCAGAGAGTATGGGGGTGGCAGAGAGTATGGGGTTGGCAGAGAGCATGGGGGGTGGCAGAGAGCATGGGGGGAGGCAGAGAGCATGGGGGGAGGTGGAGACTATGAGGGGGTGGCAGAGAGCATGGGGGGAGGTGGAGCGTATGGGGGGAGGTGGAGAGTATGGGGGTAGGTGGAGCGTATGGGGGGTAGGTGGAGCGTATGGGGGGTAGGTGGAGCGTATGGGGGGTAGGTGGAGAGTATGGGGGGTGGCAGAGAGCATGGGGGGGGAGGTGGAGCGTATGGGGGGAGGTGGAGAGTATGGGGGGAGGTGGAGAGTATGGGGGGAGGTGGAGAGTATGGGGGGAGGTGGAGAGTATGGGGGGAGGTGGAGAGTATGGGGGGTGGCGGAGAGCATGGGGGGTGGCAGAGAGCATGGGGGGTGGCAGAGAGCATGGGGGGTGGCAGAGAGCATGGGGGGTGGTGGAGAGCATGAGGGGGTAGCAGAGAGCATGGGGGGAGGTGGAGAGTATGGGGGGGAGGTGGAGAGTATGAGGGGGTAGCAGAGAGCATGGGGGGAGGTGGAGAGTATGGGGGGGAGGTGGAGAGTATGGGGGGGAGGTGGAGAGCACAGGGGGTGGCAGAGAGCACAGGGGGTGGCAGAGAGCACAGGGGGTGGCAGAGAGCACAGGGGGTGGCAGAGAGCACAGGGGGAGGTGGAGAGCATGGGGGAGGTGGAGAGTATGAGGGGGTAGCAGAGAGCATGGGGGGAGGTGGAGAGTATGGGGGGGGGGAGATGGAGAGCACAGGGGGTGGCAGAGAGCACAGGGGGTGGCAGAGAGCACAGGGGGTGGCAGAGCACAGGGGGTGGCAGAGAGCACAGGGGGTGGCGGAGAGCATGGGGGGAGGTGGAGAGCACGGGGGGAGGTGGAGAGTATGAGGGGGTAGCAGAGAGCATGGGGGGAGGTGGAGAGTATGGGGGGGAGGTGGAGAGTATGGGGGGGAGATGGAGAGCACAGGGGGTGGCAGAGAGCACAGGGGGTGGCAGAGAGCACAGGGGGTGGCAGAGAGCACAGGGGGAGGTGGAGAGTATGGGGGGGGTGGAGAGCATGGGGGGAGGTGGAGAGTATGGGGGGGGGGTGGCAGAGAGCACAGGGGGGTGGCAGAGAGCATTGGGGAGGTGGAGAGCATTGGGGAGGTGGAGAGCATAGGGGGAGGTGGAGAGTATGAGGGGAGGTGGAGAGTATGGGGGGAGGTGGAGAGTATGGGGGGAGGTGGAGAGTATGGGGGGAGGTGGAGAGTATGGGGGGTGGCAGAGAGCATGGGGGGGGTGGAGCGTATGGGGGGAGGTGGAGAGTGTGGGAGTGACAGAGAGCATGGGGAAGGTGGAGAGTATGGGGGGGTGGCAGAGAACATAGGGGGGTGGCAGAGAGCATGAGGGGGTGGCAGAGAGCATGGGGGGAGGTGGAGACTATGAGGGGGATGGCAGAGAGCATGGGGGGAGGTGGAGCGTATGGGGGGAGGTGGAGAGTATGGGGGATAGGTGGAGCGTATGGGGGGTGGCAGAGAGCATGGGGGGGAGGTGGAGCGTATGGGGGGAGGTGGAGAGCATGGGGGGAGGTGGAGAGCATGGGGGGAGGTGGAGAGCATGGGGGGAGGCGGAGAGCATGGGGGGTGGCGGAGAGCATGGGGGGAGGCGGAGAGCATGGGGGGTGGCGGAGAGCATGGGGGGTGGCAGAGAGCATGGGGGGTGGCAGAGAGCATGGGGGGTGGCAGAGAGCATGGGGGGTGGCAGAGAGCATGGGGGGAGGCGGAGAGCATGTGGGGTGGCAGAGAGCATGGGGGGAGGCGGAGAGTATGGGGGTGGCAGAGAGCATGGGGGGTGGCGGAGAGTATGGGGGGTGGCAGAGAGCATGAGGGGTGGCGGAGAGTATGGGGGGTGGCGGACAGCATGAGGGGGTGACAGACAGCATGGGGGGGTGGCAGACAGCATGGGGGGTGGCAGACAGCATGGGGGGTGGCAGACAGCATGGGGGGTGGCAGACAGCATGGGGGTGGCAGACAGCATGGGGGTGGCAGACAGCATGGGGGTGGCAGACAGCATGGGGGGTGGCAGAGAGCATGGAGGGTGGCAGAGAGCATGGGGGGTGGCAGAGAGCATGGGGGGAGGCAGACAGCATGGGGGGTGGCAGAGAGTATGGGGGGAGGTGGAGAGTATGGGGGGGTGGAGAGTATGGGGGTGATGTGGAGAGCACGGGGTTGGCAGAGAGTATGGGTGCGGTGGAGAGCCCTGCGGGAGCAGCAGAGAGAAGCAGGATAGGAGGATCGGTGGGGGCGGCTGCATATAGAAGAATCATTTTCTCCATCTTCCTCCTGCAGTCTCGGAATGCCTGCTTCTCCTCTACCTCTCACAGGCATTCGATACTGCAGGAGGAAGATGGAGAAAATAATTGTTCTATATGCAGCCACCCCCACCGATCCTCCTATCTAGTGCACAGGGGAGGCTGAACTTACGTTTTCTGTTCCAGCACCTCTCGACATAACAGCGGCTCCAATGTGTCTGCTCTGGCTCCTCCCCCCGGCACTGACGGCTGACCTATACGTGCGGCCGTGCAGCCGTGGTGAGGCCGAAGACGTCTCATTTAGCTCCTCCCCCCGGCGCCGATGGCTGAGCTTAACTGGCAGCCGGGCGGCCGCGGAGAGGCTGGATGAGCGGCACAAGCTCAAGCCGTTGGGCCATGCAAGGACTTGCAGCCTGGCGGCCCCAGCGGCCGCGGCCCACCGGGCAAATGCCCGGTTTGCCCTATGGCCAATCTGGGCCTGCACACAGTGCTGTGAAAAAGTATTTGCCCCTTTCCTGATTTTATATTTTTTTGCATATTTCTCACACTATGATTCAGGTCATCAAACAAATTTTAATATCACACAAAGATAACCTGAGTAAATCCAAGATGCAGTTTTTAAATTATTACTTAATTTATTAAGGGAAAAAATCTGTTCAAACCTGCCTGGCCCTATGTGAAAAAGTAATTTCCCCCTCCCATGCTGAACACCACAATTTTTTGGAAAGCTGAGTTAAATTTTACTTGCCACACACTGGCCTGATTACTGCCAGACCTGTTGAATCAAAAACCACTTAAATAGAAGCTGTATGACAAAGTGAACCACGCTAAAAGATCTCAAAAAGCCACACATCATGCCGTGATCTAAAGAAATTCAAGATGAGAAACAAAGTCATTGACATGTATCAGTCTGGAAAAGATTACAAATCCATTTCTAATGCCGCGTACACACGAGCGGACTTTCCGGCATACTTGGTCCGGCGGACCAGAGTCCGCTGATCAATCCGACCATGTGTAGGCTCCGGCGGACTTTTACGCCCGCCGGACCTAGATTTGAAACATGTTTTAAATCTTTCCGTCGGTCTCAGTTTCTGGCGGAAAGTCCGCTCGTCTGTGTGCTGGTCCGACGGAAAGCCCACTCATCTGTATGCTGGTCCAACGGACCAGATACGACGCAAGGGCAGGGTACTGCATTTCGCGCTCGCTGCAATAAGAAAAACAAATTTTCCTATTGCATCGAGCGCGGGGCATACCAGGCCCTTAGGTCTGGTATAGATTAAAAAGGGAAGCCCCTACGCGGAAAAAACTGCGTGGGGTCCCCCATAAAATCCATACCAGACCACCCCGATCCAAGCACGCAGCCCGGCCGGTCAGGAAAGGGGGTGGGGGCGAGCGAGCACCCCCCCTCCTGAACCGTACCAGGCCGCATGCCCTCAACATGGGGGGTGGGTGCTTTGGGGGAGGGGGCGCCCTGCGGGGCCCCCCCACCCCAAAGCACCTTACCTCAGAGAGCAGTCCAGCCGGAGAGAGCGTCGTGTCAACATCTGGAGAAGAGAAGAGGGAAGAAGACAAGAAGCCCAGAAGCCAGAGGCCAGAAGTCCGGACCTCCGCTGGCAAGAGAGCGGCCTGAAGACAGCGGAGGAGCCGGCCGAAGAACTGGGACACCGGGAGAAGAGGCCAGAGAGAGCGGAGAAGAACCAACCGGACGCCGGGAGAAGAGGAACTGGAGGGACCCCCGAAGCCGGAGGAAGACCCCCCCGGAGCTGTTTAATAAATTATTTTATCTGGGGGCCCTCTTATTATAGGGGGCTCCCGGATTCCGATAAGCCCCCCCGCTCGCAGACCCTGACAACCAACGGCCAGTGTTGTCGGGAAGAGGCCCTTGTCCTCATCAACATGGGGACAAGGTGCTTTGGGGTGGGGGGGCCCCACAGGGCACCCCCTCCCCCAAAGCACCCACCCCCCCATGTTGAGGGCATGAGGCCTGGTACAGTTCAGGAGGGGGGGGCGCTCGCTCGTCCCCACCCCCTTTCCTGAGCGGCCGGGCTGCGTGCTCGGATCGGGGGCTGGTATGGATGTTAGGGGGGACCCCACGCCGTTTTTTCGGCGTAGGGGCTTCACTTTATAATCCATACTAGACCTAAGGGCCTGGTATGCCCCGCGACGGGCTTGCAAGATGTCAATCTGGCCGATAAAAGCGGCCAGATTGACTTCCTTTTCTAGTCCCGTCGCACCTGAGTCACGTTCAAAATGAACGGACTTGTCCATGTGTGGGCAAGTCCATTCATTCTGAAAGTCCGCCGTTACTCCGGCGAAAGTCCGTCGGAAAGACGGGCGGACTTAGCCCGCCGGAAAGTCCGGTCGTGTGTGGGCAAGTCCGTCCGTTTTAAAGTCCGGCGCACCTGGCGGACAAAGTCCGTCGGAAAGTGTGCCGGACCAAGTATGCCAGAAAGTCCGATCGTGTGTACGCGGCATAAGGCTTTGGGACGCCAGCCAGCCATCGTGAGAGCCATTATTCACAAATGGAGAAAACTTGTAGCAGTGGTGAACCTTCCCAGGAGTGGCTGGCCAACCAAAATTACTCCAAGAGCATAACGACGACTCATCCAATGAGCAGTGGCGTAGCGTGGGTTGTCAGCGCCCGGGGCAAGGCAAGTAATTTGCGCCCCCTAACCTGCAGACAATTCGCACTCCCTGAGTCCCTTCCCTTCCTACAATAATACTGACCTACCTGACCACTAATCTGATTCCTATACTGACCACTACACTATACTACTACACTATACAATACACTGACCTATCTCATTCCTATACTGACCCTTACACTGACCTACCTGATTCCTATACGGACCACTACACACCCCACCAACCTACCCGATTCCTACATCGACCACTACACTACACACTGACCACTACACTATACAATCCACTACACAATCCACTATACACTGACCAATACACTACACACCACACCAACCTACCTGATTCCTATACTGACCACTACACTATACTACTACACTACCCAATACACTATCCACTGACCACTACACTAAACACCACACACTGACCTCCCTGATTCCTATACTGACCACTACACTATACTACTACACAATCCACTGACCACTACACACCACTAACCACTACACACTGACCACTACAAACCACTAACCACTACACACCACTGACCACTACACACCACTGACCACTAAACACCACTTGACCACTACACACCACTGACCACTACACTACACACTGACCACTACACACCACTACACATTGACCACACTACACTACACACTGACCACTACACACTGACCACTACACCACACACTGACCACTACACCACACACTGACCACTACAAACCACTAACCACTACACACCACTAACCAATACACCACTAACCACTACACACCACTGACCACTACACACCACTAACCAATACACTACACACTGACCACTACACACCACTACACACCACTACACATTGACCACACTACACACTGACCACTACACACCACACTGACCACTACATACCACTACACCACACACTGACCACTACACCACACACTGACCACTACACCACACACTGACCACTACAAACCACTAACCACTACAACCACTAACCACTACACACCACTAACCACTACACACCACTAACCACCACTACACTACACACTGACCACTACACACTGACCACTACACCACACTGACCACTACACACCACTACACACTGACCACTACACCACACACTGACCACTACAAACCACTAACCACTACACACCACTAACCACTACACACCACTGACCACTACACACCACTGACCACCACTAACCACTACACACCACACTACACTACACACTGACCACTACACACTGACCACACTACACACTGACCACTACACCACACACTGACCACTACACCACACACTGACCACACTACACACCACTACACACTGACCACTACACACCGACCACTACACACCACACTACACACTGACCACCACTAACCACTACACTACACACTGACCACTACACACTGACCACCACTAACCACTACACACCACACTGACCACTACACACTGACCACTACACTACACCACACACTGGCCACCACTAACCACCACACTGACCACTACACTACACACTGACCACTACACACCACACTGACCACTACACACCACTACACTACACCACACACGACACTGACCACTGCACCACACACTGACCACTACACACTGACCAATACACCACATACTGACCACTACACTACATACTGACCATTACACTACACTAACCACTACACTACACACTGACCACTACACTACACTACACACCACTAACCACTACACACCACACACTGACCACTACACTACACACCACTAACCACTACACACCACACTGACCACCACTAACCACTACACCACACACTGACCACCACTAACCACTACACTACACACTGACCACTACACACCACACTAACCACTACACACTGACCAACACTAACCACTACACTACACACTGACCACTACACCACACACTGACCACTACACACTGACCACCATTAACCACCACACACCACTAACCACTACACACCACACACTGACCACCACTAACCACCACACACCACACACTGACCACCACTAACCACTACACCACACACTGACCACCACTAACCACTACACACCACTAACCACTACACACCACACTGACCACTTCACTACACACTGACCACACTACACTACACTACACACTGACCACTACACACTGACCACTACACACTGACCACTACACTACACACTGACCACTACACAATACACTACCCACAGACCACTACTACTCAATACACTACATACTGACTGCTACACAACACTCTACCCACAGACCAAAACACTATACACTACCCACAACACTATATATTACACTATACAACAACTTTCTGGCTGCTCCCTCTCCCCTGACCATATCTACTCCCCCCGGGCCGAGTGAGTCTCTTACCTTATTCTTCCATCTGCTCTGCCTCTGCGCCGCCGACTGTCACACTGCCTGCCCCGGCGGGGACATCGTGATCGGTGACCCGGGCCGGAGAGGAGGAGGTGAGGAGGAGAAGACAGCGGCCACAGACTGCCTGCCACGACGGGGACATGATTGGTGACCCGGGCCAGAGCGGAGGAGCAGGAGAAGACGGCGGTCACAACGAAGGCCAGCCCCGCCCCCCCGCGATTGAGGACAGGCCAGCCCCACCTGCTGCACATGACCCCTTTCGCCCAATCACAGAGCGCCAGGGGCCGGCCTGAGAATTAACATGGCGGCCGGAGCGCAGGGTCACAGAACGTAGAATTTAGATGTATAGAGAGAGGGTGACACATACTGGAGCAGGATTTCGCCCCCCCAAATATTGCGCCCGGGGCCTACGCCCCCCTCGCACCCCCCACGCTATGCCACTGCCAATGAGGTCATAAAAAAACCCAGAACAACATCTAAGGAACTGCAGGGCTCACTTGCCTCAGGTAAGGTCAGTGTTCATGATTCAACAATAAGAAAGAGACTGGGAAAAAATGGCATCCATGGGAGAGTTCTCAGGGCAAAGCCACTGCTGACCAAAAAGAACACAAAGCTCATCTCACATTTACCAAAAAACATCTCGACTATCCCCAAGACTTTTAGGCAAATATTCTGTGGACTGATGATACAAAAATTTTACTTTTTGGAAGGTGCGCGTTCCGTTACATCTGGCATAAAACAAATACAGCATTTCATAACAAGAACATCATACCAACAGTCAGACATGGTTTTGGTAGAGTGATGGTCTAGGGCTGCTTTGGAGCTTCAGGAACTGGACGACTTACCATATTTCATGGAACCGTGAATTCCGAGCTCTACCATAAAAATCCTAAAGGAGAATGTCAGGCCATCAGTTTGTGACCTTAAGCTCAAGTGCACTTGGGTTATGCAGCAGGACAATGATCCGAAACACAACAGCAAGTCCACCTCAAAATGGTTCAAACAAAGCAACATTTAGGTTTTGGAGTGGCCTAGTCAAAGCCCAGACTTAAATCCAATTGAGATGCTGCATCATGACCTTACACAGGCCGTTTATGCTGGAAAACCCTCCAATGTGGCTGAATTAAAACAATTCTGCAAAGAAGAGTTGGGCCAAAATTGCTCCACAGCAATGTGAAAGACTCATTGCCAGTTATCGCAAACGCTTGATTGCAGCTTTTGCCGCCAAGGGTGGCACAACCAGTTATTAGGTTTAGGGGGGCAATTACTTTTTCACATAAAGCCAGGCAGGTTTGGACAGCTTTTTTGCCTTAATAAAGGAAACCATCATTTACTCGGGTTATCTTTGTGTAATAGTAAAATTTGTTTGATGATCTGAATCATTTAAGTGTGACAAATATGCAAAAAAAAAAAAAATCAGAAAGGGGGAAAAACTTTTTCACAGCATTGTATCTACACAATATATAAATATATATATATGTATATATATATATATATATATATATATATGTATATGTGTGTGTGTGTGTATTATATAAATATACATACACACACATATATATATGTATATATATATATATATATAAATATAATATTAAAAAAAATCATATTAGTGGACATCTCAACAGACTTTTTTTTAGTTATTTTTTTGTAACAATAACAATTAAACAGGGACAAGGGCAGTATTGGTATCAGATAGTGGTGATGTCATTATTCACAACAGTGCAGAAGAATGAGGAAACCAGTCTACTGAAATTGACCTGGTTAACATTGTGATGCACTGTGGAAATTCTCAACAGTAATCGAGAAAAAAGGTTCCCGCCCTGGGAGGTATCATTTACTATAAAGCTGTCACCTGCAGACATTCTGTCATCTCAGAGAACAGAGCAGCTTCTGCCAAGCAGGTAAGTCTCTTATTATTGAAACTGATTATCTTATGCCGCGTACACACGGTCCTACTTTTCGTCTACAAAAGTCCAACGGACGCTGATGGACTAAAGCTGGCTGGTAATCCGATCGTGTGTGGGCTTCTCCGGACTTTCAACTGACTTTTTTAGCCTCAAATCCGACGTACTTTAGATTTGAAACATGCTTTAAAACTTTACTTCGTAACTACGACGGACCCCGAAATCCGCTCGTCTGTGTGCTAGTCCGACGGACAAAAAGCCACGCTAGGGCACCTATTGGCTACTGGCTATGAACTTCCTTATTTTAGTCCGGTGTACGTCATCACGTACGAATCCGTTAGACTTTTGTGTGGTCGTGTGTAGGCAAGTCCGTTCGTTAGAAAGTAGGCCGCAAGTCCGCCGCAAGTCCACCGAAAGTCTGCCGGAAGTCTGTCGGACAGGCTGTCCGACTTTTGTAGACGAAAAGTACGACCGTGTGTACGCGGCATAAGAGTTGAACCATCAGAGTCTTGGTATTGCTAGGTACTAGGTAGATAGATTACTAAGTAGATAGATTCTTAATTTTTTTCTTTTTCTTTCTTTTCTGGTTTTTTCTCTTTCAACACAGAGATAGTAATTGACTAATTTATCTCAAATGGTAGTTTCCTAATGTCAGTTCTTACTCCAAGACCTGTGAAGATGTGAGTTTGCAGTATGGAAGTTTGCCTAAATGATGGTAAACGGAATCTAAGTCTTGTTCCAATGGGTAGATAAAGGTCACATATCGGTATAAAAGCTAGTAGAATTTAAAATGAAAATTTGTATGAAAATTCTCAGTACATTCGAATGTCATTTGAAAGTAGATCAAAATTTTGTTTGCTTCCAATATTCAATTTGGGAGTGAATGGACCAGACAAAAACCACATGCGCTGTTAGAAATTTTTACACTCGAGAAAAAGATCTCCATCCTCCTCCTTCAAATTTTCTTGTCACTGCGATTGGAAAAGAATGTCAATTTGACCCCATAAATGATTAGAAAAAGAGAAAGTTCTTACAATGAAAAGTGTCTACCGAAATTCAACTAGTGCAAATCCAGCTAAAAACTCTTCTCTAGAAAAGTACCACCAAAGTTTAACTTTATATCCCTTTAGTTAATATCTTTTTAGAGTACGGTGTATGGAGTTTAACAGTGAGTGAAGAAGGGTAAAGAGTGAGGTAGACCTCTATAAAAGTGAGTATTGAAAAGGCATGATGAAGGCCGCACATAACTGAGATATGGCCCTCAAGGTTTAGGGATTCTTCATTTTAAATAATATCAGTGCTACCCGGGTGAAGATCTGGTATTCTGCAAGTGCTTTTTATGTATAAAACATAGATCACTTAGATCCCTAATGCCAAACCCATGACCAGGGGTCCCTTTGGCAGTTATATTGCAGCTCTTAGAGCCCCTGCAGGTGCTTGCTTAGGATAGTGAAGGAAGAATATTCTGAGTAGTTATTTGGTTTGGTTTGTTCCTTTCACACTTTCTTACTTTTGTGTGGTCCATCCCTCTTCTTATTTTAGGTTTTTGGTCCTTTGACCTTTTATAATGGATTTTGCTGTGGCACAAGTAATTTTTAAGTAGGGAGCAGAAATGAAGAAGCATTGCTTTGTAAAAGGTCTGTAATAGTGGGGGTAGTAGGAATGGTTTTGGTTTACTCCGAACCCAGAAATTAGCTTTCATTGTTATCAATGACATTGACCCAAAATGGCCATGAGAGGTCATTGACATTGACCTAATATAGCCATGCACCCATATCAGGTCAATGATGTCACAAGCATCCCTGCCTCTTTGTGTATGCCAACTGCGGGGTTTTGAAATCCCCCACCTGTAGCTCATTGCCCCAGCAAGGACATCTAACTTCTGGGTTCAGGAATCAAGCCCAAACCTATCCCATGCCCCATGCAACTTTTTTTTCCAGCCTATTACCAAATCCCGAAGCATATCCTCAGTCTCCAACTATAGGTGGCCATACATGGATCGAAATTTGGTTGGTCCCTGCTGATCTGGCTGAATTTCGATCCATGAATGGGCAGGCTGATTGTACCCAAGTTGATCGACGTACAACCAGCCTGTCGGATTTTTGGAATGTGACTACTGCCGCTAGCAGTAATTTTTGTGTTCTACCAGCCGGGAAGACTGAACACAAAAACGCTGCAGGAGGCATTCCCCCATCAACACTGAATGTGTTGATGGGGGAATTGAGTGGTGGAAGGAAAGAGAATCAAATCATCTATGGGCTGCCTATCTCTTGTAGTGTGTCTGCAGTCTCTGACAGTTTTGTGTAGTATATAGTATTACATCCACTGAACATTATGTTCGTCCTTTGGCCATGTTCTGGGTCATGATTGAGGACCTTTATGTTTAGAAAGTTGACCACCATTGACTTAGATCATTGCATTCTAAATTGTGGGTTGGTTGGGTGGTTGGTTGGTTGGTTGGGTAGTTGGGTAGTTGGGTGGTTGGTTGGGTGGGTGGTTGGTTGGTTAATTGGATAACACTGAAATTATAGTGTATGTAAAGTCATTTTTTTAATATGAGTATGGAAGTGTGAAAAACCCTGTCAGGTTTTTATTGGTGTCTATAACTACGCTGGGGAGGTTCACCCTCTCTATTTATCCTGGTGTCCTTTGTCACCATTATGGAAAATGATAAAAAAAATTCAGGACGTGAGGGTAAATCTTCCAAAGGAGTCACCTGTTCTTTTGAAAAAGAAAAATCAAAGAAGGGATTTCCCCCTTGCTTTGAAAAGATTCCACTGTACTTCTTGTTGTGTCTTTGACAAGAAAAGTGAAGGGAATTTTCCCTAATGGAACACAAGACTGCGAAAGGAAAGAAAAAACCCGACTGGAGTCTTAACCATACAAAACTAAAAAAATACTTTACATACATTTTACGAATGAAAAATGTGTCTTTTGTTGCACCAAGCTAAGAAATATTCAGGTCCAGATACAGATTTATTCCAATTACAGATTGTTTACAAAGCCAATGCACTTTGAGGGCTGCAGCTCCCCCTTCATCAGGCTACTAGAACAAGCTAATGACGAATGTTGTGCCACAACATTGTAAAAAACACCTTTGGAAAGGGTCCATTGGAAAGACAAATAACTAAGTTAATAATGTGGTTATAAATTCTGAGGTATGCTCTTGACACTCACTAGAGCAGAATATGCTACTTGGATGGGCAATGTTAGGTCTATTACAGACATTACTAAATGGCAGACCGCGGTCCGGATCCGGACCAGGACACTGTCCCATTCAGACCGCCACAGTCCCGCCATTTAGCAGCCGGTTTTTCCCCCAGCCTCTGCCACCATCATTATCACAGCAGAGCAGAGAGCTGGAGGCAGAACCATTCTGGACAGAGAGCAAGAGCTACTGGCGTTAACTTTTCAAGTCAACCAGCCCGTGATTGGTTGCTGGGCTGCAAGGTGGTCCTAGCAACCAATCATCAACTCGTTAATCGGAAAAGTTATTTCTGGCAGCTCCAGCTTCTGCCCTCTAATCCAAAATTGTTCTGACTTCAGCTCTATGCTCTGCTGTACACCTAAGTAAAGGTAGGAGAACAAAAGGGCAGAGCTGTGGGGGTCTGCGATGTGAAGTGGGGGGGCAAAGCTGCAGGGGCTGTGATGTAAAGTGGGGAACAGAGCTACGGGGGGCTGTGATATGAAGGCGGAAACAGAGGACACCACTGTGGGGAGGCAGAGCTGTGAAGGGGGCAGAAGACTACACAGTGAAGGAAGGCAGAGGACACCTATTGGGGGGTGATGTGAAGCGGGCAGAGGGAACTACTGTGGGGGGGGGTTGATGTGAAGGGGCAGAGGGCACCACTGCGGGGGGGTTATATGAAAGGGGGCAGAGGACACTACTGTGGGGGGTGTGTGAAGGGGATGACAGAGGACACTGCTGGGAAGGGGGGAATGTGATATGCAACAGGACTGAGGATGTAAGAACTGGATTGCGATATAAGAGGGGGGGGGGGGGCTGTGAGTTGAAGGACCCAAGTCATCACACACATGCGATTTGAACCTCTGCTGGAAGAGAACTTTAGTGATCAGACCTCAGTGAATTTTAATTTAATACCCCTGGTCTATGACATTACAGAACAAGTCCAGTTGAATGCGACTAACTACTACTAGCTGTATACCATGACCTGAATATATGAGAAATTTCTAAGACCTGAATGGTAAAACCAATGATAATGACATTTAATCTGTTTTCAGGAACCCCAAATCGGTGCAGAAGCAACTCCGAATAAATATATATTTTGGGCTGGACATTACAGTTTACGACAAGTCCTTTTTGTGAAGTCTCTATAATGGAGGGGTTTCCTGCTGTGTTCTACAGCGAGCCGGCGGCGCTGGGACTACTTGCCAATGCTGTCAGTGCTTTCCTCGTTTGTATGCAAAACTTCTCTCTCTTCAACACCTCAGTTGCCATTGGTGGAGTGGAAAATATCCTTGCAGGTAAATATAAGGTCATGGCAGTTTGCCCATATACACAATATATTATCAAAAGTATTGGGACACCTGCCTTTACACCCACATGAACTTTAATGGCATCCCAGTCTTAGTCCGTAGAGTTTAATATTGAGTTGAATATTGAGTTGGCCCACCTTGTGCAGCTATAACAGCTTCAACTCTTCTGAGAAGGCTGTCCACAAGGTTTAGGAGTGTGTCTATGGGAATGTTTGACCATTCTTCCAGAAGCGCATTTGTGAGTTCAGGTACTGATGTGGATGAGAAGGCCAGGCTCTATTTCATTCCAGGGGACTCTGTGCAGGCCAGTCAAGTTCCTCCCCCCACAAACTCGCTCATCCATGTCTTTATGGACCTTGCTTTGTGCACTGGTGTGCAGTCATGTTGGAACAGGAAAGGGCCAACCCCAAACTTGTGTTCACAAAGTTAGGAGCATGAAATTGTTCAAAATGTCTTGTTATGCTGATGCCTTAAGAGTTCCCTTCACTGGAATTAGGGTGCTAAGCCCAACCTCTGAAAAACAACCCCACACCATAATCCCCCCTCTACCAAATTATTTGTCCTGACCTCAACCCGATGGAACACCTTTGGGATGAATTAGTGCGGAGACTGCAAGCCAGCCCTTCATGTCCACATCAATGCCTGTTCTTCTGGAAGAATGGTCAAACATTCCCATAGACACACTCCTAATCCTTGTGTACAGCCTTCCCAGAAGAGTTGAAGCTGTTATAGCTGCAAAGGGTGGGCCAACTCAATACTGAACCCTACAGACTAAGATTGGGATGCCATTAAAGTTCATATTCGTGTAAAGGCAGGCGTCACAATACTTTTGGTAATATAGTGTATATTTCTGTAATAAAGAAGTGGTAAAATTATTTATATTTCTCATCTTAATTTTTATAGGTGTCCATCTGATATTGATTGGTGGTATCACCCAGCTCATTGCCGGATTCCTGTCTTTCAGAAAGTATGACCATCTAAGTGGTACAGCCTTCATAGCCTTCTCTGCATTGTGGAGCAGCTATGGTGCTACTCGTATCATTGTTGGTACAGAATCAAACACCCAGAACAGTTCAGTAGTGCCGGACTTTCCTCCGATTCCAGTGCAAGAGAGTGCAGTGGCTGGGCTTGTCTCTTACATCATGATTGCATTTATTCTGGCTTTCTGCTCAGCAACAGTTAACTATATCATGCCTTTTGTGTTTGGAGCGCTAACACTAACGCTGATTTTTGAGGCGGTGGGCCTGTTCGGTCGGTGGGCTTTGGTGATCTCTGGTGTGCTTGAACTGATCATTGTGTTGTGTGGACTTTACGGAGCAGCAGCCCTACTGCTCAAAGGCATCACCCAGAGATATGTGCTTCCAGGCTTCGGCAATGCCCTCTTTAACGTTCTACTTTTTGGATCTGCCAATCGGAAGACTTCCAAGACCGCAGGAGAAGAGAAAAAGAAAAATACAAAGTATGCTGAGCCAATGGCCCTGGGCTACCTCTGCGACACCATCTCTCCTTTCATCATGGCATTCTACTGCTTTGGTTATATGAAGACTTTTTACGTAGGTGCCATCTGGATCAGCATCAATGTCCTGTCTCAGCTGCTTTCCAGTTACTACAGTTATCTGAGGGATGACGTCTACCATGCCACAAAGTTTGCTTTACACTCTATCTTCTGGCTGGTCAAGTCATGGGAAGAGTTTACCGCCACAGTTGTCCTCACCTCTACAAAGGTCTCAGATAGCAGACAGCTACTGGTTGGTGACTGGTTCTTCCTGGCTTCAGCTTGTGTGTTCTGCTTTTTATCACTGAATAAGGACGCCCTTGAAGTAGCACATAATGTTGCATTTGCTCTCATAACTGTGTCCACCATTCAGCAAATCCCAAGCCAAGCTTACTATATATTCTTCGGAGTGACTTGCAGTTTGTTTACCCTGGTCTCCCTTTACACAACATTTGCCAGCCTTGTAAATTCCATAGCAGAGAAAGCCCTGATACCCATTGGAAACATAGTGATATCAAGTGCCAAGCTCCAGAAAGTGCTGCTATGGGGCAGACAGTGTCTAAAGAAGCCGGGACAGGAGCTAACGGTCAAAGAAAATATCAGCTCTCTCTCTTCGGACCCTCTCTTCTACATATGCAATGGTTTAGCTGCCCTTGCTGCTATCCAGAGTTCTTTAAACTACTCAACCCAAGCACATTTATCAATTCCCTGGGTCCTTATACCTGGTGCTATTATACAACTATACATTTGCAGAATCGACGTCCAAGGGGGAAGAAGATTTGGCTCAGTTCTTCCATTTTGTTATTCTGCTGTCTGGGCAACCTGGGTGTGGCTACGGTTTGCAGGTATGAAATAGACCACATTTCTAAATACAAAAAAGTATTATTATGTGCTTATTGAGGAGTACTATACATGTTCTTTAGTACAGATATCCTTTAACTGATGTCCCTTCCCTCCTAGTGCCCCCTAAGTCTTAAAAATTCCCTGTATTGGTAGAAAATTGAGCGCCAATCATGTTTACAGAGCAAGGTCTCAGGAGACTATTGAGCAAAGGATTAATCCCTTGACGTAGCACATCAATGTATTGGACTGAATGGCACCCCCAACATTTTTCACTCCACCCCTCAGAGCTTAATCGTCTCCTCATGATTAAGCTCCGAGGGGCGGAGCAAAACACATTGGGAGCATGACCTAGTGGGAGCCCAGGCCATTAATTCCAATACCAGTGCATCTTCATTGGTTGTGCAGCTTCAAGGGATCCATCCTTTGCTCAACAGTTGTTTGGAGCCAAGACGAGCTCCTTCCCTGGCCTGCACTTACAGTGGTGGACACAGGATTGCTTTCCCTTGTAGCCTGAGCGGCACACATTTTCCATTACTGGTTGCAGTCTGCAAGAGCTCCAAAAGCTTAGTAAATATGCAGAAGCTCTGCTGACTTTCCATCCTCCAATCATGTGTAAGCGAAAATGCTGTTTTAAATTTTCCTTTGCACGCAATTGTGTATTCTTTGCAAAGTTAAGCCTTTCCCCATTTACTAAGCTCTGGAGCAACTGCACCTGCAGAGTGCAACTGCACTTTGCATAGTGCTCAGCCTAATTGCCTTTAGTAAATCAACCCCTGGGTCCACCTCCATTATCTTCAGTCTTGGTGCACTCTGAAACAATCACATCTACTTTTTCAAAAGATCAAGGAATGGGGGGGGGGGGGGGGTAGTAGAGCCAGCCCCTCTGTACCTGGGCTGGGCCCAATAAGTTCAACAGGGAGTCCAGCGGCAGAGAAGGGACTTTTTAAACATCTTTGGGTGCATGCACAGTAATGCCACAGTTTGTGGCTCCCAGTGGTTTAAATAAAAGTTCCCCAGACCCCATCAGTTGAGCAGCAGGGGCCAGGGACAGGGAGGGGACAATTTTGTGAGCAATGGAGTCATTTTCTGTGCCATGGCTTCTGACCATTAAATTCTGACCTCTTTTTCTATATGTCAGGCAGGCTGTATAGGGGAAGCCCTGACAGGTAGGCTGTATGTAACCCCACAACTTCTAATGGCAACCCTGCTTACCTGTCCTCACTCCTTCCAGAACTTTGCTGTGCAGCTCACCGTTCTCCCAGTCAGGCGGCTTCCTCTTCTGTGCAAGCATGGAAAAATCTCTACCCAACCCTACGGAGAGGCTATCTCTACTAACAATTTTATTAGTGGATTGCCATAGGAACAAATTGGATTTTATCCATTCCTGTCCAGAACAAGAAGCTGCTTGGCCTTGACTTTACAACTCCCAGTGGCCCATATAGCTAAAATCTGGCAGTAGCATGGACAAGTGTGTGTGTAAAACGTTTATGCAAGTGCTGGGGAAGGTAGAGGAAGGTAGAGGGGGTCAGTTAAAGGATAATCACACAGAAATACATGTATTCTTTAAATAGCACAAAAACATATTAAATACACCAAATAATAAATATGAACCATTGCCCATTTTTTTCTGTAATTAATAAAGTCTAAAAGATCATATACTTTTTCCTAGGTCCTCTGCTAGGAATTGCTTCAAACAATGATGCTGGGTTCACAGTAGGAGCGATTTCATTTCTGGTAGTCAACATCTTCATGATTGCCTTTGGTGAGTATTACAATAATATAGTTCACATTTTTTTTTGTCAACAAAGAAATGATATTTCTTAGAGAAAGGTAGAGAAGGCACTCAAGGGACTTCGAACTGAGAATCCAAGAGAGCCTTGGCGTAATAAAACAAATGTATTGTCCTCTTCATTCTCCTTTGAGAAATCAAAGAGTAGGAACTCAAAGGACCTTCAACGGAGAACCCAAGAGATAATGGCATAGATAGAGATTTTCACAGGTTATCAAAATGTGGGCAAAGTCAATACCTGAGCACAGTTGGCCTGTAATCGGCAGCTCAACCCAAAGACAGTGATCCCCCCCCAAAGAGGACATTCACCCAAGTTGTGAAATCCAAGTGTAATAGGTCAAAGAGAGTGCCAAATAAAAAATCATTGGGAGTCCAAAGATTTTTTTTGTCCAACTGGTTACAACAAGCAGGTCAAAAGACAGCTAAGGCTTGTTTTTCATTTGACGCTCTTTGACCTATTACATTCAACTCAAGAGAATGTTCTCTTCGGGGGGGGGGGGGGGGGATCTCTGTCTTTTTGGTGAGCTGCTGAATAATGGCCATTTGGGGTCAAGAAAAACTTTGTCTGCATTTTGATAACCTGTGAAAATCTTAATAAGATACCATTATCTCTTGGATTCCCTGTTGAAAGTCCTTTGAGTGCCCATTCTCTTGGATACTCTTGGATTTTGCAATGGAGAATGACGAAGACAATAAGTTTGCTTTATTACACCAATGCTTTAGTGAGCCACATCCTGCCTTTATCATGGCCACCATAAAGGTGACTCTACGATTTTACAATTAAGTAAAGCCCTCCCACTTCAGCCCCTTAAAATACCCTAAGCTGAAACCCTCCTCAATTAATAATGGTGGCCTCTTCTTGCATTGTTTACTTTTTTGGCCAGATAGACCTAGTGTAGCGTTGCCCACCAGTATAGGTACAACCCATTCTAGTCTATTATCTTAGCGGGCTGGGAGCTTTTTACCTTAAAGTGAAGGTGTCCTTTAAAAAAATATTTCTTTCTATCTATACATCAATGCACTTAAAAATAAATATTGGGGTAGCTGTCAGTTAAGGCTAGTGTGATTAAAACAAAATTGGTAAATTGTGGACAAAATAATTTTCCTTGAAATCTCTCATCCCTAAAAATAACCTGTGTTAAAGTAGAGCCAAAACTTCGACTTTCTAATTTAACAAGATGTCCATTTCTGAATTGATAATTGATTATTTTATTATTATATTCTGTTTCCATGACATCAATATGAAAGTTTTTTTGGGTTTGTTTTTATCTAGCCGCTCATGCCAACACTGTCCTACTACTTGTCGGTGTGATGATGGAGGCCGTGATAGTCAGTTTTCTGCTCTTCACGTTGGAGAAGCTTCCTCTTCAGTATGAAAGTAAGTGCTATGTACTTGTAATGGACTGTTGGGTAATTGTATAGAAGGGATATAGTATACGAGGGTAGTCTGAAAAGTTCACGGCCTGACATGGAAGGAGTGACCAGACAGACATGAAACTTTATCACAAGCCACTCTTCCAGAGGTTCAGCATTGAAAATGGCACATGCACGCTATACGGTTTTCGTGTGTTCTTTGCAATTAATTGGTACCCCCCGCAGGCAACTTGAAAATGGAGAAAGTGGAAGAAGAAGGCTCAAAGTGTTCCATCAGCAGGCAAAGTGATTACAACAGTCTTCTGTACTGCTGCTTTACACTCTCAGAATCCCAGAATGCTTTACCCACTGATGGAACACTCTAAGGCTTCTTCTTCCACTTTCTCAATTTTCAATTTGACTATAGGGGGTGCCAACTGTTTGCAAAGAGCGCATGAAAACCATAGAGCATGCATGCACCATTTTCAGTGCTGTGATAAAGTTTCATGTCTGTGTGGTTTCCTTCCAAGTCGGGCCTTGAACATTTCAGAATGCTCTCGTAGTATGGATATTAGGGTAATTTGTTGGAAAGATGACCCTCAACTGCATTTAACAACAATCCTTCAATTAGCTTACTATTTTAACTGTGTTTAGGTTCTTTTGAATGTCAAACCACTTGTTACATTATTTTATTTAATTGGATAACCTGAAAGCATTTTCAATAATACCTTATAAGTAGAGTTGGCCATTGTTGAACTTTTGTTGAAAATTGTTGATCATTGTTGATCATTGACTATTCTTGATCATTGACCATTGTTGACCATTGTTGATCATTGACCGTTTTTGAGCATTATTGACCAACATTGACAAATGTTGACCATTGGTGATCATTGACCATTGGTGACCTTTGTTGTTTATTGACCATTGTTGACCATGCTGGTCATTACCCCTTCCCGCACCACCCCAGGGTCCCTTTAATAGGTTCTTGTGGCACGTGGGTGTTATAGCCTACCCTCTTCGTGTCACGTTATGTAGAAGGCAAAGGTTTAGGATGCAAGCACTCAGGATAACTCGGCTCCCTTCTAAAGGCTTTATACATTTCTGAAAAAAGGTTCTGAAAACCACATATTTAATAATATAATATTTAAACCAATTAAAGGTATCCCTTAAAAGCCAAACTTTCTGCAAAAGCACAGCATAGCATAGTAACTTATCCAAAGTGAACTCCAGACAAAGAGCTAAATATAGAGATGAAATAGATATAATGGAGCTGTTTTACTGCCAAAGGATTTGAAATTATTTCTACCAATGCCAAGATTTACACTGCTTTGCTACACAGCCCAGTCCTGTCTGGCAGGACAGGAGAACTGATTTTTTTTTTATTTGTATCTCTGTTCATCCAGAGAAGGCATATTTTAATATTTTTTAGTTAGCCGTTAACAAAAAAAAGGCATGTTCATGCCTTCTGCACTTGTATTTATTCCTGGCTAACATGGTAAATATCCTTTTTCGCTTGTCCATCCAGCCCTGAGCTTTACACAGCTCTGACACGAGGCACAGCCCAATGGATGACATCATTTACAGTAAAGTTCACAGTAGTGTCCTCTCTCCACCCGCAGCCTGCTGATTGGACAATAAAAGAGCAGCAGTAGGATTATCTCTGCTCTCCACTCCTATCAGCATATTTGCATGCACCTCACCTGATTAACTACCAGTCATGCCCCGCCCTCTTACAACATTAATTCTGCTGTGCAGGGGATTCCAAAAATTGCTGTAAGATACATTTCAATTACAATACTATAAAAAATAACAATTACAATATTTAAAAAAAGCACAGGTACAACTCTGCATAGCAAGTACTAAAATCAGATTTCTGTCCTTATTTAATAATTTTTTTATTCATATTAGGTTAATTATTAAAAATCTTAAATAATTATTAAATACTTATTAAAAACAATTTTAAATATTTTTTTTTAAGACAATTTTAAATAATTAAAAATTTTTTACTTGTTGTCACTAATACTGTATTTATATAAAACAAAGCTCCTATATTTGTGGCTATTTGTATGCATTGTAATAATTTGCACTTTTATGCATCAGGCCTCTTGCCTAAGGCTTTCCTTCAGTAGGCTCTTCTATATTTATATTTATCTATATTCATGATCCTGTTCATGTTCCCATCTCTCTAGTAACCGTGCTGGCCATATTTAGCATCATCTGCATCTATGGCTTTTTGGCTTCTCTGGCAAACTGCTTGTTCAACAAAGAGCTCATCCCGATGGGACCAGCAGTATTCAAGGTATTGTCAAATGTAAAAAAAAAAATAATATGCATTTTCATTTTACAAATAGGGATGAGCGGAGTGATTTGGGCAAATATTGATTCTGCCATCTAATTACTGATTTTTCTGTTGGTAAAAATTCCTTGCATTGCAGCTTATTAAGCTGCTTAGGTGATATTAACTAAAAAAAAAAAAAAATAATAATAATCTATTTTTTTTTCTTTATTTCTTTATCCCCCTCTTTTTTATTGTATTTGATTATGTATTTACTGTTGCTTCAAAATTTTTATTATATTTTAAAAATGTCTGTTTTTCTCTTGAAAAAAAATACAAATTTTTAGGTTAACTACTTGCATGCCTACCTGTAATACCCCTTCATTAACAGGCCATTTTTTAAATTTTCGGTACTGTGATACTTTAATCGACAAGTACTTAATTTTATATAATTTTAATTAACCGACAAGTATTTAATTTTAGATAATTTTTTTACAGGCTTCTTTTTTTTTTTTTTTTTTTCAAAATGTATGGTCTTTTTTTCCCCTTTTTATAATAAAAATTTGAAAAAACCCAGCAGCTTTCTTTTGGTGGTATTTAATAGGTGCTGGGTTTTTTTTCAAATTTTTATTATAAAAAGGGGAAAAAAAAGACCATACATTTTGAAAAAAAAAAGAAGCCTGTCTCCATTACTTACCGTTAAAATAAAAATGCCAGAATAGTACGAAAAATCCCAAAAACAACCCTTTTTTTGTAAAATGGAAATGACCTAAATGGAAATTAAGGTAAATAAATTCTCTAATTTTGTCTTTCAGAAAGAACCAGAGAAGAAGGAAGAAGCTTCCAGTTCATGCGCCCTGCCAAAGTCTCATCGTACAAGTGGTTTGAGAACAATAGTGAATATATTAGAGGATGGAGGGGTGTGTGGGATTCCAACAGACACGGTCTACGCGCTTGCGGCTTCTTGCAAACACCCAGAAGCCATCAGTAGGATTTACACGATCAAAGTAAGAAAAACATTTTCACTGTCGTCATTAATTAGTTTCTTGGACTATATAAGTAAATAAATAATCAAGCAGAGCGCATACAAGTAGATAACAACGTTGATCTGCCTGTGTCTTACATGATATCATATAAACAGTTAAAGTATAACTAAAGGCAGAACTTTTTTTTTTTGGATAGAGTCGAGAGGATTAGAACCCCTTTCAGGTTTTTATTTCTGTGTGTCCCTGTTAGGGAGATTCACCCTCTCTATTTGTCCTGGTGACCGTAAAAGAAAATTTGAGTTGTAACAAAAATAGGAATAGGTGAGAAACTTTGAAAAGGGGACATTCGTTCTGGTGACAACCATGGGATTTCCTACAATTTGAAGGGATTTCCTCTCACTTCCTGTTGTGGCTATGGGACAGGAAATAAAGGGAAATCTCCCCAATGGGGCAGAGATGGCAAAAAAACAACTGACAGGAGTTATAACCCTTTCTTACTCTATCCATTTATTAAACCAACAAACCGGCTTTGTGATTTGATGTCTGACAGACTACACATGAAAATGGGTGGATTTACTGGGTTAATGTATTTTACAAGACATGTTCAGAACCGCATATTGCTGCAATACTAATATATTTGGGATTAACTTGTTGTTTGTAAATTTTATTCAGGGAATACTAGCAATTTACATGCAGGTATGTCAAAGTTTTTTTTAGACAACTGACCATCACATCTAAATGAGCTTGTTGGACATCCCATCCCAAACCCATGGTCATTAATATTGAGTTGCCCCTCTTTTCTATCCCAGCTTCCACTCTTCCCTTATCTATCCCAGGCTCCACTCTTCTGGGAAGGCTTTCCACAAGATTTCA
This sequence comes from Lithobates septentrionalis, assembly GCA_037952835.1. Classification (NCBI taxonomy): domain Eukaryota; kingdom Metazoa; phylum Chordata; class Amphibia; order Anura; family Ranidae; genus Lithobates; species Lithobates septentrionalis. The sequence continues at coordinate 274,608 of JBBDGP010003161.1, read as the reverse complement.
GAATGTGTCTGTTGGGGATTTGTTTCCATTTTGGAGGTCAGCTACTGATCTTAGAAGACAGAGCCTCGCTCACAATCGGTGCTCCAGTTGATCCCAAAGGTGTTCAGTAGGGTTAAGGTCAGGTACTAATGTTGGATGAGAAGACCTGGATCACAGTTGGAGTTCCAATTCACCCCAAAGGAGTTCAGTAAGGTTGAGGTCAGGTACTGAAGTTGGATGAGAAGACCTGATCTCAAAAGGTGTTCAGTAGGGTTGAGGTCAGGTACTGATGTTGGGCCTAGCTCACATTTAGCGTTCAAATTCATGCCAAAGACTGCGGTCAGAGCTTTGTGTAGGTCACTTGAGTTCCTCCACACCAAACTGTCCAAACCATGTCTTTATGGAGCTGGCTTTGTACACAGGGGCACAGTCATGCTGGAATAGAAAAGGGGCTTCACCAAAATGTTACTACAAGATTGGAAGCAACCAATTGTCTAAAATGTCTTTGTAATCTGTAGTACCAGTAACAGTACTCTTACTGACCACCTTTGGGATCCATCAGCCTCAATCTTGTTCACATTTGCACTATTGGTGTTCCAAGAGAAGACTCTTGGAACACCAAAAGTGTATATTTGAACAAGATTGAAGCTGGTGGATCCCAAAGGTGGCCAGTAGGGTTGAGGTCAGGTACTGATGCTGGATGTGAAGACCTGACCCCAAAAGAGTTCAGAAGAGTTGAGGTCAGGTACCGAATGTTGGTTGAGAAGACCTAATCCCAAAGGTATTCAGTAGGATTGAGGTCAGGGCTCTGTGTAGGACAATTGAGTTCCTCCACTGTCCAAACTATGGCTTTATGAAGCTGTCTTTCTACACAGTGGCACAGTCATGCTGGAATATAGAAGGGTCTTCACCAAAATGTTACCACAAGACTGGAAGCAGGCAGTAGTCTAAAATGTCTTTGTAATCTGTAGTATTATCAATTCTCTTTTGAAGTCCACATATGTTTGGCCATATAGTATAGATAGGACATATAAAGGGAGTCCATGTACATTAGGACCTTTGAATATTTTGGGCTTCCTTTACAGTTCATTTACTGATACGTTGGCTTATGTTACAGGAAAGACCTTCAGAAAAACCTATTTGCATCTGCATTTCCAACCTGGATCAGCTGAGGGTCATAAATCCCCCTTTCAGCCCTCTTCTATGGAGATTCATGGACATGGTATACCCCGGAGGGATAAGCTGCATAGTAAAGAAAGGTGAATGGCTCAAAAGATTAGGTAAGTGATTTGCAATATTGTCAAACAAGCCTGTCATTACATCAGTATAGTGCCTGGGGACATTTTGCTGCTAAGTGCACCCGAGCTGAGTGGAAGCTGTTGCAACACCAGGGTTGGTTTACTAAAGGCAAAGAGACTAATTACTTAGCGAAAGTGAATGACAGTAAATAACCTGTGTTATGAGGTGAACACAGCTTCATCATATTTACTAAGCTCAGTGAATAACAGTGGCGGCCCATCCATTAGGGGCGCCTGGGCTCCACCCCCTCTCTCCACACCACCCCCTAATGCAATGAAAAGATTCAAGCATAGCATGAATCTATCCACCGCCGCCGTGGCCACCCCCTATTCCTGTGTCTGGCACCTTTTAGGGCACCAGGCGCATGAATTACAGCGGCCATGTTTTTTTTTTTTTAAGCACCTGATTAGAGCCAGGGGTTCTAATAGGCTTCAAAATAGGGTGGGCTTTGGGTCGCAAAGAATGCTCTCCGATCCCACCCAGGTGTGTTACAACAGCGAATAAATACTGTTTGCTGCCCCCCCCCTCCCCCCAAAAAAATGTCCACGACCGCCACTGGTGAATAGTCTTTGCTTTAGTAAATCAACCCTTTGGGCGAATAGGCTGATCGATTTGCAAGAGAGCCTATTGAATGAGGAGAAGCTCTGCTTAGGTCCATCATTCAGCTGTGTGCAAGCAAAAATCTAGCTTTTTCATTTTTCATTTCATTTCAAGTGATTGGGTATCCTTTGCAAAGTCAATTTTCACCAGATCCACTAAGCTAAGGGATAAGGGAAATTTCCCTTGCAAGGTGAACGGCCTATTTGCCTTCAGTAAATTGTCCTTATCATAATAAGAGATGAGCAAAACTGAGTTTTCAATTTGCCAAAATTTTGTCAAAATTTCTCCATTTCAGCAAAATGCAATGGGGAAGGAGAAATTCAGCTGGTGTAAGATGGTTAAAGAGACCCTGTCACCAACTTAAAATATTGCTGGTAAAACCACAGAAGAATCAAGTACTTTAAATACTAAAAGTATTTTTCTTTTCCATTAGTACATTTTCTTTCTCTAAAAGGCACCTTTGAACTTGCTCAAAAATTATGACTAATTTGGGAAGTCAACTCCCTATCGTGGACCTTTCCTCTTCCGGGAGTGTCCAATTATTCTCCTTCTCCCTCCCTCCTCTTACCATCTTATGTAATCTTAACCCCTCTCGGCGGATGGGCCTTGGCGCGAGCGGCCGCATATTTTCGTGAATTGTGGTGAATGCAGCTGTGCCGATAGCGCCCGCCCTGCGTGCTCCCATCACAGTAACTGGCAGCTAACGGAAAGCTTACAATTGCTACTTGCGATCTGGAGCTTTCCGATCATAAATCCCTTCCCGCCTCCCAGCTATTTCCATTTCACAGCACCTAAAGTTCCATTCTTTTTGTTTGGCTGTATCCTTGATATCTTAAAAAACAAAAGCAGAAAACAAAACACACATATACTGTATATGCTTATAAACTGTTAAAGCAGCTTCGTAAGTATCAGCATCTTCCCACCTCTGAAACCAATTCAGATTCCCTCCTGGCCAAATGGTGTGGCAAATGACAGCTATTAGCACTTTGCAGATCTTCCTGCTCACAGAAGACAAATGTCATTTGTGATACAATAATGAGTCACGGTGTACAAGGTGAAAGCAAATTAGCTAAAGATTATTCTACGATACCTTAGTAAACCTGTCAACAGTAGCCGTTCTGTTTCTGTGTAATAAAACTTGAGATAGTTTGTCTTAATAATTAAACTACATTTCACGCTCCATTGAGTTTAATGGTAAAATGTTGACTAGCTTCCTTAAGGCCTCACATCATTTACGTGCACACTGTCTGGGATTCCAAGAATAAAAATACAGAAAGGAGCGCTAGACCAAAACTGGTTTAAAGAACTCAATCTAATTTTAACTGCTGATAAAAAAAAGTTATATAAAAACAGCAAAGGCGTTTCGGGGGCAACGCCACTTTCCCTTCACCAGGGGCTTAACACAGGATAGAACTTGGATGTACTCCGTGTCCATCAAAGATCTCACTGGTCTGAATTAGAACCTGTATTGAATTGTACACATGAAGTAACACCTTGACAGTAGTTGCTGAGCAGCAATGGAACTGCCACAGTCCGGGGTCAGGCTTGGAAAACTAGTAGCTATTGCAGTAGAGAGGCTCCCATCAACCAGATGAATAAGTACACAAGCAGGTCACCCTGGCGGATGATGTGGGCTTACCTGAGATACGGGGTCTAAGCACTAACTGGTATTCACCAGAGCTCCTGATGGTGGAGATGGGTTTTGCTGCATGTTAGTACCAGGTCCTCAGGATCACCTCACTCAGAGATGAGCGAGCCAGGGTCCAATAGCAGGTAGGGATCAAGCAGAAGCATAGTCAGTAAAGAAGCCAAAGGCTGGTAACAAGTGGGATCAAATGGAAGAGTAGTTGAGAAACAATCCAAGGTTCATAACAAATGGTTACAGGTTGGGATCAAGTGGAGGAGTAATCGAGGAACAAGCCAAGGTTGGTTATGAGTGATGGTGAAGATACAGATGATAGAGATACGGATGGCAGTAGAAGAGAAAGGCGCAAGAGATTGGCTGGAGAAGAGCACAATAATCTGGCAAAAAGGAAATGCAAAGGCTTGGTTTAAATAGGAAATTCATGGGAGGAGAAAGGAGTTCAAGGTTTACGAGAACCAAGAGACAAGGCAAGATTGTTCTAAGAGATCAGACAGGAAGCTTTCCAGCGTTTCAGGTGGCTAAGTAAGAAGAGCCACTGCCAGACACAGCAAAGGTCCTGACAGGACGTTCCGGTGGAGACCATCCAAGGTCTATCCTATTTTGATCCCTGATGAAGGAGGAGTGGTTGCCACCGAAAAACTTTGGCTGTTTCTGTATGACCTTTTTTACCAAAAATTAAAATTATCTTGGACTCTTTTATCCGATTTTGGCTTAGCGCTCCTTTCTGTATTTCTATGCTTTGGGCTGGTGCCCATCGGTGGGGGGGGGGGGGGGGGGGGGGCCTTGATCTGCAGGAGCTGAATCGCCAAAGCTATTGAGCTTGTTTGAAGTTTTCCTTAATCTGGCTACACATACAAGTCTAAAAGTTCCCAATGCCTCTTTGAGTATGTTGTTCTGGACTGTTATCCTGTGTTGAACTCTGATGAAAATGGGGTCGCCCCCCGAAATGCGTTATTGCGATATTTTTATATAACATATTTACCAATCTGACTATGCTTGGAAGTTCAAACGTTCCTCTTTGAGTATGTTTTTCTAAGTATGTTGTTTCAAGAATGCCTGTGTACTCGTCACCCTTGATGACCTGTCAGTACATTTTTTAGTCGATTTGATATACTCTAACTAGACTATGCTTTGTAGGTGTGGGACCCGCGTATGAATATGTTGGGACACCGGACTCCATCATGATTAGGGTTCCTGACCATTCCGTCACAGCCCATCTTACCGATATGACGGGACCGTTGGCGATCACCTCTGCCAACCCCAGTGGAGAAAGCGACAGCACTCACCATGATCATGTCATATCGTAAGTAGCAGCTAAGGCATTTTATATGAGGATTTTTTAAGACAGTGTAAACTCTAAATGAATCAAATTTAGTTTACTGTGTCGATATGCATATAAATAATAATTGCAATTTTTTTTTAGATTATTCACTTTTTTTCATTGTTGTTGCTGCTGATCTAGTGCTACCCCTTTGCAATCCCTTCCCCTTTAAAATCACTTCAGCAATGGCTGCATAGCATTTTATGTTATACTGCGTATTACTGTATATCATGCTTTATTTCACCCCCCTCCTTCCCCAATTGCTGTAATATTTTCTTTTTCTTTTAAAACAGACGTTTAAGTGAAAAACTTGATGCAGTTCTGTGTGATGGTAATTCTAATGAGCTTGTGGGATCAACTGTAGTGATCTGTACCAAAATAGATGAAGGTAAATATTACGAATCGATAATTAATATAATTAGTTAGCAGTGCTAAGAAATGAAAATGAATGCATAAAAATAATTCTAGAGTATGAGGCCAATGTTCCAGTTCTTTGGTTCTTGGGAGAAGCCCACCCATCAATTACATGCCTCATTGGGATATCGCTCGTACACATTAGTCAAATACATCAATCAGTACCCAAATATATCTACCTGTCAGAACCTGGATCACCTACTGGTGGCACTGTGCTTCCCATAGTGGAAGGCTGTAGTTTTGGTGTCCACCAGCAGGTGTCCCCCAGGAGCCAGCAGATCCCACTAATTAGTTTCCACCTGATGCTGGCTGCTGGGAGGATATTTAGGTCCTCCCCTACTAGTGCCGCTCGCTCCAGTGTTTTGCTGCTGCCAGATTCCGTTTGCCATTGATCCTGATCTTGCTCCTGCCCTGTATCCTGTGTCCTGTTGTTATAGTAGTAGTTGGCATACGCCCTCTTCCTTGGCTCAGCCACACCAAACTTGTACAGGGCCACAACACTGCCTGCTTCCTGCCAACACAAAACCTGCTTCCCCTTGTTGCTGATCCCAGTTTATGTTCCCTCTTCCCATCTGTTCCCCACACCTCCATTTTTCCCCTGCTTTTCTGTGTTCCCCATTTTTCTATACACTATATTACCAAAAGTATTGGGACACCTGCCTTTACACGCACATGAACTTTAATGGCAACTCAGTCTTCGTCCGTAGGGTTCAATATTGAGTTGGCCCACCCTTTGCAGCTATAACAGCTTCAACTCTTCTGGGAAGGCTGTCCACAAGGTTTAGGAGTGTGTCTATGGGAATGTTTGTCCATTCTTCCAGAAGCGCATTTGTGAGGTCAGGCACTGATGTCGGACAAGAAGGCCTGGCTCGCAGTCTCCGCTCCTGTTCTATCAGGTTGAGGTTAGGACTCTATGCAGGCCAGTCAAGTTCCTCCACCGCAAACTGGCTCATCCATGTCTTTATGGACCTTTATATGTGCACTGATCCAAATCATTTTGTGGAGGGAGAACTATGGTGTGGGGCTGTTTTTCAGGGGTTGGGCTTGGCCCTTAGTTCCAGTGAAGGAAACTCTTAAGGCGGCCGCATACCAGGACATTTTGGACAAATTCATGCTCCCAACTTTGTGGGAACAGTTTGGGGATGGCCCCTTCCTGTTCCAACATGACTCCGCACCAGTGCACAAAGCAAGGTCCATAAAGACATGGATGAATGAGTTTTGGGTGGAGGAACTTGACTGGCCTGCACAGAGTCCTGATCTCAACCCTATAGAACACCTTTAAGATAAATTAGAGCGGAGACTGCAAGCCAGGTCTTCTTGTCCAACATCAGTGCCTGACCTCACAAATGCTCTTCTGGAAGAATGGTCAAACATTCCCATAGACACACTCCTAAACCTTGTGGACGGCCTTCCCAGAAGAGTTGAAGCTGTTATAGCTGCAAAGGGTGAGCCAACTCAATATTGATTCCTATGGACTTATGCCGCGTACACACGAGCGGACTTTACGGCAGACTTTGCCCGGCGGACGGGATTTCGTCGGACAATTCGATTCGTCCAGCGGACTTTGTTTTCTCAAAAGTTGGACGGACTTAGATTTGAAACATGTTTTTTTGTTTTTTTTTAATCAATGCCACGTCAGTGTCCATTTTCGGGGGAGTAAATTTCAACTTTACAGTTCAATATTTACCCGACTCGGGTAAAAAATTAAAAAAAAAAATAAAAAGATTTGAAACATGTTTTAAATCTATCCGTCGAACTCGAGTCCGGTCGAAAAGTCCGCTCGTCTGTATGCTAGTTCGATGGACAAAAAGCCACGCTAGGGCAGCTATTGGCTACTGGCTATGAACTTCCTTGTTTTAGTCCGGTCGTACGTCATCACGTACGAATTCGACAGACTTTGGTGGATTGTGTGTAGGCAAGTCCGTTCATTCGGAAAGTCCGTCATACAGTCAGTCTGCCGTTAAGTCCGCTCGTGTGTACGCGGCATTAGACCAGGATGCCATTAAAGTTCACGTGCGTGTAAAGGTAGGTGTCCCAATACTTTTGGTAATATGGTGTATATCTATCAGAGGAAGACGTACTTCATTCTATGTCCATCAGCTGAAGACATACTCCATTGTATATCCATCAGAGCCAAGCCTCACTGCTATTGATCCAGCACTATCCCACACAAATCAGACTCATAACCACAAAGGCTAGAACGCTAGAAGAAACCACAGGGAACAAAAGCTTCTCAAAATTTTTGTAATAAAGAGATTTGATTCCAGGATATATTCTCTAACATGTGTCTGTCTCTTTCCAGGATCGATCACCATATTACGGGAAGGATGTGTGCCAGCTGCGAAAATAATGCAGATCTTTGAAACTGCTAAGAACATGGAACACAGTGTGTTGTAGAAATAACAAAAAGGTCGAAAAAAGGACGCGTGTTGATATGAAGTAAATGCTACAAGAAGAATGCGGGCGTTCTTAGCACTAATTTATAACATTATATTGTATTTTATTATATTTTTTATTATATTTAATTTTATTGTATTTATTGTGTATTTTTTGTGATGACACACGGCTGATTCTGGCTTGTTATAAAATGGTTGCCTGTGCGCCCCTATGGAATCGCTCCCTCTGTAGCCAGATACAGCGAGATGTTCTTCCGTTGCTGGCCCCAGCGCTAGTGATGGGAGCGACATTTCGTCTACAGAGGGCGCAATTCCATCGGGACAAACTGGCCACCTCTTGGAGATCCTGCCACTGCTGATTTTGACAGATTGTCAGCGACAGGATCGCTAGTGACAGAGTCACCTGTGCACCATCAGTCTTATTGTCATGATTAAAAAAATATTGGTGTAAACTGATTTATTGCAGCTGCTTCCTACAGAAGTACTGTGGTATTAATTGTAATGTTTGTTTTTTTTCCCTCTTTGCACTAATTTTTATTGTTTTGCAATAAAGAGGTCTTACAAACTAATGTCTCTTGGTCTTCCTAAATTATAATATATATAAATAATAATAATAATAATAATAATAATAATAATATAAATAATAATAGTTATTAGTATGATCATTATGATTATTATTATTGCATTATAATAGTAGTAATAATAATAAATAAAAAATATTAATTTGATTTTATTTTCTATCTAATAATATTTTTATTATTATTATGATTATTATTATGATGATGATAATGATGATGATGATTATTATTATTATTATAATACCAATCAGCCCAAACCATTTAATTCTTGCATTTAAAAGCTTTTGATTTTCATCTGGTCGAACCAAAGAAGCTACAGTACCAAACTTTGCGTTTGGCACCACTCATTTTTTTGCGCAGTTTGTCATGCGTAAACCATGCAATGAAACACACAACTGCTACCTGCATTTAGGGTGCCATTAAGAAATAATGGCGCCACCAACATGATGCATTTTTTGCGCGTTTCCGGAAACACAGGCACAAATGGTCCCAGGAGGCCTAAAAACGCACTCCTGGGCCTGGGAAGGCTGAAAATGGCCCGGGCAGGCCAGAAAAGCACTCTTGGGAGGCCGTATCACTCAGGTGTGGATACAGCCCCAGACTCCTGAAACATCTGCTGTAATGTGAAAATGGAGGCAAGACTATAGCTATGGAGGCTGTTAGTACAAAGTCTATCTACCTGGATATCTAAAAAATATAATATAGTGGGGATGAGCGAGTTTGGGGTGGAGGAACTTGACTGGCCTGGCTCCCAGTCTCCACTCTAATTCATCCCAAAGCTGTTCTAACAGCTTCAACTCTTCTGGGAAGGCTGTCCACAAGGTTTAGGAGTGTGTCTATGGGAATGTTTGACCATTCTTCCAGAAGAGCATTTGTGAGGTCGGGCACTGATGTTGGACAAGAAGACCTGGCTTGCAGTCTCTGCTCTAATTCGTCTCAAAGGTGATCTATCGGGTTGAGGTTAGGATTCTGTGTAGGCCAGTCAAGTCCTCCACCCCAAACTCGCTCATCCATGTCTTTATGGACCTTGCTTTGTGCACTGGTGCGCAGTCATGTTGAAACAGGAAGGGGCCATCCGCTTACTGTTCCCACAAATTTGGGAGCATGAAATTGTCCAAAATATCTTTGTATGCTGACGCCTTAAGAGTTCCCTTCACTGGCACTAGAGGCCAAGCCCAACCCCGGAAAACCCACACACCATAATCCCCCCTCCACCAAATGAACCAGTGCACAAAGCAAGGTCCATAAAGACATAGATGAGCGAGTTTGGGGTGGAGGAACTTGACTGGCCTGCACAGAGTTCTGGTCTCGACCTGATAGAACACCTTTGGGAGGAATTAGAGCAGAGACTGCAAGCCAGGTCTTCTTGTCCAACATCAGTGCCCGACCTCACAAATGCGCTTCTGGAAGAATGGTCAAACATTCCCATAGACACACTCCCAAACCTTGTGGACAGCCTTCCCAGAAGAGGTGAAGCTGTTATAGCTGCAAAGGGTGGGCCAACTCAATATTGAATCCTATGGTTTATGACCAGGATGCCATTAAAGTTCATGTGCATGCAAAGGCAGGGGTCCCAATACTTTTGGTAATATAGTGTATTTTGTAGTGAGGTTGTACAATTTGACTCTAAAGTGTATGACCAGGTTGATTCCAAAAAAAGGCAAGAGAGACAGGCATGAATCAAGGGAAATAAAGAGAATAGGAGGGCACAATTTAAGTGTAATACATTACATATAGTCAGGTCCATAAATATTGGGACATGGACACAATTCTAATCTTTTTGGCTCTATACACCACCACAATGGATATGAAATGAAACAAACAAGATGTGCTTTAACTGCAGACTTTCAGCTTTAATTTGAGGGTATTTACATCGAAATCAGGTGAACGGTGTAGGAATTACAACAGTTTGTATATGTGCCTCGCACTTTTTGGGGGACCAGAAGTAATGGGACAGATTAACAATCGTCCATCAAACTTTCACTTTTTAATACTTGGTTGCAAATCCTTTGCAGTCAATTACAGCCTGAAGTCTGGAACGCATAGACATCACCAGACGCTGGGTTTCATTCCTGGTGATGCTCTGCCAGTCCTCTACTGCAACTGTCTTCAGTTCCTGCTTGTTCTTGGGGCATTTTCCCTTCAGTCTTGTCTTCAGCAAGTGAAATGCATGCTCAATCGGATTCTGCTCAGGTGATTGACTTGGCCATTGCATAGCATTCCACTTCTTTCCCTTAAAAAACTCTTTGGTTGCTTTCGCAGTATGCTTCGGGTCATTGTCCATCTGCACTGTGAAGCGCCGTCCAATGAGTTCTGAAGCATTTTGCTGAATATAAGCAGATAATATTGTCCGAAACACTTCAGAATTCATCCTGCTGCTTTTGTCAGCAGTCACATCATCAATAAATACAAGAGAACCACTTCCATTGGCACCCATACATGCCCACGCCATGACACTACCACCACCATGCTTCACTGATGAGGTGGTATGCTTTGGATCATGAGCAGTTCCTTTCCTTCTCCATACTCTTCTCTTCCCATCACTCTGGTACAAGTTGATCTTGGTCTCATCTGTCCATAGGATGTTGTTCCAGAACTGTGAAGGCTTTTTTAGATGTTGTTTGGCAAACTCTAATCTGGCCTTCCTGTTTTTGAGGCTCACCAATGGTTTACATCTTGTGGTGAACCCTCTGTATTCACTCTGGTGAAGTCTTCTCTTCATTGTTGACTTTGACACACATACACCTACCTCCTGGAGAGTGTTCTTGATCTGGCAAACTGTTGTGAAGGGTGTTTTCTTCACCAGGGAAAGAATTCTTCTGTCATCCACCACAGTTGTTTTCCGTGGTGTTGCTGAGCTCACTGGTGCGTGCTTTGTTTTTAAGGATGTTCCAAACAGTTGATTTAGCCACACCTAATGTTTTTGCTATCTCTCTGATGGGTTTGTTTTGTTTTTTTCAGCCTAATGATGGCTTGCTTTACTGATAGTGACAGCTCTTTGGATCTCATATTGAGAGTTGACAGCAACAGATTCCAAATGCAAATAGCACACTTGAAATGAACTCTGGACCTTTTATATGCTCCTTGTAAATGGGATAATGAGGGAATAACACACACCTGGCCATGGAACAGCTGAGCAGCCAATTGTCCCATTATTTTTGGTCCCTTAAAAAGTGGGAGGCTCATATACAAACTGTTGTAATTCCTACACCGTTCACCTGATTTGGATGTAAATACCCTCAAATTAAAGCTGAAAGTCTGCAGTTAAAGCACATATTGTTAGTTTCATTGCAAATCCATTGTGGTGGTGTATAGAGCCAAAAAGATTAGAATTGTGTCGATGTCCCAATATTTATGGACCTGACTGTATGTATTATAGTAAAAGACAATTGGCAACTCACATTTGACAGTTAAACACTGGCTCATCAGCAAAATGGGACTTCCAGCTGGAACACCTTGGCATGGCAGGGTACGTTCAGAGAAAACAGAGGGAAGTAATGGTAATAAATACCTGGAGTGTTACGCTGATATATTTTTCATGTTAAATGCAGCATGATAATAATGTATCTGATGGCTCCACAGCAGGGAAAACCAATGCTGAACATCAAACAATTTGGATACTATGAACTGCAATAACGGAAAAGTTTTCTTTTTTGTTATATGGAATTGATACAGAAATTCAAAGGGTATATATCCGTGTATAAGAAATTAGGAAATAAATGAAATGATGATATCTGAAATAGACCAGTTTCAGCATATTGCCTGTTATTATTCTCCTACATAATCATATCTCAGCCTTCATATAATGGACTTTATAGTTATATCAATAAATGTTATTCATTTACATTGTAAAATCGTTCTCTGCTGATAAATAACTGCCATCGAGGCGCAGTTACTTTATTAGCTGAAAATAACTGGAGACAAAACTGACACTTTAATCTCCAGATAACATTGTATTTATTTTATTTTTCTATTTATACATTAATATTATTATTATACGAGATTTATATAGCGGCAACAGTTTACTCAGCGCTTTACAATGTATAAGGGGGACAACACAATTACAGTACAGTTCAATACAAAAGGTACAGGAGGGCCCGGCTCTTAGAGCTTACATTCTAAAGGGAGGGGGTGGTGGTACAAAAGGTAATAGCTGCAAAGAATGATTTGATGGGGGTGGCTCAGGGACAGTCATGTGGGTGTGGGATAGGCTTCCCTGAATAAATGAGTTTTCAGGGATCTCCTAAAGGTGGACAGGGTAGGGGCTGATCGGACATACTGGGGCAGGGAATTCCAGAGGATGGGAGAGGCTCTGGAGAAGTCCTGAAGGCGAGCATGGGAGGAGGTAACAAGGGAGCTAGAGAGCAGGAGGTCCTGGGAGGAGCGGAGGGAGCGATTTGGGCGATATCTGCAGATGAGGTTGGTGATGTAGATGGGGGCGATGTTGTGAATGGCCATGTATGTTATGGTTAGCATTTTGAATTTTACACGGTGGGGTAGAGGAAGCCAGTGAAGGGATTGGCAGAGACATACAATGTATCTAATATGTATACATACAATGTATCTAATGCTGTGCTATGTGGCTAAATGTGTAAATTATCACACCTATATGAGTTTTTTGGCCATCTCATTCCAAAACCATGGCCATAAATATGGAGTTGTCCCTCCACTTCTAGCCATTAATATAAGGATGATCCTCCCTGCCCCCATGGTCATTAATATGGAGTTGCCCCCTCCTCTGCCACCGTGGCCATTAATATAAACTTGTTTGTCCCCTCCTACCATGGCCATTAATATAGGGTTGCCCCTCCCCTACCCCCCCATGGTCATTATTATGGAGGTTCTCCTCCCCTCCACGATAGCCATTAATATAGACCTGCTTGTCTCCTCCTACCGTGTCCATTATTATGGAATTGCCCATCCCCTACCCCGATGACCATTGATATGGAGTTGCCCCTTCGCCATGGCCATTAATATGAAGCCGCCCCTCCCCTCATGTCCATTAATATAGGGTTGCCCTTCCCTTACCCCCCATTGCCATTAATATGGAGTTACTTCCCCCCTCCCCCCCATGGCCATCAATATAGATTTGCTTGTCCTCTGCTACCATGGCCATTAATATGGATTTGTCCCTCCCCTACCCCCTCCCCCCCAGATCATTATTATGGAGTTGCTCCTCCCATCCCCCGATGGCCATTAATATAGACCTGCTTATCTCCTCCTACCACGGCCATTAATATGTATTTGTCCCTTCCCTACTCCCTTTTGCAATTAATATGGAGTTGCTCTTCCACGGCCCATGGTCATTAATAGAAAACCAGGAAGGGGGTCCCCCCGCTAACAGGACTATATGGGCCCAAATAGTATAAAAAGCAGAAAGTAGAGATAGGAAATGTCAGTAAAAACAGTAAGCAAATTTTTATTTGTCACAAATATTTAAAAATACAAATGGCTGGTGTAACAGGTTGATCACCTTAAGAAAGCACAATAAAGTACATTATGATCTACGTATACTGTGAAAATCACAGAAGAATAACCATAGCAGATACAAACAGAATCCCAACTCATTTCAGAATGGAATTCTTTCTTCAGGGGTAAGGATGAGCTCCGGCGTGTTCGTATGGCGCACAAGGCCGAGCCCGCCAGGAAGTTGGCACGGCACAGTGCTAATCACAAGCAGTGAGATATCTCCCGATCTCTGCAGCCGCACATCGGGAAATGTCTTACTGCTTGTGATTAGCGCTGCGCCGTGCCGACTTCCTGGCGGGCTCGGCACGTGCAGCATGCAAGCACGCCGGAGCCCATCCTTATTCAGGGGTTTATAATGGTAGAAGAGTTTCTTATGTCCTTTAAAGGTGAAAGCATACTTATACGTCAGTCAAATAGATTAAAAAAACAAAAAGGACATCCATCACCGTATCAGGAGGGCCATTGTTACAAGTTCCCATATGTGGGAGTACAAGACAAGGACCCCTGGGGAGTGCAGCGAAAACAGCCAGAAAAAGCCAGACCCGGCCAGGGGGGGGGGGGGGGGGGGTCAATGACCAAGGGCAAAGAAGGATCGCAGGTCCAGAATAGAAGGGCCTGCAATGGTCACCTCAATATGGGTCCGAGAGGGATGCAAGTAAACCGCCTTTATTACGGAGTTGCCCATCCCCTACCCCGCTAGCCATTGATATAGACTTGCTTGTCCCCTCATACCATGGCCAATAATATAAGGTTGCCCCTCCCCTACCCCCCATGGCCATTAATAGAGACCTGCTTGTCCCCTCCTACCATGCCCATTGTCAGAGAAGCAATAAGAGAAGAGCCTGCCAACATCGGAAGGTTCCTGTGCGTTTGCGCGGCGGAGCCGCGCTTCGGCGCATGCGCGTTAGCAAAGTAGCGGCACACACGGGTTCACTACACGGCATAACGGCGTAATGGCATACGAACGTTCGTTCGTCAGCGTTACGCCCCCTTTCTGGCCTATATAAGGACTGACTCGTTCTCTGTTTAATTGCTGGTTTGTCTTTCAGCTTCCAGTGTTCCGTTCCTGATTCCTGCTCCTTGTGTTTACCTGTTTGACCCGGATTTGCCTGACCTACCTTGTTTCTCTCCAGTGTTTGACCTCGGCTTGTTAAAAGGACTTCTCCACCATCTGCTTCCAGTGTTTGACCTCGGCTTGATAAAAGGACTTCCCCACCATCTGCTTCCAGTGTTTGACCCTCTGCCTGTCTCCGGATTCTCCTGCCTTCTCGTGTATGACCCCGGCTTGTTTAACGGACTCCTCTACTGACATCTCCAGTACTATACCTCCGGCTTGCCTTCAGGACTTCTCTGCTTACAGTCTGCTGTGTTTGACCCTCAGCCTGCTTAAAGGACTTTCTCAGCTACCAGTCTCCAGTATATGTTCTCAGCCTGCACCACAGACTCTCCATTACTGGGTTCTCCGTGCCTGATCTCCTGCACCTCTCTCAGTTCCCGTTGTGTTTACGGGTTAGAACCCCAGCCGGGTCTTCTTCTCCAGTTCCAGGGGCAGAGCCACCATTGCTCTCATCTCTACGTTACAGAAGTCCTCCTCTCAAGAGCTACCTGCCTGCTGGCGACCCGTGCCTCTCTGGGCCCTATACCCTCTGTACCATCACCAGGGGTATAGTGCGCTTAGTTGCAAGGGAAGCCACTCCCAGCATCTCGGCCTCGGTGAGTACCCGTGATACCCATTAATATAGATTTATAGATTTGTCCCTCCCCTACCCCCATGGCCATTAATACGGAGTTGCTCATCCCCGATCCCGATGGCCATTGACATGAAATTGCCTCTCCGCCATGGCCATTAATATGAAGCTGCCCCTTCCCTCATGTCCGTCCGATACCCCCCCATGGCCATTAATATGGAGTTGCTCTTCCTGCTTATCCCCTCCTATCATTGCCATTAATATGGATTTGTCCCTCCCCCACCTACATGGCCATTAAAATGGAGTTGCCCATCCCCTACCCCGATGGCCATTGATATGGAGCTGCCCCTCACCTGCGGCCATTAACAAGGAGCTGCCCCTCCACTCATGGCCATTAATATGGAGTTGACTCTCCCCTAACCCATGGCCATTAATATGGAGTTGGCCCTCTCCTACTGCATGGCCGTTAATATGAAGTTGTTCCTCCCCTCCCCTCTTGGTCATTAATATGGAATTTCCACTTCCCTCCTCCATGGTAATTAATTTAGAGGTGCCCCCCCTCAAGACCACTACTATGGAGTTGCTCCTCTTCTCCCCCAAGGCCATTAATAGGCAGTTGCTTGTCCCCTGCCACTATGGCCATTAATATGGAGTCCCCCCTCTCCTCTCCTACATGTCCATGGCCCTCTCCTACCCCATGGCCGTTAATATGGAGTTATTCCTCTCCTCCCCCTTGGTCATTAATATGGATTTTCCCCTCCCCTCCCCCCATGGTAATTAATATAGAGTTGCCCCTCCCCTCATGGCCATTAATATGGAGTTGCTCCTCCTCTCCACCCAAGGCCATTAATATGCAGTTGTTCGTCCCCTCCTACCATGGGCATTAGTATGGAGTCGCCCCTCTCCTCCATACTAATGGCCATAATATGGAATTATACCCAAAAAGTGTGGAAATATGGCTGCCTCTACCTCACACTACTCTGCGCCAAGAATCAATACAATATATGATGTAGTATAAATAAAGCAGCTACTTGGAATAATGAACATATGTGTGTAAGCAATAAAATCATAGAAAACAAAAATCGATGCCAGGTCTCTAATCTTTTATTGCAGCAGCGCTATGTGTCAGAGCTTCTCAGACACATTTAAAATTCGAAGAAAAAAAACAATGATCAAGGAGATCTAGGAAAGTTCAAATAGTTGTGCTGTGCAGGAGTGAAGAGCTTCTTTCACCAAGGATAATCACAGCGTGAAGGGGAAACAGCCCCCAATGGGATTGCACTCACCAAAAATTCAGCATACACAAGCCTTTATGATGTTGTCATTAGTAGCTTTCCATCTCCTCTGTCCGACCACCAGATGTCAGTAACACTCTCGGTTAATGCCGCATAACATATGGGAGGAATAAGATATCCATATAGCGTAATATTGCTAAAAACAATTTTATTTGAATCATCCAAATATCCCCCCCTTTGTTAAAACTGCGTACCAAATATATAATATAAATGAGCATTTGTAATAAAGTGCACCATGCCTGATATCCCGTCTCCCGGGAGGTTCTCCAGAGCGTTCACTGAATACAGCTAACAGCCCACTTCCTGGTTCCTCTCCGGTGCGTGGAACGCACGCGTCACTTCCGGTAGATTACGTCCCTGACACGACGTCCGGAAGTGACGAAACGCGTCAGTGACGTAATCTACCGGAAGTGACGCGTGCGTTCCACGCACCTGAGAGGAACCAGGAAGTGGGCTGTTAGCTGTATTCAGTGAACGCTCTGGAGAACCTCCCGGGAGACGGGATATCAGGCACAGTGCACTTTATTACAAATGCTCGTTTATATTATATATTTGGTACGCAGTTATAACAAAGGGGGGGATATTTGGATGATTAAAATAAAATTGTTTTTAGCAATATTACGCTATATGAATATCTTATTCCTCCCATATGTTATGCGGCATTAACCGAGAGTGTTACTGACATCTGGTGGTCGGACAGAGGAGATGGAAAGCTACTAATGACAACATCATAAAGGCTTGTGTATGCTGAATTTTTGGTGAGTGCAATCCCATTGGGGGTTGTTTCCCCTTCACGTGGTGATTATCCTTGGTGAAAGAAGCTCTTCACTCCTGCACAACACAACTATTTGAACTTTCCTAGATCTCCTTGATCATTGTTTTTTTACTTCGAATTTTAAATGTGTCTGGGAAGCTCTGACACATAGCGCTGCTGCAATAAGAGGTTAGAGACTTGGCATCGATTCTTGTTTTCTATGATTTTTTTGCTTACACACATAATATGGAATTGCCCCTCCCCTACCCACATGGCAATTAAAATGGAGTTGCTCCTCCACTTCTTCCATGGTCATTAATAAAGAGCCCCCCTCTCCTCCCACCCATGTCCATTAATATGGAATTGTCCCTCCTCTCCCCCCATAGTCATTAATATGCATCCTCTCCTTTTCTGGAAACACTTTTCATAAGATTTTGGACTATCTATATAAAATTTGTGTCCATTTGCAAGGTCAGGTGCTGATGTTGAATGAGGAAACCTCCCACCATTACAGACCCCACTCCATCACAGATCCCACTATCACAGATGCCCCCCATTACAGCCTCCACTATCACAGATCCCCCCATTACAGAACCCACTATCACAGATCCCCACTATTACAGACCCCACTCCATCACAGATCCCCCATATCACAGATCCCCCCCATTACAGACCCCACTCCATCACAGATCCCCCCCCCCCCCATTACAGACCCCACTCCATCACAAATGTGCCCCATTACAGACCCCACTATCACAGGTCCCCACTCCATCACAGACCCCACTCCATCACAGACCCCACTATCTCAGATCCCCCCCATTACAGACCCCACTATCACAGATCCCCCCCATTACAGACCCCACTATCACAGATCCCACTATTAAAGATTCCCCCCATTACAGACCCCACTATCACATATCCCCCCATTACAGACCCCGCTTCATCACAGATCCCCCCAT
This sequence comes from Lithobates septentrionalis, assembly GCA_037952835.1. NCBI lineage: Eukaryota > Metazoa > Chordata > Amphibia > Anura > Ranidae > Lithobates > Lithobates septentrionalis. The sequence goes on along the minus strand of JBBDGP010003161.1, from coordinate 256,211 downwards.
TACAGACCCCACTCCATCACAGATCCCCCCATTACAGACCCCACTCCATCACAGACCCCACTATCACAGATCCCCCCCATTACAGACCCCACTATCACAGACCCCACCATTACAGATCCCCCCATTACAGATCCCCCCATTACAGACCCCACTCCATCACAGATCCCCCCCATTACAGACCCCACTATCACAGACCCCACTATCACAGATCCCCCCATTACAGACCCCACTATCACAGACCTCACTATTACAGATCCCCCCCCATTACAGACCCCACTCCATCACAGATCCCCCCATTACAGACCCCACTCTATCACAGATCCCCCCATTACAGACCCCACTCCATCACAGATTCCCCCCATTACAGACCCCACTCCATCACTAATCCCCCCATTACAGACCCCACTCCATCACTAATCCCCCCCATTACAGACCCCACTCCATCACAGATCCCCTCCATTACAGACCCCACTGCATCACAAATCCCCCCCATTACAGACCCCACTCCATCACAGATTCCCCCCATGTTACAGATACCCCCATTACAAACCCCACTACATCACAGATCCCCCCCATTACAGACCCCACTATCACAGATTCTCCCCATTACAGACCCCATTCCATCACAGATCCCCCCCCATTACAGACCTCACTATTACAGACCCCACTATTACAGACCCCACTATCACAGGCCCCACTATCACAGATCCCCCCCATTACAGACCCCAATCCATCACAGATCCCCCCCCATTACAGACCCCACTATTACAGACCCAACTATCACAGACCCCACTATTACAGACCCCACTATCACAGACCCCACTATTACAGATCCCCCATTACAGATCCCCCATTACAGACACCACTATCACAGATCCCCACTATTACAGACCCCACTATCACAGTTCCCCCCCATTACAGACCCTACTATCACAGATCCCCCCCATTACAGCCCCCACTCCATTACAGACCCCCCAGACTCCCTCCATCACAGTCCTCCCTCGATATTATAGAGTCAGACTGTCCCTTTCATCAACACAGCATTCCCCGCTCCTCCCCGCTCCTCCCGCTCCTCCCCCTCCACACACTGCCCTACCTTAGTCACACGAGCCAGGAAGCACGCATGGCAGATCCAGACAAAGGGTGGGACTTTTCAAGTTAAAGGCGGGTGATTGGTTGCTTGGGACCGCCCCACTGTCTAGCAATCAATCACCTGCTTTGTAACTTGAAAAGTCCCGCGCTTTGTCCAGACCTGCAGCGTTTCCAGGCTTGTGTGACTAAGGTAGGGCAGTGTGTTGAGGGGGAGGAAGGGGGAGTGGTGCGATGGCAGTGGTGGGCGGGCGAGCCGGCAGAGGGGAGGGAACACTCAGCCAACCAACTGGCGAGGCTGCGGACCGCATAGGGCTGCTACTGGGTCCGTATCCGGCCCGCGGTCCGCCATTTAGTGATGCCTGTCCTAAAGCCTCGTACACACAATCGGATTTTCTGACGGGAAATGTTTGATGACAGGTTGTTGGCGGAAAATCCGACCATGTGTACGCTCCATCGGACAATTGTTGGCCAACTTTCCGTGGACAAATGTTGGATAGCAAGGTTTTTTAATTTTCCGCGGACAAATGTGTGTTGTCGGATTTTCTGAGCGTGTGTACACAAGTCCGTCACACAAAAGTCCAAAGTACAAACACGCATGCTCGGAAGCAAGGACGAGCCAGAAGCGATCGGTCTTGTAAACTAGTGTTCGTAATGGAGAATTAACATTCGTGATGTGGCAAGTTATGAAATCTCGAAATGCAGCTCACAATTCTCTTCTGCTTTATTGGGATAATAATGAAGCTGCTTTGCTGGTGATACTGATGAAGTTATTGCAAACTACTTTTCAAAGGCTTTTTTTTCTAGTGTTATCAAGAATAATATTATTATGTTTTTTTTTTCTTTTTTTATTTGGGCAAGTTACCACAACACCATTATCCCGTCGTTTTTAAGATCAAAGATACAACTATGTTGGTGTCCCTTTTCAATTTTACATTGTATTTTTTTTAAATGTAACTGCCGACTCCCAAACTGTCATTAGAAGTAAAACACATAGCCAAGTATTCTCCACAATTTTTTTTATTGTGCATTAAAAAAAGAAAGCAAATAAAATTAGACATGCTATCTGCCAATAGAACTTAACCAAAAAGTGCATTCTATGCATCCAAAAATATAGAAAATTTACCAAATCAAATCATTATTATTCAACCAAAAAAATAATGTCAAAGCAATAACTCCAAGGCCAATAATAAATAACACGTTATCTCCTCCGATCTCGCAACATGTCTGGTTGACGAACGACCGTTCAGAAATGAACTGAAAAACACAAAATGAAAAGCGTGAACTGAAAAGCGCTAAATGAAAAGCGCGAAAGGAAAAGCGCGAATCAACACTCACCAGACTTCTACTAACAAGAAATTAGCAGAAGGAGCCCAAAGGGTGGCGCTAAAGAGCTGAAAAAACACGTAGTACGTCACTACATTCGTATTTGTTGGCCAACAATTGTGTGGCCGTGTGTATGCAAGACAAGTTTGGGCCAACGCCCTTCGGACAAAAGTCCACGGTTTTGTTGGCCAACAATCCAATCGTGTGTACGAGGCTTTGGACTTCTGGGAGAATTCAGCTGTTCCAACTTGTCAGTGGGTCTTCATGTGTCTATGTCAGTGTCATCTCTCCTAGTGCGTGTGTGTGTGTGTCTGTCTCACCTTCAATCTCGAAGCGTTGGCTTTATATGTTACATATGAACGTCATAACCTCACAAAAAAACTTAGAACCTTGTATGGCACACATTCATTTCTGATAACTTCAGCAATATGCTATCCAAAAGGAGATACTAACTCAGAGAGTCATATGGAGTTTGATTGACAAGCCCCCATGTAAAACTTGTAGTAATGTGCTGATCATGTAATGTCATATAACCAAACATCTACTAATATGAACACGTATTACCAACTTTAACTACATTAAGTAACTATATACTAATACTTATTAATATGACTGAGACTACACTAAACTAACTTAACAGAATATACACACATATGTATTACATAACTACATAAATACTGGTCTGTTTGTCCTTTTCATGACATTCTATACTTATATGTCATTCTCATACACCAGAAACTTCCAGCAACACTCAGTTTTACATGAAGAATCATATCAAATCAATTGATCAAGGTCGTTCACACATCCTATATTTATTATGACTAATTATAAAACCAAATATGTTTTGCAAGCTTGCCATGACTATAATATAACACCTATAAGTGCCGAATTATGAATTTGGAATAATATTCTAATAGACACAGAGAAACAAACAGTTATTGCTTCAGAATAACAAAAGGTAAGAATCTGCAACAACATTAGGTAAAATAGTTGCAATGTACTGAGATCGTGTGTACGAGGCTTTAGACTTCTGGGAGAATTCAGCTGTTCCAACTTGTCAGTGCTCAGTGGGTCTTCATGTGAATATGTCAGTGTCATCTCTCCTAGTGGGTGTGTGTGTGTCTGTCTCACCTTCAATCTCTAAGCGTTGGCTTTATATGTTACATATGAACGTCATAACCTCACAAAAAAACGTAGAACCTTGTATGGCACACATTCATTTCTGCTAACTTCAGCAATATGTTATCCATAAGGAGATACTAACTGAGAGAGTCACATATGGAGTTTGATTGACAATCCCACATGTAACACTCTATACTTGTAGTAATGTGCTGATCATGTAATGTCATATAACCAAACATCTACTAATATGAACACGTATTGCCAACGTTAACTACATTAAGTAACTATATACTAATACTTATTAATATGACTGAGACTACACTAAACTAACTTAACAGAATATACACAAATATGTAGCCATAACTACATAAATACTGATCTATTTTTGTCTTTTCATGACATTTTATACTTATATGTCATTCTCATACACCAGAAACTTCCAGCAATACTCAGTTTTAGATGAAGATTCATATCAAATCAATTGATCAAGGTCATTCACACATCCTATATTTATTATGACTAATCATAAAACCAAATATGTTTTGCAAGCTTGCCATGAATATAATATAACACCTATAAGTGCCGAATTATGAATTTGGAATAATATTCTAACAGACACAGCGAAACAAAATTATTTCTTCAGAATAACAAAAGTTAAGAATCTGCAAAAACATTAGGTAAAATCGTTGCAATGTACAGAGATCACCCGGGGGGGGGGTTTCTTAACAAAAGTGGAGATACTCTTTAGATTTCCCTTTAACATCCCCTGGTTGTTGTCCAGTGGTAAGAGAATATGAATCTACATTGCCCCCCCCCCCTTTGGCAGCTAGCAACAGACACTGTAAGGGGCTTCTAGCTGTCCAACTGGCCTGTCACTGGCAGCTCCGTTCACTACTAATGATCAGAAGCCAATCAGAATGCGTCCGGGTCATGTGATTAGTATGTCAGCTACATACCTCCCAACTTTTTGAGATGGGAATGAGGGACACCTATCAGCAAAAGTATGCAGGCATAGGACACACCCCCTGCCACGCTCCCTTAAAGGAGAATTGTACAAAAAAAAAAATTGGTTAAACCCACAAGTGCTTTTTTTTAACACTACTCTTCCTTTATATTGGCTTTTGGAATTTACAAATGCAGCAATTTAGAGATCTAATGAAAGGTTTAGTGCGGGAAAACACTTTTTCATAGATAAAAAGGGCATTTTATATACAGCTATATAGATCAGACCAAAATGAGGGACAAATGAGGAAGAATGAGGGACAGAGGGACATTGCTCCAAATCAGGGACAGTTGGGAGCTATGCAGCTATGACATGCAGGTTTTTACAGCTACTTCCTGTTTACATAATGTCATGGCATTTCCTAGGTGCAGGTTTTCCAATGGTGACAACAGTAAATGTGTCACAATCTGTAATGACAGTACACAGTAATGATTGGATTTCCTCATACAGTAACAAGTACCAATTAAAGTGATTCACATTATGTTTTGTACCCTAAGGCTCGGTTCATACTAGGGGCGGCACGACCTGCACACGACATCCACGGCGACTTGCAAAACCACTTCTGTATAGAAGTCTATGCAAGTCGCCTCAAGTCGCCCCAAAACAAGTACAGGAACCTTTTTCTAAGTCGGAGCGACTTGCGTCGCTCCGATTAGAACGGTTCCATTGTACAGGACGGGAGGCGACTTGTCAGGCGACTAGGTCGCCTGACAAGTCGCCCCTGTGTGAACCGGCACTAAGTGAATCAAATGATTTAACAATAATTGATTATTTTGTAAATAAGCTCTGTAAGTACTGTTTCTTCTTCTAGGCAGTTTAGAGTTATCCTAGACTGACATTAATTTTAAATGCTAGCCCCCTTCAATATTATTATTAATTAAAATAATTATATAAAACAATATTATACCGTGCCTTCAGTATTCATACCCCTTGATATTTTCCACATTTTGTCATGTTACAACCAAAAATTTAAATGTATTTTATAGGTATTTTATGTAATAGACCAACACAAAGTGGCACATAATTGTGAAGTGGAAGGAAAATGATAAATGGATTTCAACATTTTTTACAAATATCTGAAAAGTGTGGCGTGCATTTGTATTCATCCCACTTTACTCTGATACCCCTAACCAAAATCTAGTGGAACCAATTGCCTTCAGAAGTCACCTAATTAGTAAATAGAGTCCACCTGTGTGTAATTTAATCTCAGTATAAATACAACTGTTCTGTGAAGCCCTCAGAGGTTTGTTAGAGAACCTTAGTGAACAAACAGCATCATGAAGGCCAAGGAACACACCAGACAGGTCAGGGATACGGTTGGGGAGAAGTTTAAAGCAGGGTTAAATTATACAAAAATATCCCAAGCTTTGAACATCTCACGGAGCACTGTTCAATCCATCATCCCAAAATGGAAAGAGTATGGCACAACTGCAAACCTACCAAGACATGGCCGTCCACCTAAACTGACAGGCCTTGCAAGGAGAACATTCATGAGAGAAGAGCCAAGAGGTCCATGGTAACTCTGAAAGAACTGCAAAGATCCACAGCTAAGGTGGGAGAATCTGTCCACAGGACAACTATTAGTCGTGTTCTCCACAGATCTGACCTTTATGGAAGAGTGACAAGAAGAAAGACATTGGTGAAAGAAAGTCATAAGAAGTCCTGTTTGCAGTTTGTGAGAAGCCATGTGGGGGACACAGCAAACATGTGGAAGAAGGTGCTCTGGTCAGATGAGACCAAAATTGAACTTGTTTGCCTAAAATCAAAACTCTATGTGTGGCGGAAAACTAACACTGGACATCACCCTGAACACACCATCCCCACCGTGAAACACGGTGGTGGCAGCATCATGTTGTGGGGATGCTTTTCTTCAGCAGGGACAGGGAAGCTGGTCAGAGTTTATGGGAAGATGGATGGAGCCAAATACAGGGCAAAAAAAACCTGAGTCTGCAGAAGACTTGAGACTGGGGTGGAGGTTCACCTTCCAGCAGGACAACGACCCGAAACATACAGCCAGAGCTACAATGGAATGGTTTAGATCAAAGCGTATTCATGTGTTAGAATGGCCCAGTCAAAGTCCAGACCTAAATCCAATTGAGAATCTGTGGCAAGACTCGATAATTGCTGTTCACAGACGCTCTGCATCCAATCTGACAGAACTTGAGCTATTTTGCAAAGAAAAATGGGCAAAAATATCCCTCTCTAGATGTGCAAAGCTGGTAGAGACATCCCCAAAAAGACTTGCAGCTGTAATTGCAGCAAAAGGTGGTTCTACAAGGTATTGACTCAAGGGGGCGCCATACAAATGTACCCCCCACACTTTTCTCATATTTATTTGAAAACCATTTATAATTTTCCTTCCACTTCACAATTATGTGCCACTTTGTGTTGGTCTATCACATAAAAATCCCAATAAAATACATTTATGTCCTTGGTTGTAACATGACAAAATGTGGAAATTTTAAAGGGGTATGAATACTTTTTCAAGGCACTGTATATATACAACGGGTAAAATAAGTATTGAAAAATCACCATTTTTCTAGGTAAATATATTGGATAAGGTGCTATTGACATTGAATTTTCACCACATGTCGGTAACAACCCATGCAATCCATACATACAAAGACACCAAAACAAATACATTCAGAAATGAAGTTCGGTGTAATAAAATGGAATGACAGTGCAAAAAAGTATTGAACACGATAACTGAAATGTATTTAATACTTTGTACAAAATCCTTTGTTGGTAATGACAGCTTCAAGACGCCTCCTGTATGGAGAAACTAGTGCGTTGCTCAGGTGTGATTTTGGTCCGTTCTTCCACACAAACAAATCTTGAAGGTTCTGTGGGCCTCTTCTATGGACTCTGATCTTTAGTTCTTTCCATAGATTTTATATTGGATTCAAGTCAGGTGATTGGCTGGGCCATTCGAGCAGCTTTCTTTCTTTGAAACCAATTGAGAGTTTCCTTGGCTTTGTGTTTGGGATCATTGTCTTGCTGAAATGTCCACTCCTCGTTTCATCTTCATCATCCTGGTAGTTTGCCAGTACCATATGCTGAAAAACAACCCCACACCATGATGTTCCCACCTCCCAACCTCACTGTTGGTATGGGGGGTGTTTTTGGGATGATGTGCCATTTGACCTCCAAACATGGTGTGTATTATGGCATCCAAAGAGTTCAATGTTGGTCTCATCTGACCAGACTATATTCTCCCAGTATTTCACAGGCCTGTCTAAATGTTGTGCAGCAAAAAATTAAATGAGCTTCAACATGCTTTTTCTTCAGCAATGAAGTCTTGCGTGGTGAGCAGCCATACAGGCCATGGCGGGTGAATGCATTACTTATTGTTTTCTTTGGAGCTAATTCCAGGTCTTTCTGAAGCTCTCCAATATACAATTACCACCAAATAAACTTCTAGTCACTATGGATGTAGAATCTCTGTGCAGTAACATCCCTCACAAGGATGGGTTGGCGGCATGTCACAGATTCTTATCACCCTCACCAAACCACAAATACTCTGCTGAGGATGTTACACAGCTCATTGAATTAATTATTACACACAACTACTTCACTTTCAACAATGACATCAAACTCCAGTGTATGGGTACTTCTATGGGAAGTAAAATGGCACCCCAATATGCAAACTTCTTTAGGGCTGATCTGGAGGATAAATTCCTGAACAGCATACAACAAAACAGGGGAGTTGCTAGGTCTACAAAAGATCTGGGGCTAGAGCCCAAAGCAGCGTAGTAAAGAAAGTCATACGCTTGGGCGGGCATACACATGTATATACAGTAATATATGTCTGTCTTTGTGTATATATCCCCAGAGAGCCCTCCACTTACATCAGGGTCCCCAGAAAGCCCCCCTTTACATCAGTGTCCCCAAAAAGCCCTCCCTTACATCAGGATCCCCAGAGAGCCTCCTCCTTACATCAGAGTCCCAAGAGAGCCTCCCCCTTGCATCAGGGTCCCCAGAGAGCCCCCCACTTACATCAGGGTTCCCAGAGAGCCTCCCTTACATTAGGGTCCCCAGAGAGCCTCCCCCTTAAAATCAGGGTCCCCAGAGAGCCTCCCCTTGCATCACGGTCCCCAGAGAGCCTCCCACTTATATCAGGGTCCCCAGAGAGCCTCTCCTTCCCTTGGAGCCCCCTGCAGAGACTCGGGGCTATGGGCCCCAGATTCGGGGCTATAGCCCCAAAAGCCACCCCCTAGCGACGCCACTGCAACAAAAGCCATACAGATATTATCGCTATATTGATGATATCTTCATGTTATGGACTGAAGGTGAAGAAAATATAAAACAACTTTTCTCATTGATCAACACTTTTCACCCACCTATCAAACTAAAAATGGATTATTCGAACACACATGTCAGCTTCCTAGACACGGCAGTATACATCAGAGATGACAAGCTTCACACTTCGATATACAGAAAACCGACTGACCGATGCAGCCATCTCCATAGTTCCAGTTTCCCCCCCCAACACACTAAACAGCCCATCATATACACAGCCAGGCCATCAGATACCACCGAATATGCTCAGACCCAAAAGACAGAGATAAACATCTCAGAACACTAAGAAAAGGAGAGCACCTTACGGGGAGTGTATGGGACTTTCTGGGTGCTATTCGTATACTCAACAGTTATGGTTAAAAAGATATATTATTTTGACACATATACATGAAAGAAAGCAGGATAATAATAATTTCTTCCATACAAAAAAAAACACACTTTTTGTTCTACATGTTTCGCCTTACGGCTTCTTCAGGAACATGCATGGATATTCTTGTCTAATGAATAAGAATACAAGGATTATAAATATATATTTTAATGCTCTTAGAGCAAGCATTTTCAAAAAAGTTTTTTTCAGGTTTTACTAAACATATGACAATACCTGGATATTTACGGAAACCTTTGGATATGTAACTCTGAATTCACTTGTGGAATAGTCAGAGTATGTTCAGAAAAGGGTGACGTCAGAGCAAATCGTCGGGCGCAAAAATGCTGTGCCCTTTCAAGAGTGCGCATGCGCCGAATACATCGGCGCATGCACAGAAGATGGCATAGTTCGGGGAAATAGTAAATATCTCCTAAACCGTGTAGGTTTAGGAGGTATTTCAAGCATCTACAGGTAAGCCTTAATCTAGGCTTACCTGTAGGTGAAAGTGGTCTGTAAGGGTTTACAACCACTTTAAGACTGAACCAGCTGATATTAATTTGCACTGACAATGGGCAGGATTGCTTTCTAATTACTGATAGATTTCAGCTGCTGTTATGCACCTCCCTTTCTTCATGTGTTCCATACTTTTACCCTGTGTCATTCCATTTTATTACACATATTTTCATTTATGAATCAACTTGTTTTGGTGCCTTTGCATGGATTGTACGGGTTGTTACCGACATGTGGGGAAAATTTCATGTCAATAGCTGCTTTAGAAATATATTTACCGAGAAAAATGGTGATGTGTTCAATACTTATTTTATCCGCTGATATATATCCATATATATATATATATATATATATATATATATATATATATATATATATATATATGCTCACACTATAATTATAATCATCATAATCCCTTTGTTGGTGGTATAGCTTTTAAAGAGAAAAGGCTTCTTTGTTACAAAAAAAAAAGAAATAGTTAATTTTATTATTTGTGCATTTGTTTTAAATATCTTGCTAAGTATAGTTTCAAATTTTAATTTAGGAAGAAAAAATATATTATGTATGAGTAATATATACAGTGCAAAGTAGACTCCAAAATTTCTTAAGCAAATACTAGGTATGACGATGAGTGTAGATGACAGCACAGTTCCATTGGCTAAGACCAAACCTAGAAAATATTACAGTATGAATCATAAAATTATTTAATTTATAGCAATGTATCTAAAAATAGAATTTCCTCATGATTAACAGACATGTTGAATTTTAGACCTGGAATCAATCGATTTAGATATGTTTTGAACAATAATAGAGATTCAAGATCGCCTACCCAAATGGCGAAGGCGTCATCAATGAACCTGTACCAAACTGTACAGTTATCACTGAAGAATTCTATTGATTCCAGGTCTAAAATTCAACATGTCTGTTAGTCATGAGGACATTCCATTTTTAGATACATTGTTATCAATTAAAGAAGGACATATTGTTAGTGACCTATACAGGAAACCAACTGATTAACAGAAATGGAGGACAGGCTGGGACAACGGGGATATCCCAAAGACATGGTTCGTAAAGAACGTATCGGTTTATATGATAATACCAAAATCCCTATCTCTGGCCGCAGAATGCCCTTCATTTCTCAATTCCATCCATTTTCTCACAAAAGAAATAACATCGTTAACTACTTCCCACCCGCTGGCCGTCAAATGACAGCTGGGACGGCACGGCTCTCGTTCTGGGTGGACGTCATATGATGGCCCTCCAGAACGACCCCCCCCCCGGAGAGCACGCAGCATGGCGATTGCGGCCAAGAGCCCTGATTAAAATTAAGTGCCACCAGTGCCAAAAATGTGTGCCCACCACTGCCAGCAATCAGTGCCAACCAGTGCCCACAATTATCACCAATCAGTGCCCACAAGTGCCAGCAAACAGTGGCTATCAGTGATGCCAGTCAGTGCTGGCTATCAATGCTGCCCATCAATGCCCATCACTGGTGCCCATCAATGCTCATCAATGCTGCCCATCAATGCCACCCCTCAATGCCCATCAGTGCCCATCAGTGCTGCTGATCCGTGCTGCCTTTGTGTGCCCACCAGTGCCACCTATCTGTGCCCAGTTCCCACTAGTGCCACCCATCAGTGCTCATCAGTGCCACATATCAGTGCCCATAATTGCGGCATATTAGTGCCTCCTCATCAGTGCCACCTAATTAGTGCCCATAAGTGCCGCCTCATCAGTGCCCATAAGTGCCATCTCATCAGTGCCCATCAGTGGAGCCTATCAGTGCCCACCAGTGCTGCCTCATCAGCGCCCACCAATGAAGTAGAAAAAAATAACTTATTTACAAAATCTACAGACAGAAACGAAGAAAAACTTTTTTTTTCTTCAAAATTTTTGGGCTTTTTTTTTTTTAGGAAAAAATTAAAAAAACCAGGAGCGATTAAATGCCACCAAAAGAAAACTCTATTTGTGTGAATAAAATGATAAAAATTTCACATGGTTACAGTGTAGCATGACCGTGCAATTGTCATTCAAAGTGCGACAGCGCTGAATGCTGAAAAATGGCCTGGGCAGGAAGAGGGTGTAAGTGCCCGGTATTGAAGTGGTTAAAAAACACTGGTCCATTTTGAACAACGGTTACCCTTCGGTCCCAGAGTTTCACCATCCCCCATCCCCCCCCCCCCCCCGCCGTCGCACCATCAAGGGAAGAGTATTTATGATAGATTATTAAAATCTGATCAGTACTCTGTACCTACCCCTCGAGTGACCTTTTTAGGTCCCAAAAACAGGGGATCCTTCCCCTGTCTTTGCTGTATACTAGAGCTGCACGATTAATCGTTAAGAATCGAAATTGCGATCTTTTTCCCTTCCCGATCTTCAAAACAGCATGTCACGATTGTTTTTAAGAAGTGCAGAGAGTTCTCACAGCTGGGGAAAAAAAAAAATACCAGGCAGCCTGCCAAGTTTTATCACAACACCCCAATAAGTAGAAACAAAGTATCTTTTCCTTCTTTTATCAAAGAAAAGAACCTCCAGCCTGTAAATGAAGGAAGTTTAACCAAACCTTTTCTGACATTTATTGCTTACAAGAAAAAATCATTATTTTCTGCTAGAAAATTACTTGGAACACCCAAACGTGATATATATATATATATATTTTAGCAGAGACCCTAGAGAATAAAATGGTGATTGTTGCAATATTTTATGTCACACCGTATTTGCGCAGCGGTTTTAAAAACGCAATTAAAAAAAAAAAATACACTTTAATGAATTAAAAAACAACGAAACAGTAAAGTTCACCCAAGTTTTTTTGTATAATGTGAAAGAATGTGTTACACCGCAAGAATCGTGAGAGAATCGTGATCTTTATTCTAAGCCAAAAAAATTGTGATTCTCATTTTAGCCAGAATCGTGCTGCTCTACTGTATACAATGCTCTAGTATGATCGAGGGAAAATGTTTTTCACACCCTCAAAAGGGTTAGGACATATCAAAGATTACTACACCTGCCGATCTTCTTATGTCATTTATATCATCAAATGTCCGTGTGGTCTCCTCTATGTGGGGGAGACTACACAAAAAAAAAAAAAAAAAGATCGCATAGCAAGACACAAATATTCCATTAGTGATAAGTTGGATAAATTACCATTAGCCAGACATTTCATGGTAAAAGGTCATACGGCTTCTCAGCTCAGATTTATGGTGACTGATGGTGTCAAAAAACAGACGGGGTGGCAATAGGGGGTTGAGAAAAAGAGAAGTGAATTGGAAACACCGGCTTAATACCCTCCAACCTAAAGGGTTACATTCAGATTTTGATTTGTATTCATTGTATTTAATGGTATACGTTTATTATTTTCCCTGTCAATGTGTTCATTATCACATTATACTTTTTCTTTATATATTTCCATATTGTTTGTGCTATACATAATTTTGATACATCACATATTTTTTTTGTTTTATATATATATAAAAAAATTGAAAATAATAAAAAAAAAAAAACAAAGAGAAAAAGAGAAAAATGTATACGTGTGTATGTATGTATATGTGTGTGTGTATATATATATATATATATATATATATATATATTTTATTTATATATATATATATATATATATATATATATATATATATATATACACACACACACACATATACATTTTTTCCTTTTTATCTTTTTTTTTATTTTTTATTTTTTTTCTATTTTTTTTATAGGATTCCCGATCGATCAATGTAATCTGTGAAGTGTAGCAATACTGTTACACCTGATGATCTTTTGTATTGTATTACATTGTATATTTCACTATGATTCATTAATTAATTGATTCCAGACAGACTGTTTGATTGCTTAATAGATTACAGATGTGTTCTCTATATATATCCTACCATTTATGTGGTTATTTATAGGCATGAAGTTTTGAAGAAGGGCGTGATCTGTATTAGCCTGAAACTGTTACTACTATGACTGCCTGTATATTCCCGGATGTTTTCATTCATTCATTAAAACACTTTCTATATATACCTTTTTAAATTATATATAAATATATAAATTATAAATTATATAAAAATTATATATATATATATATATATATATATATATATATATACATACACACACAGTGCCTTGAAAAAAGTATTCATACCACTTGAAATTTTCCACGTTTTGTCATGTTACAACCAAAAATGTAAATGTATTTTATTGTGATTTTATGTGATAGACCAACAAAAAGTGGCACATAATTGTGAAGTGGAAGAAAAATGATAAATGGTTTTCAACATTTTTTTAAATAAATAAATATGTGAAAAGTGTGGGGTACATTTGTATGGCGCCCCCCGGAGTCAATACTTTGTAGTAGGGATGCACCGATACCATTTTTTCTTTTTACGAGTACAAGCACCGATACTTTTTTTTTTTTTACTCGCTGATACCAATTACCGATACCTACCGCAACTGTTTTTGTTTTAACTTCAGCTGTCAGCAATGGTACAAAGCATTGAAAAGTTATTTACAAATGAAATAAATCGATTTTTTTTTAAATTTAGCGCTTTTTCAATGTGAAATGTATAAATATATGTTAATATATATGTGTAAAAATATTCACTAACAAAGAAAACAAAAAAAAAGTTTTAATTGTTTATCGTTTATAAAAATAGACGTGAACAAAAGAAAAAAAGCAGGAAAATAATAATTAAATGTTGGAGAATAGGGAGTTAATTAAGGCTGATTAGAGTAAATTAACGGTTATTAAGGGGTTAAACAGAGGAACATTTGTTCATCCCTTTGATCTGCGGATGTAGAAACAGAAATTTACAAAAAGAAACAATGTTTCTTTTTATTTAAGTGTTTCAGGGCTGAGCAATGTTGTTAATAAACATTGCCGGCTTGTTTTTTTGTTTTTTTTTTACAGCTCCAATTACCGGACTTCTTTAACATAGGGGAGACCCACTGACAGCTCAAAGAAGCATTTGCACGAGTACCGATACTTCTGCAAATACTCGGTATCGGCACCGATACCGATACTAGTATCGGTGCAACCCTACAAGTTTGTAGAACGGCCTTTCACTGCAATTTCAGCTACAAGAGACATACCCAAAAATCCTTGCAGCTGTAATTGCAGCGAAAGGTGGAATGGGAGGAGGTAACAAGGGAGCTAGAGAGCGGGAGGACGTGGAAGGAGTGTAGAGGACAATTTGGGTATTCAAAGTGAATTTTTACCACATTTGTAAAGGCAAGTGAAAATTCCTTTGCAAAGTGAACAAGCTTTACTCGCTATTAGTGAAACATCCACAAATAAAATCCATTGCATTAACCTTGATTAACGCGTGTGTGATTGCTGTCGTATACCGAATATAGCCATTAGGTGTCACCATTTCTCCAGTGATGAAAAGTGATATATTTCAAAACAAAGAAAAAGAGGAACCCCCTAGGGGTGGGACTCTAAAGGCACTACCACATAGACAAAAAGTAGAAAAGTAGAGAATATTTATTGAAGTAACATAAATAAAACAACGCACATATATAATACATAACCATGAATGCCAAAAGATTGTACAGAATTGATGCAAAGAGAAATGATACAACTTCCTTAACCCAAAATCTAAAAACAAAAACAGACACAAATTTAAGCTAAAAAATACTAAATAAAATGAATAAGATCAGAACCAGAATGCTTGGTTTAAAAAGAAAAAAATGCACCTTTTTCACCTCCCAATATCTATCATGGGAGAGCACGTTATACGTGGCATAGTTCTCTACAATGTATGTCCACAATTTTAATATTATCTCATTTTTTTGCAAAAGCATAACAACATATTTTCATTTTTTTTTTATGTCTATAAAAGTTTTGAGCTGCTTTTTTTTTCTCCGGCATTTTTCTTTACCAAAACACATTTGTAGGCTGTGATTATTGCTAGCAGATAATCCATGGAAAATTCAAAATTCTCAAATGGTGCTGAACAGAGATGATCAGAGAAATTTTGGCAAATTTTTTTACAGCTTTTGCCATCTATAAGAATTGAAGTAAAATCTCAATTTTACTAACCGAGCTGCTCAGACAAAATTTTGGCTGAAAACACCTTTTTTCATTTTTTTTTTGTGGTGTTATTTTTTATTTTTTGCAGTTTTTTTTTTCTGTTTCATCATTTTGTGTGTATTGTCACTTTTTTTCTGCTGAATAGAGATGAGCAGAGTAATTTTGGTAAAATTAATTACAGCTTTTGCCTTAAAAAAAAATCAACGTAAAATCTCAATGCAAAGTGGAGTTCCACCCGGTTTTACAACTTAAAGGAATGACCACCCTTCCACCACTCGTTTTTGGATAATTTTTTTATTTATTTTTTTATTTTTACTTACATTATGTGAAGTACTGAGTGTTCTTCCTTCCTACCTCGGCCGCGGACCACGGCGTCATTTCCTCCTTTACTCCGCTGCCTTCTGGGACCTGTGTGTGTCCCAGAAGACAACGGGCCATTCAGAAAGCGCCGCGTGACTTGCGTATGCGCAGTAGGAAACCGGAGGTGAAGCCTGCAGGCTCCACTGCCTGTTTCCCTTAATTACAATGGCGGCGCCTGCCCCCGACCTCAGGGGGGCTGACATCGCGGGCTCCCTGAACAGATAAGTGTCCTTATTAAAAGTCAGCAGCTACAGTGTTTGTAGCTGCTGACTTTAAAAAAAAAAAAAATTGGGGGCTGGAACACCACTTCAACTAACTGAGCTGCAAAGACAACATTTGCCTGAATTTTTATTTTATTTTTCTATTTATGGTGTTATTACTTTCCTGTTTTTTTCTATGTTTGATCATTGTTTGTGTATTATCGTTTTTTTTCTTTCTGCAAAAAAAGTGAATTAATGAGGCTAAGGAGGGGTCACTTTTTTGTCACAAGAAGAAGTCAAGGATAGTTGAAAGGAGCTTCTGAAAGCCATGGGAGCCATTTAAAACCATTATACCCTTAAAGCACCAGAAACCAAACAAAATAAATAAAAAAAATATGGATTTGGAGTTTAGCTGTTCTAAATTTTGATCAGATCTGATGATATCATTATTATATAATTGTATATTATATTTTATATTATATAACTTTTTATGAAATAAAAAAAAAAAATGGATTTGAAGTCTAGCTGTACTACATTTTGATCAAATCTGATATCATTATTATATAATTTTATATTTTTTATCATATAACTTTTTTTTAAATTAAAAAAATATATGAATTTGAAGTCTAGATGTAATATATTTTGATCATATCCGATGATATGATTATTATTATACTTTTATATTATATAACTTTTTATTAAATAAAAAAAATATATGGATTTGAAGTTTAGCTTTACTACATTTTGATCATATCTGATTATATAATTTTTTATATAATTTTATATTATATGTTATATTTAACTTTTCATTAAATAAAAAAAAATATGGATTTGAAGTTTAGCTGGACTACATTTTGATCATATATTGTATAATTGTATATGATATTTTATATAATATACCGGTAACTTTTTATTATATTACTATTATTATTATATGTATTACTATATAAGATAAGGAAAATTACTAAATATGACAAGGGATAATTAACCTCCAATACGATTGTAGATCTGTGTGAACTTCTAAAAAATTTCAGTTGAGCTTCGGCCACATTTATTTATTTACAAGTTTTTTGTTTTTTTAATACAATTTTCCTTGTAGACTCAACAGGAGTTAACAGCAAATCTCTCCAAAGTGAGGGAAATCTCCACTTAGACAGTTGTTTCTGAAACTAGTGTCCCCATTGGAAGATTTCCCCTCCTTTGGATTAACCACATTGATATATCCAGTCCAATATGGGCCTTTTATTATTAGATACAATGTAAAATTAAGAAGCCAACACGGGTCTCACAAATCCCCCTTCATCAGGGCTGGAAAACAGAGACTTTTTTCCTGGCCTATCCTCACGTCAGCACACAACTTCTCCTCTGGAACCCACATTACCACCTCTTCCTAGCTAATCAAAAGACAGCTCCTCCCTAATTGAAGTGTTCGATAACCTAGCCTGGAACAGACCACCAGGGAGGGAGTCCTGTGCTGATGTGAGGATAGGCCAGGAAAGGAAAAAATTACAGTAAGTATCTGTTAACAAATTTCCGTTTTCCTGGTCCACCTCACATCAGCACACAACGGGATATAACTAGCTGGGCGGGAGAGAACACATGATAAGAAACACCAACAATCAAAGAAAAGGTGCTAAAGCCCCAAACTTTGCCCCAAACTTTGCAGAGCTTGCTGACCGCACGTCGCGCTTCAAGTCAAATGAAGGTCACTCATGGACTTAAGCTAGCCATCTCACATACTGTATATCTTCCACCAAAATCCTGGCATAACTGCCCCAAAGGCTGCCACCCCATCGGTCAAAGGAGCTTGCACCTGTTCCAAAGTAGAAAGGCCCACTTCCTGCATGCTCACCTAATCGCTCACTAGTAATCCAACAGAGGATGAATC
The DNA here is from genome assembly GCA_037952835.1 of Lithobates septentrionalis. Lineage (NCBI taxonomy): Eukaryota > Metazoa > Chordata > Amphibia > Anura > Ranidae > Lithobates > Lithobates septentrionalis. The sequence continues at coordinate 238,016 of JBBDGP010003161.1, read as the reverse complement.
TTGGAAGATTATCCACTTTCTTCACGTCTTTAGACCTGTACGTGTGCACAGGTAAGGAACTTAAGTCTTCTTGTTGTGTACCCAGTGACTTTCGTGCGAAAGCTCGGAGGAACTGCCCCCCCCAGAAAATGGACACCACTTTAGAATTGAGCTTTGGAGATGAACGCAGTATCGCTATTCCTGGTAAAAAGACACAAAAAGGATCCTTGCAGGGAAGTGCTGGGATCTCCAACATCCTTCTGTCTGAAACAATTGCTGGCAGAAGAACTAGTTTTACCACTGCGAACTGCAATGGAAATGAAGCTATTGGAGCAAAGGGTGCCCGCTCTAGTACTTTCAGAACCAATCCCAAGTCCCATGAGGGGAACGATTTTCTTGGGAGTTGTATATGGATTACCACCTGCAAAAAGCATCTGGTTATTTGGCTGTTCTGCCCATCTGCAACCTGGGGAAGAGGATAAAGCAGAGATCTGCACTTTAATGGAATTGTATGCCAGACCAACCTCTAACCCTGACTGTAAAAATGTCCAGGATATTGGCTAGAGCTGGGAACACAGAAGAGAAATCTTCTGCTGAGCAACCAAAACATACTTCCTTCATATCTTCCATATGTAGTGTTCATAGATGATCTTGTGGCCTTCACCAAGGTCTGAACCGCCTTGGATGAGAATCCCTGCACTTCAAGTCCAGCCGATTCAATAGCCAGGCTATTAAAAGCAGTCTCACTGGATTGGAGTGCTGCCATTGATATTGGCATAAAAGATCTTGTTTGACCAGAAATGGGATTGGTGGTGCTGATGACATCTGGAGGAGCAGCGAAAACCAAAGTCTTTTCAGCAGGTGAAAAGCCCCTGTATGGCATGAATGCATTCGCTCCAATTTTTCAGAAGCACCTTCATAATCAAGGACACCGGAGGAAGACAAAGACCAAACTGAAAGTCCCATGCCACTGGGAACCTAATTTCTATCACTTCACCTTTGTACCTTGTTGCAAATACCAGAAGCTGGGCATTCAGTGGAGTCTCTATGAGAACTACAGCTGGAATGCCCCATAGAGCCCATACTGGTTGAGGTACTCATTGTTGGAAAATAATCTGCCTAACTGATCCGTTAGTGGATTCTTCATTCCCGGTAGGTAGACGTTAACTGCCTGTAAGCAGCTCTCTGCCCTACGAAACGTTTTTCTGTTGTGAGGTGTGAGAGGAAAAGACTCTTAATACTCCCTTGGCAGGCAATGAAGGTATCAATCATCAACTTCACTCAGGCCCCCTTGGAGAAGATCCTAAAAGGCTTGCAATGCTAGAAAAACTGCCTTCCATTTAAGACAATTGGAGTATCTGCATTCCATCAGACTCCAATGGCCTTGCACCTGTCTCAGACTAAGGAGAGACCGGCATTCAACATCAAAATTATACCATCTCCTGGGCTGAGAGGCACGCTCCAAAAGAGGCACACTGATAATGTCCAAAATTCCAAGTTCTTGCTAAATTCGTGCAGACACAAAGACCTTATGGTCCATAGATAGCCCATCCCATTGACTGAGGAAGGCAAACTGAATGCCCCCATGTGCCACCTAGCCCAAGGCAGTATAGATGTGCTATTTGTTTCGATCTAAATATAAATTCAGACAAATTTTTGCTCAAAAATGATTTCAATTCCGTTTCGTATATATTCGGTTTCTAACAAATTCCAAATTTTCGGAACAATTCAAATTCTCGCTCGCCCCCACGTACCGCCCGCCACCGTCACCCGCTGCCCCACCTAGACAGGGTAAGTGGCAGGCAGACAATGGGCAGGGGGGGGCCAAGTGGCAGCATTTAAGCTGGGAAGATGGTGTGGCAACAAATTGTTCTGGGAGGGGGGATTTCAGTAGGGGGGTGGATTTGTACTTGCAGGAGGGGAAATGTATGATTGTGGGTAAGCATACAGATAAGTGCTTGATTTTTTGGGTGGGGGAGAGGTTTTTGCTGACACATAATTCTCATACCTCTTGGGGGGGGAGGCACAAATTGGCATGTTCGCTCTGGACTCTAGATGACCATGTCCAGGCACTGAGCACACCTTTACAATATCAGTTTAAGCAACATTGCCCATGGCCTGGCACAACGGGCACCCAGTTTCAGAAAGGTTTACTTCTGACATTCTGGGTCTTCCAACTCCAGGAGAGGCTGAACCTGGAGGGGTAGGTGCGGTAGGGAGGATACAGTATGCTTGCAGAAACCAAAGTACAGTACTTACCAACTGGAATCAACAGGTGGCCCGGAGCATGGCCAAAAGAAGAACACTTCAGTTGGGGATGGGCTGTCTTTTATTTAATTAGGAAGAGGCGGTCCTGTGGGTTCCAGAATAGGAATTAACATGAGGTAGGGCCAGGAAAACAAAATAGCACAATGAAGAGTCTAAACTAGGCATTTAAGAAAATGAACCCTATGGATCTGGACCAGAAATATATATTAATAAAAGCAATGACAAAACAATGATATTACAGTATGTGTACAATTTGTACATTGAGTATCATAGAAAATGTATAGAGTATAGATGAGCTAGCTATAAATGTAATAAAATAGATATACTGTATATCTAAGATGTGTTAAAATTGTATTTTAACTATTATACAGGGTATACACAGTATATAGATTATTAATAATAAATATATATATATATATATATATATATATATATATATATATATACAGTGCTATGAAAAAGCATTTGCATCTTTCCTGATTATTTATTTTTTTGCATATTTCTCACACTTAAATGATTGAGATCATCAAACAAATTTTAATACTACACAAAGATAACCCGAGTAAATCCAAGATGCAGTTTTTAAATTATTATTTAATTTATTAAGGGAAAAAATCTGTTCAAACCAGCCTGGCCCTATGTGAAAAAGTAATTTCCCCCTCCCATGCTGAACACCACAATTTTTTGGAAATCTGAGTTAAATTTTACACAATTTTACACATTAAATTTTACACATTACACACACACTGGCCTGATTACTGCCAGACCTGTTGAATCAAAAAACACTTAAATAGAAGCTGTATGACAAAGTGAACCACGCTAAAAGATCTCAAAAAGCCACACATCATGCCGTGATCTAAAGAAATTCAAAATGAGAAACAAAGTCATTGACATGTATCAATCTGGAAAGGATTACAAATCCATTTCTAAGCCTTTGGGACGCCAGCCAACCACTGTGAGAGCCATTATTCACAAATGGAGAAAACTTGTAGCAGTGGTAAACCTTACCAGGAGTGGCCGGCCAACCAAAATGACTCCAAGAGCATAACGACGACTCATCCAATGAGGTCATAAAAGAACCCAGAACAACATCTAGGGAACTGCAGGGCTCACTTGCCTCAGGTAAGGTCAGTGTTCATGATTCAACAATAAGAAAGAGACTGGGAAAAAATGGCATCCATGGGAGAGTTCTCAGGGCAAAGCCACTGCTGATCAAAAAGAACACAAAGCTCATCTCACATTTACCAAAAAACATCTTGACTATCCTCAAGACTTTTAGGCAAATATTCTGTGGACTGATGATACAAAAATTTTACTTTTTGGAAGGTGTGCGTTCCGTTACATCTGGCATAAAACGAATACAGCATTTCATAACAAGAACATCATACCAACAGTCATACATGGTGGTGGTAGAGTGATGGTCTAGGGCTGCTTTGGAGCTTCAGGAACTGGACGACATACCATATTTCATGGAACTGAATGATTTCCGAGCTCTACCATAAAAATCCTAAAGGAGAATGTCAAGCCATCAGTTTGTGACCTCAAGCTCAAGTGCACTTGGGTTATGCAGCAGGACAATGATCCGAAACACAAAAGCAAGTCCACCTCAAAATGGTTCAAACAAAGCAACATTTAGGTTTTGGAGTGGCCTAGTCAAAGCCCAGACTTAAATCCAATTGAGATGCTGTATCATGATCTTACACAGGCCGTTTATGCTGGAAAACCCTCCAATGTGGCTGACTTAAAACAATTCTGCAAAGAAAAGTGGGCCAAAATTGCTCCACAGCAATGTGAAAGACTCATTGCCAGTTATCGCAAACGCTTGATTGCAGCTTTTGCCGCCAAGGGTGGCCCAACCAGTTATTAGGTTTAGGGGGGCAATTACTTTTTCACATAAAGCCAGGCAGGTTTGGACAGCTTTTTTGCCTTAATAAAGGAAACCATCATTTACTCGGGTTATCTTTGTGTAATAGTAAAATTTGTTTGATGATCTGAATCATTTAAGTGTGACAAATATGCAAAAAAAAAAAAAATCAGAAAAGGGGGAAAAACTTTTTCACAGCACTGTATCTATACAATATATAAATATATATATATATATATATATATATATATATATATATATATATATATATATATATATATATATATATATATATATATGTGTGTGTGTGTTATATAAATATACACACACACACATATATATATGTATATATAAATATAATATAAAAAAAATCATTCTAGTGGACATCTCAACAGACTTTTTTTTAGTTATTTTTTGTAACAATAACAATTAAACAGGGACAAGGGCAGTATTGGTATCAGATAGTGGTGATGTCATTATTCACAACAGTGCAGAAGAATGAGGAAACCAGTCTACTGAAATTGACCTGGTTAACATTGTGATGCACTGTGGAAATTCTCAACAGTAATCGAGAAAAAAGGTTCCCGCCCTGGGAGGTATCATTTACTATAAAGCTGTCACCTGCAGACATTCTGTCATCTCAGAGAACAGAGCAGCTTCTGCCGAGCAGGTAAGTCTCTTATTATTGAAACTGATTATCTTAGAGTTGAACCATCAGAGTCTTGGTATTGCTAGGTACTAGGTAGATAGATTACTAAGTAGATAGATTCTTAATTTTTTTCTTTTTCTTTCTTTTCTGTTTTTTTCTCTTTCAACACAGAGATAGTAATTGACTAATTTATATCAAATGGTAGTTTCCTAATGTCAGTTCTTACTCCAAGACCTGTGAAGATGTGAGTTTGCAGTATGGAAGTTTGCCTAAATGATGGTAAACAGAATCTAAGTCTTGTTCCAATGGGTAGATAAAGGTCACATATTGGTATAAAAGCTAGTAGAATTTAAAATGAAAATTTGTATGAAAATTCTCAGTACATTCGAATGTGGTTTGAAAGTAGTTCAAGATTTTGTTTGCTTCCAATATTCAATATCAGAGTGAATGGACCAGACAAAAACCACATGCGCTGTTAGAAATTTTTACACTCGAGAAAAAAATCTCCATCCTCCTCCTTCAAATTTTCTTGTCACTGCGATTGGAAAAGAATGTCAATTTGACCCCATAAATGATTAGGAAAAATAGAACGTTTTTACGATGAAAAGTGTCTACCGAGATTCAACTAGTGCAAATCCAGCTAAAGACTCTTCTCTAGAAAAGTACCACCAAAGTTAACTTTATATCCCTTTAGTTAATATCTTTTTAGAGAACAGTGTACGGTTTTTAACAGTGAGTGAAGAAGGGTAAAGAGTGAGGTAGACCTCTATGAAAGTGAGTATTGAAAAGGCATGATCAAGGCCACACATAACTGAGATATGGCCCTCAAGGTTTAGGGATTCTTCATTTTAAATAATATCAGTGCTACCCGGGTGAAGATTTGGTATTTTGCAAATGCTTTTTATATAAAAAACATAGATCACTTAGATCCCTAATGCCAAACCCATGACCAGGGGTCCCTTTGGCAGTTATATTGCAGCTCTTAGAGCCCCTGCAGGTGCTTGCTTAGGATAGTGAAGGAAGAATATTCTGAGCAGTTATTTGGTTTGGTTTGTTCCTTTCACAATTTCTTACTTTTGTGTGGTCCATCCCTCTTCTTATTTTAGGTTTTTGGTCCTTTGACCTTTTATAATGGATTTTGCTGTGGCACAAGTCATTTTTAAGTAGGGAGCAGAAATGAAGAAACATTGCTTTGTAAAAGGTCTGTAATAGTGGGGGTAGTAGGGATGGCTTTGGTTTACTCCGAACCCAGAAATTAGCTTTCATTGTTATCAATGACATTGACCCAAAATGGCCATGGGAAATCATTGACATTGACCAAAAATAGCCATGAGAGGTCATTGACATTGACCTAATATGGCCATGGGAGGTCATTGACATTGACCTAATATAGCCGTGCAAGGTCATTGACATTGACCCTATATGGCCATGCACCCATATCAGGTCAATGATGTCACAAGCATCCCTGCCTCTTTGTGTATGCCAACTGCGGGGTTTTGGAATCCCCCACCTGTAGCTCATTGCCCCAGCAATGACATCTAACTTCTGGGTTCAGGAATCAAGCCCAAACCCATCTCATGCCCCATGTAACTTTTTTTTCCAGCCTATTACCAAATCCTGAAGCATATCCTCAGTCTCCAACTATAGGTGGCCATACATGGATCGAAATTTGGTTGGTCCCTGCTGATCTGGCTGAATTTCGATCCATGAATGAGCAGGCTGATTGTACTCAAGTTGATCAACGTACAAGCAGCCTGTCGGATTTTTGGAATGTGACTACTGCTGCTAGCAGTAATTATTGTGTTCTACCAGCCGGGAAGACTGAACACAAAAACGCTGCAGGAGGCATTCCCCCAATTTAGTGGTGGAAGGAAAGAGAATCAAATCATCTATGAGGTGCCTATCTCTTGCAGTGTGTCTGCAGTCTCTGACAGTTTTCTGTAGTATATAGTATTACATACACTGAACATTATGTTCGTCCTTTGGCCATGTTCTGGGTCATGATTGAGGACCTTTATGTTTAGAAAGTTGACCACCATTGACTTAGATCATTGAATACTAGCTTGTGGTTGGTTGGTTGGTTGGTTGGTTGGTTGGTTGGTTGGGTAGTTGGTTGGTTGATTGGGTGGTTGGTTGGTTGGTTGGTTAATTGGATAACACTGAAATTATAGTGTATGTAAAGTCATTTTTTTAATATGAGTATGGAAGTGTGAAAAACCCTGTCAGGTTTTTATTGGTGTCTATAACTAGGCTGGGGAGGTTCACCCTCTCTATTTATCCTGGTGTCCTTTGTCACCATTACGGAAAATGATAAAAAAATTCAAGACGTGAGGGTAAATCTTCCCAAGGAGTCACCTGTTCTTTTGAAAAAGAAAAATCTAAGAAGGGATTTCCCCCTTGCTTTGAAAGGATTCCATCGTACTTCTTGTTGTGTCTTTGACAAGAAAAGTGAAGGGAATTTTCCCTAATGGAACACAAGACTGTGAAAGGAAAGAAAAAACCCGACTGGAGTCTTAACCATACAAAACTAAAAAAATACTTTACATACATTTTACGAATGAAAAATGTGTCTTTTGTTGCACCAAACTAAGAAATATTCAGGTCCAGATACAGATTTATTCCAATTACAGATTGTTTACAAAGCCAATGCACTTTGAGGGCTGCAGCTCCCCCTTCATCAGGCTGAAGAACAAGCTAATGACGAATGTTGTGCTAACCCACAACATTGTAAAAAACACCCTTGGAAAGGGTCCATTGGAAAGACAAATAACTAAGTTAATAGTGCGGTTATAAATTCTGAGGTATGCTCTTGACACTCACTAGAGCAGAATATGCTACTTGGATGGGCAATGTTAGGTCTATTACAGACATTACTAAATGGCAGACCGCGGTCCGGATCCGGACCAGGACACTGTCCCATTCAGACCGCCACAGTCCTGCCATTTAGCAGCTGGTTCTTCCGACAGCCTCTGCCACCATCATTATCACAGCAGAGCAGAGAGCTGGAGGCAGAACCATTCTGGACAGAGAGCAAGAGCTACTGGCGTTAACTTTTCAAGTCAACCAGCCCGTGATTGGTTGCTGGGATTCAAAGTTGTCCTAGCAACCAATCATCAACTTGTTAATCGGAAAAGTTATTTCTGGCAGCTCCAGCTTCTGCCCTCCATCCAAAATTGTTCTGACTTCAGCTCTATGCTCTGCTGTACACCTGAGTAAAGGTAGGAGAGCAAAAGGGCAGAGCTGCGGGGGTCTGCGATGTGAAGTGTGGGGGGCTAAAGCTGCAGGGGCTGTGATGTAAAGTGGGGAACAGAGCTACGGGGGCTGTGATATGAAGGCGGAAACAGAGGACACCACTGTGGGGAGGAAGAGCTGTGAAGGGGGCAGAAGACTACACAGTGAAGGAAGGCAGAGGACACCTATTGGGTGGTGATGTGAAGCGGGCAGAGGGCACTACTGTGGGGGGGGGGGTTGATGTGAAGGGGCAGAGGGCACCACTGTGGGGGGGGGTTATATGAAAGGGGGGCAGAGGACACTACTGTGGGGGGGGGGGTGTGAAGGGGATGACAGAGGACACTGCTGGGAAGGGGGGATGTGATATGCAAGGGGACTGAGGATGTAAGAACTGGATTGCGATATAAGAGGGGGGGGGGGGGGTGTGAGGTGAAGGACCCAAGTCATCACACAAACATGCGATTTGAACCTCTGCTGGAAGAAAACTTTAGTGATCAGACCTCCGTGAATTTTAATTTAATACCCCTGGTCTATGACATTACAGAACAAGTCCAGTTGATTGCGACTAACTACTACTAGCTGTATACCATGACCTGAATATATGAGAAACTTCTAAGACCTGAGTGGTAAAACCAATGATAATGACATTTAATCTGTTTTCAGGAACCCCAAATCGGTGCAGAAGCAACTCCGAATAAATATATATTTTGGGCTGGACATTACAGTTCTCGACAAGTCCTTTTTTTGAAGTCTCTATAATGGAGGGGTTTCCTGCTGTGTTCTACAGCGAGCCGGCGGCGCTGGGACTACTTGCCAATGCTGTCAGTGCTTTCCTCGTTTGTATGCAAAACTTCTCTCTCTTCAACACCTCAGTTGCCATTGGCGGAGTGGAAAATATCCTTGCAGGTAAATATAAGGCCATGGCAGTTTGCCCATATACACAATATATTATCAAAAGTATTGGGACACCTGCCTTTACACCCACATGAACTTTAATGGCATCCCAGTCTTAGTCCGTAGAGTTTAATATTGAGTTGGCCAACCTTGTGCAGCTATAACAGCTTGAACTCTTCTGGGAAGGCTGTCCACAAGGTTTAGGAGTGTGTCTATGGGAATGTTTGACCATTCTTCCAGAAGCGCATTTGTGAGTTCAGGTACTGATGTGGATGAAAAGGCCAGGCTCTATTTCATTCCAAAGTTGTTCTCTCAGTTTGAGGTCAGGACTCTGTGCAGGCCAGTCAAGTTCCTCCCCCACAAACTCGCTCATCCATGTCTTTATGGACCTTGCTTTGTGCACTGGTGTGCAGTCATGTTGGAACAGGAAAGGGCCAACCCCAAACTTGTGTTCACAAAGTTGGGAGCATGAAATTGTTCAAAATGTCTTGTTATGCTGATGCCTTAAGAGTTCCCCTCACTGAAATTAGGGGGCTAAGCCCAACCCCTGAAAAACAACCCCACACCATAATCCCCCCTCTACCAAATTATTTGTCCTGACCTCAACCCGATGGAACACCTTTGGGATGAATTAGTGCAGAGACTGCTAGCCAGCCCTTCATGTCCACATCAGTGCCTGTTGTTCTGGAAGAATTGGTCAAACATTCCCATAGACACACTCCTAAACCTTGTGTACAGCCTTCCCAGAAGGGTTGAAGCTGTTATAGCTGCAAAGTGTGGGCAAACTCAGTATTGAACCCTACAGACTAAGATTGGGATGCCATTAAAGTTCATATGTGTGTAAAGGCCGGCGTCCCAATACTTTTGCTAATATAGTGTATATTTCTGTAATAAAGAAGAGGTAAAATTACTGATATTTCTCATCTTAATTTTTATAGGTGTCCATCTGATATTGATTGGTGGTATCACCCAGCTCATTGCCGGATTCCTGTCTTTCAGAAAGTATGACCATCTAAGTGGTACAGCCTTCATAGCCTTCTCTGCATTGTGGAGCAGCTATGGTGCTACTCGTATCATTGTTGGTACAGAATCAAACACCCAGAACAGTTCAGTAGTGCCGGACTTTCCTCCGATTCCAGTGCAAGAGAGTGCAGTGGCTGGGCTTGTCTCTTACATCATGATTGCATTTATTCTGGCTTTCTGCTCAGCAACAGTTAACTATATCATGCCTTTTGTGTTTGGAGCGCTAACACTAACACTGATTTTTGAGGCGGTGGGCCTGTTCGGTCGGTGGGCTTTGGTGGTCTCTGGTGTGCTTGAACTGATCATTGTGTTGTGTGGACTTTACGGAGCAGCAGCCCTACTGCTCAAAGGCATCACCCAGAGATATGTGCTTCCAGGCTTCGGCAATGCCCTCTTTAACGTCCTACTTTTTGGATCTGCCAATCGGAAGACTTCCAAGACCGCAGTAGAAGAGAAAAAGAAAAATACAAAGTATGCTGAGCCAATGGCCCTGGGCCACCTCTGCGACACCATCTCTCCTTTCATCATGGCATTCTACTGCTTTGGTTATATGAAGACTTTTTATGTAGGCGCCATCTGGATCAGCATCAATGTCCTGTCTCAGCTGCTTTCCAGTTACTACAGTTATCTGAGGGATGACGTCTACCATGCCACAAAGTTTGCTTTACACTCTATCTTCTGGCTGGTCAAGTCATGGGAAGAGTTTACCGCCACAGTTGTCCTCACCTCTACAAAGGTCTCAGATAGCAGACAGCTACTGGTTGGTGACTGGTTCTTCCTGGCTTCAGCTTGTGTGTTCTGCTTTTTATCACTAAATAAGGACACCCTTGAAGTAGCACATAATGTTGCATTTGCTCTCATAACTGTGTCCACCATTCAGCAAATCCCAAGCCAAGCTTACTATATATTCTTCGGAGTGACTTGCAGTTTGTTTACCCTGGTCTCCCTTTACACAACGTTTGCCAGCCTTGTAAATTCCATAGCGGAGAAAGTTCTGATACCCATTGGAAACATAGTGATATCAAGTGTCAAGCTCCAGAAAGTGCTGCTATGGGGCAGACAGTGTCTAAAGAAGCCGGGACAGGAGCTAACGGTCAAAGAAAATATCAGCTCTCTCTCTTCGGACCCTCTCTTCTACATATGCAATGGTTTAGCTGCCCTTGCTGCTATCCAGAGTTCTTTAAACTACTCAACCCAAGCACATTTATCAATTCCCTGGGTCCTTATACCTGGTGCTATTATACAACTATACATTTGCAGAATCGACGTCCAAGGGGGAAGAAGATTTGGCTCAGTTCTTCCATTTTGTTATTCTGCTGTCTGGGCAACCTGGGTGTGGCTACGGTTTGCAGGTATGAAATAGACCACATTTCTAAATACAAAAAAGTATTATTATGTGCTTATTGAGGAGTACTATGCATGTTCTTTAGTACAGATATCCTTTAACTGATGTCCCTTCCCTCCTAGTGCCCCCTAAGTCTTAAAAATTCCCTGTATTGGTAGAAAATTGAGCGCCAATCATGTTTACAGAGCAAGGTCTCAGGAGACTATTGAGCAAAGGATTAATCCCTTGAAGTAGCACATCAATGTATTGGAATGAATGGCGCCCCCAACATTTTTCACTCCACCCCTCAGAGCTTAATCGTCTCCCCAAGATTAAGCTCCGAGGGGCGGAGCGAAACACATTGGGAGCATGGCCTAGTGGGAGCCCAGGCCATTTATTCCAATACCAGTGCATCTTCATTGGTTGTGCAGCTTCAAGGGATCCATCCTTTGCTCAACAGTTGTTTGGAGCCGAGACGAGCTCCTTCCCTGGCCTGCACTTACAGTGGTGGACACAGGATTGCTTTCCCTTGGACCCTGAGCGTCACACATTTTCCATTACTGGTTGCACTCTGCAAGAGCAGTTGCTCCAAAGCTTAGTAAATGTGCAGAAGCTCTGCTGACTTTCCATCCTCCAATCATGTGTAAGCGAAAATGCTGTTTTAAATTTTCCTTGCACGTGATTGAGTATTCTTTGCAAAGTTTTCCTCATTTGCTAAGCTCTGGAGCAACTGCACCTGCAGAGTGGAACTGCACTTTGCATAGTGCACAGCCTAACTGCCTTTAGTAAATCAACCCCTGGGTCCACCTCCATTATCTTCAGTCTTGGTGCACTCTGGATCAATCACAACATTTACTTTTTCAAAAGAGCAAGGAATGGGGGGGGGGGGTGTAGTAGAGCCAGCCCCTCTGTACCTGGGCTGGGCCCAATAAGTTCAACAGGGAGTCCAGTGGCAGAGAAGGGACTTTTTAAACATCTTTGGGTGCATGCACAGTAATGCCACAGTTTGTGGCTCCCAGTGGTTTAAATAAAAGTTCCCCAGACCCCATCAGTTGAGCAGCAGGGGCCAGGGACAGGGAGGGGACTATTATGTGAGCAATGGAGTCATTTTCTGTGCCATGGCTTCTGACCATTAAATTCTGGCCTCTTTTTCTATATGTCAGGCAGGCTGTATAGGGGAAGCCCTGACAGGTAGGCTGTATGTAACCCCACAACTTCTAATGGCAACCCTGCTTACCTGTCCTCACTCCTTCCAGAACTTTGCTGTGCAGCTCACCGTTCTCCCAGTCAGGTGGCTTCCTCTTCTGTGCAAGCATGGAAAAATCTCTACCCAACCCTACGGAGAGGCTATCTCTACTAACAATTTTATTAGTGGATTGCCATAGGAACAAATTGGATTTTATCCATTCCTGTCCAGAACAAGAAGCTGCTTGGCCTTGACTTTACAACTCCCAGTGGCCCATATAGCTAAAATCTGGCAGTAGCATGGACATGTGTGTGTGTAAGACTTTTATGCAAGTGCTGGGGAAGGTAGAGGAAGGTAGAGGGGGTCAGTTAAAGGATAATCACACAGAAATACATGTATTCTTTAAATAGCACAAAAACATATTAAATACACCAAATAATAAATATGAACCATTGCCCATTTTTTTCTGTAATTAATAAAGTCTAAAAGATCATATACTTTTCCCTAGGTCCTCTGCTAGGAATTGCTTCAAACAATGATGCTGGGTTCACAGTAGGAGCGATTTCATTTCTGGTAGTCAACATCTTCATGATTGCCTTTGGTGAGTATTACAATAATATAGTTCACATTTTTTTTTGTCAACAAAGAAATGATATTTCTTAGAGAAAGGTAGAGAAGGCACTCAAGGGACTTCAAACTGAGAATCCAAGAGAGCCTTGGCGTAATAAAACAAATGTATTGTCCTCTTCATTCTCCTTTGAGAAATCAAAGAGTAGGAACTCAAAGGACCTTCAACGGAGAACCCAAGAGATAATGGCATAGATAGAGATTTTCACAGGTTATCAAAATGTGGGCAAAGTCAATACCTGAGCACAGTTGGCCTGTAATCGGCAGCTCAACCCAAAGACAGTGATCCCCCCCAAAGAGGACATTCACCCAAGTTGTGAAATCCAAGTGTAATAGGTCAAAGAGAGTGCCAAATAAAAAATCATTGGGAGTCCAAAGATTTTTTTTGTCCAACTGGTTACAACAAGCAGGTCAAAAGACAGCTAAGGCTTGTTTTTCATTTGACGCTCTTTGACCTATTACATTCAACTCAAGAGAATGTTCTCTTCGGGGGGGGGGGGGGGGGGGATCTCTGTCTTTTTGGTGAGCTGCTGAATAATGGCCATTTGGGGTCAAGAAAAACTTTGTCTGCATTTTTATAACCTGTGAAAATCTTAATAAGATTATCATTATCTCTTGGATTCTCTGTTGAAATTCCTTTGAGTGCCCATTCTCTTGGATACTTTTGGATTTTGCAATGGAGAATGACGAAGACAATAAGTTTGCTTTATTACACCAATGCTTTAGTGAGTCACATCCTGCCTTTATCATGGCCACCATAAAGGTGACTCTACGATTTTACAATTAAGTAAAGCCCTCCCACTTCAGCCCCTTAAAATACCCTAAGCTGAAACCCTCCTCAATTACCTTTGTTACCTCCTATAATGGTGGCCTCTTCCTGCATTGTTTACTTTTTTGGCCAGATAGACCTAGTGTAGCGTTGCCCACCAGTATAGGTACAACCCATTCTAGTCTATTATCTTAGGGGGCTGGGGGCTTTTTACCTTAAAGTGAAGGTGTTCTTTAAAATAATATTTATTTCTATCTGTACATCAATGCACTTAAAAAGAAATATTGGGGTAGCTGTCAGTTAAGGCTAGTTTGATGAAAACAAAATTGGTAAATTGTGGACAAAATTATTTTCCTTGAAATCTCCCATCTCTAAAAATAACCCGTGTTAAAGTAGAGCCAAAACTTTCTAATTTAACAAGATGTCCATTTCTGAATTGATAATTGATTATTTTATTATTATATTCTGTTCCCATGACATCAATATGAAGGTTTTTTTGGGGTTTGTTTTTATCTAGCCGCTCATGCCAACACTGTCCTACTACTTGTCGGTGTGATGATGGAGGCCGTGATAGTCAGTTTTCTGCTCTTCACATTGGAGAAGCTTCCTCTTCAGTATGAAAGTAAGTGCTATGTACTTGTAATGGACTGTTGGGTAATTGTATAGAAGGGATATAGTATACGAGGGTAGTCTGAAAAGTTCACGGCCTGACATGGAAGGAGTGACCAGACAGACATGAAACTTTATCACAAGCCACTCTTCCAGAGGTTCAGCATTGAAAATGGCACATTCACGCTATGCGGTTTTCGTGTGTTCTTTGCAAACAATTGGTACCCCCCGCAGGCAACTTGAAAATGGAGAAAGTGGAAGAAGAAGGCTCAAAGTGTTCCATCAGCAGGCAAAGTGATTACAACAGTCTTCTGTACTGCTGCTTTACACTCTCAGAATCCCAGAATGCTTTACCCACTGATGGAACACTCTAAGGCTTCTTCTTCCACTTTCTCAATTTTCAATTTGACTATGGGGGGTGCCAACTGTTTGCAAAGAGCGCATGAAAACCATATAGCATGCATGCACCATTTTCAGTGCTGTGATAAAGTTTCATGTCTGTGTGGTCACTCCTTCCAAGTCGGGCCTTGAACATTTCAGAATGCTCTCGTAGTATGGATATTAGGGTCATTTGTTGGAAAGATGGCCCTCAACTGCATTTAACAACGATCCTTCAATTAGCTTACTATTTTAACTGTGTTTAGGTTCTTTTGAATGTCAAAAGACTTGTTACATTATTTTATTTAATTGTATAACCTGAAAGCATTTTCAATAATACCTTATAAGTAGAGTTGGCCATTGTTGAACTTTTGTTGACAATTGTTGATCATTGTTGATCATTGACTATTCTTGATCATTGACCATTGTTGACCATTGTTGATCATTGACCGTTTTTGAGCATTATTGACCAACATTGACAATTGTTGACCATTGGTGATCATTAACCATTGGTGACCTTTGTTGTTTATTGACCATAGTTGACCATGCTGGTCATTACCCCTTCCCGCCCCACCCCAGCGCCCCTTTAATAGGTTCTTGTGGCACGTGGGTGTTATACCCTACCCTCTTCGTGTCACGTTATGTAGAAGGCAAAGGTTTAGGATGCAAGCACTCAGGATAACTCGGTTCCCTTCTATAGGCTTTATACATTTCTGAAAAATGGTTCAGAAAACCACATATTTAATAATATAATATTTAAACCAATAAAAGGTATCCCTTAAAAGCCAAACTTTCTGCAAAGCACAGCATAGCATAGTAACTTATCCAAAGTGAACTCCAGACAAAGAGCTAAATATAGAGATGAAATAGATATAATGGAGCTGTTTTACTGCCAAAGGATTTGAATTTATTTCTACCTATCCCAAGATTTACACTGCTCTGCTACGTAGCCTAGTCCTGTCTGGCAGGACAGGAGAACTGATGTTTTATTTATTTTTTATTTGTATCTGTGAGAAGGCATGTTTCAATATTTTTTTAGTTAGCCGTTAAAGAAAAGGACACGTTCATGCCTTCTGCACTTGTATTTATTCCTGGCTAATATGGTAAATATCCCTTATCGCTTGTCCATCCAGCCCTGAGCTTTACACAGCTCTGACACGAGGCACAGCCAGATGGATGACATCACTTACAGCAAAGTTCACAGTAGTGTCCTCACTCCACCCGCAGCCTGCTGATTGGACAATAAAAGAGCAGCAGTAGGATTATCTCTTTGCACACTCTGCTCTCCACTCCTATCAGCATATTTGCATGCACCTCACCTGATTAACTTCCAGTCATGCCCCGCCCTCTTACAGCCTTAATTCTGCTGTGCAGGGGATTGCAAAAATTAGATACATTTCAATTACAATACTATAAAGAATAACAATTACAATATTTAAAAAAAGCACAGGTACAACTCTGCATCGCAAGTACTAAAATCAGATTTCTGTCCTTATTTGATTCATTTATTTATTCATATTAGGTTAATTTTTTAAAATTTAAAATAATTATTAAATATTTATTAAAAACAATTTTAAATATTTTTGAAGACAATTTTAAATAATTAAAAATGTTTTACTTGTTGTCACTAATACTGTATTTATATAAAACAAAGCTCCTATATTTGTGGCTATTTCGATGCATTGTAATAATTTGCACTTTTATACATCAGGCCTGTTGTCTAAGGCTTACTTTCAGAAGGCTCTTCTATATTTATATTTATCTATATTCATGATCCTGTTCATGTTCCCATCTCTCTAGTAACCGTGCTGGCCATATTTAGCATCATCTGCATCTATGGCTTTTTGTCTTCTCTGGCAAACTGCTTGTTCAACAAAGAGCTCATCCCGATGGGACCCGCAGTATTCAAGGTATTGTCAAATGTAAAAAAAATATAATATGCATTTTCAATTAGAAATAGGGATGAGCGCAGCGATTTAGGCAAATATTGATTCCGCCATCTAATTACTGATTTTTCTGTTGGTAAAAATTCCTTGCATTGCAGCTTATTGAGCTGCTTAGGTGATATTAACTAAAAAAAAAAAAAAATAATAATGATCTATTTTTTTTTCTTTATTTCTTTATCCCCCTCTTTTTTATTGTATTTTTCTCTTTCTCTTGAAAAAAAATAATAAAATTTTTTGGAGGTTTACTACTTGCATGCCTACCTGTAATACCCCTTCATTAACAGGTCATTTTTTTAATTTTCGGTACTGTGATACTTTAACCGACAAGTACTTAATTTTATATCATTTTAATTAACCGACAAGTATTTAATTTTAGATAATTTTTTACAGGCTTCTTTTTTTTTCAAAATGTATGGTCTTTTTTTCCCCTTTTTATAATAAAAAATTGAAAAAACCCAGCAGCTTTCTTTTGGTGGTATTTAATAGGTGCTGTTTTTTTTCAAATTTTTATTATAAAAAGGGGAAAAAAAAGACCATACATTTTGAAAAAAAAGAAGCCTGTCTCCATTACTTACCGTTAAAATAAAAATGCCAGAATAGTACGAAAAATCCTAAAAACGACCTTTTTTTTGAAAATGGAAATGACCTAAATGGAAATGAAGGTAAATAAATTCTCTAATTTTGTCTTTCAGAAAGAACCAGAGAAGAAGGAAGAAGCTTCCAGTTCATGCGCCCTGCCAAAGTCTAATCGTACAAGTGGTTTGAGAACAATAGCGAATATATTAGAGGATGGAGGGGTGTGTGGGATTCCAACAGACACGGTCTACGCGCTTGCGGCTTCTTGCAAACACCCAGAAGCCATCAGTAGGATTTACTCGATCAAAGTAAGAAAAACATTTTCACTGTCGTCATTAATTCGTTTCCTGGACAATATAAGTATATAAATAATCAAGCAGAGCGCATACAAGTAGATAACAACGTTGATCTGCCCGTGTCTTCCATGATATCATATAAACAGTTAAAGTATAACTAAAGGCAGAACTTTTTTTTTTTGGATAGAGTCGAGAGGATTAGAACCCCTTTCAGGTTTTTATTTCTGTGTGTCCCTGTTAGGGAGATTCACCCTCTCTATTTGTCCTGGTGACCGTAAAAGAAAATTTGAGTTGCAACAAAAATAGGAATAGGTGGGAAACTTTGAAAAGGGGACATTCGTTCTGGTGACAACCATGGGATTTCCTACAATTTGAAGGGATTTCCTCTCACTTCCTGTTGTGGCTTTGGGACAGGAAATAAAGGGAAATCTCCCCAATGGGGCAGAGATGGCAAAAAAATAACTGACAGGAGTTATAACCCTTTCTTACTCTATCCATTTATTAAACCAACAAACCGGCTTTGTGATTTGATGTCTGACAGACTACACATGAAAATGGGTGGATTTACTGGGTTAATGTATTTTACAAGACATGTTCAGAACCGCATATTGCTGCAATACTAATATATTTGGGATTAACTTGTTGTTTGTAAATTTTATTCAGGGAATACTAGCAATTTACATGCAGGTATGTCAAAGTTTTTTTTAGACAACTGACCATCACATCTAAATGAGCTTGTTGGACATCCCATCCCAAACCCATGGTCATTAATATTGAGTTGCCCCTCTTTTCTATCCCAGCTTCCACTCTTCCCTTATCTATCCCAGCCTCCACTCTTCTGGGAAGGCTTTCCACAAGATTTCAGAATGTGTCTGTTGGGGATTTGTTTCCATTTTGGAGGTCAGCTACTGATCTTAGAAGACAGAGCCTCGCTCACAATCGGTGCTCCAGTTGATCCCAAAGGTGTTCAGTAGGGTTAAGGTCAGGTACTAATGTTGGATGAGAAGACCTGGATCACAGTTGGAGTTCCAATTCACCCCAAAGGAGTTCAGTAAGGTTGAGGTCAGGTACTGAAGTTGGATGAGAAGACCTGATCTCAAAAGGTGTTCAGTAGGGTTGAGGTCAGGTACTGATGTTGGGCCTAGCTCACATTTAGCGTTCAAATTCATGCCAAAGACTGCGGTCAGGGCTTTGTGTAGGACACTTGAGTTCCTCCACACCAAACTGTCCAAACCATGTCTTTAATCTGTAGTACCAGTAAGAGTACTCTTACTGACCACCTTTGGGATCCATCAGCCTCAATCTTGTTCACATTTGCACTCTTGGTGTTCCAAGAGAAGACTCTTGGAACACCAAGAGTGTAAATTTGAACAAGATTGAAGCTGATGGATCCCAAAGGTGGTCAGTAGGGTTGAGGTCAGGTACTGATATTGGATAAGAAGACCTGATTACAAAGGTGTTCAGTAGGATTAAGTTCAGGTACTGATTTTGGATGAGAACACCTGATCCCAAAGGATTTCAGTAGAGTTGAGGTCAGGTAGTGAAGTTTGATGAGAAGACCTAATCCCAGAGGATGTTCTGTAGGGTTGAGGTCAGGTTCTGATGCTGGATGAGAAGACCTGACCCCAAAAGAGTTCAGAAGAGTTGAGGTCAGGTACCGAATGTTGGATGAGAAGACCTGATCCCAAAGGTATTTAGTGGGGTTGAGGTCACGGCTCTGTGTAGGACAATTGAGTTCCTCCACTGTCCAAACTATGGCTTTATGAAGCTGGCTTTCTACACAGTGGCACAGTCATGCTGGAATATAGAAGGGTCTTCGCCAAAATGTTACCACAAGACTGGAAGCAGGCAGTAGTCTAAAATGTCTTTGTAATCTGTAGTATTATCAATACTCTTTTGAAGTCCATCATCTGGAGGCTGTCCACATATGTTTGGCCATATAGTATAGATATGACATATAAAAGGGAGTCCATGTACATTAGGACCTTTGAATATTTTGGCCTTCCTTTACAGTTCATTTACTGATACATTGGCTTATGTTACAGGAAAGACCTTCAGAAAAACCTATTTGCATCTGCATTTCCAACCTGGATCAGCTGAGGGTCATAAATCCCCCTTTCAGCCCTCTTCTATGGAGATTCATGGACATGGTATACCCCGGAGGGATAAGCTGCATAGTAAAGAAAGGCGAATGGCTCAAAAGATTAGGTAAGTGATTTGCAATATTGTCAAACAAGCCTGTCATTACATCAGTATAGTGCCTGGGGACATTTTTCTGCTAAGTTCACCCAAGCTGAGTGGAAGCTGTTGCAACACCAGGGTTGGTTTACTAAAGGCAAAGAGACTAATTACTTAGCGAAAGTGAATGACAGTAAATAACCTGTGTTATGAGGTGAACACAGCTTCATCGTATTTACTAACCTCAGTGAATAACAGTGGCGGCCCATCCATTAGGGGCGCCTGGGCTCCACCCCCTCTCTCCACACCACCCCCTAATGCAATGAAAGGATTCAAGCATAGCATGAATCTATCCAACGCCGCCGTGGCCACCCCCTATTCATGTGTCTGCCACCTTTTAGGGCACCGATCGCATGAATTACAGCGGCCATGTTTTGTTTTTTTTTAAGCACCTGATTAGAGCCAGGGGTTCTAATAGGCTTCAAAATAGGGTGGGCCTCGGGTCGCAGAGAATGCTCTTCGATCCCACCCAGGTGTGTTACAACAGCGAATAAATAGTGTTTGCTGCCCCCCCCCTCCCCAAAAAAAAATGTCCACGACCGCCACTGGTGAATAGTCTTTGCTTTAGTAAATCAACCCTTTGGGGCGAATAGGCTGATCGATTTGCAAGAGAGCCTATTGAATGAGGAGAAGCTCTGCTTAGGTCCATCATTTAGCTGTGTGCAAGCAAAAATCTAGCTTTTTCATTTTTCATTTCATTTCAAGTGATTGGGTATCCTTTGCAAAGTCAATTTTCACCAGATCCACTAAGCTAAGGGAAAATTTCCCTTACAAGGTGAACGGCCTATTTGCCTTCAGTAAATTGTCCTTATCATAATAAGAGATGAGCAAAACTGAGTTTTCAATTTGCCAAAATTTTGTCAAAATTTCTCCATTTCAGCAAAATGCAATGGGGAAGGAGAAATTCAGCTGGTGTAAGATGGTTATAGAGACCCTGTCACCAACTTAAAATGTTGCTGGTAAAACCACAGAAGAATCAAGTACTTTAAATACTAAAAGTATTTTTCTTTTCCATTAGTACATTTTCTTTCGCTAAAAGGCACCTTTGAACTTGCTCGAAAATTTTGACTAATTTGGGAAGAGTCAACTCCCTATCGAGTACCTTTCCTCTTCCAGGAGTGTCCAATTATGCTCCTTCTCCCTCCCTCCTCTTACCATCTTATGTAATGTTAACCCCTCTCGGCGGATGGGCCTTGGCGCCGAGCGGCCGCATATTTTCATGAATTGGGGTGAATGCAGCTGTGCCGATAGCGCCCACCCTGCGTGCTCCCGGCACAGTTACTGGCGGCTAACGGAAAGCTTACAATCGCTACTTGCGATCTGGAGCTTTCCGATCATAAATCCCGCCCCGCCTCCCGGCTATTTCCATTTCACAGCACCTAAAGTTCCATTCTTTTTGTTTGGCGGTATCCTTGATAACTTAAAAAACAAAAGCAGAAAACAAAACACACATATACTGTATATGCTCATAAACTTATTAAAGCAGCTTTGTAAGTATCAGCATCTTCCCACCTCTGAAACCAATTCAGATTCCCTCCTGGCCAAATGGTGTGGCTAATAACAGCTATTAGCACTTTGCAGATCTTCCTGCTCACAGAAGACAAATTTCATTTGTGATACAATAATGAGTCACGGTGTACAAGGTGAAAGCAAAGTAGCTAAAGATTATTCTACGATACCTTAGTAAACCTGTCAACAGTAGCCGTTCTGTTTCTGTGTAATAAAACTTGAGATAGTTTGTATTAATAATTAAACTACATTTCACGCTCTATTGAGTTTAATGGTAAAATGTTGACTAGCTTCCTTAAGGCCTGACATCATTTACGTGCACACTGTCTGGGATTCCAAGAATAAAAATACAGAAAGGAGCGCTAGACCAAAACTGGTTTAAAGAACTCAATCTAATTTTAATTGCTGATAAAAAAAAGTTATATAAAAACAGCCAAGGCGTTTCGGGGGCAACGCCACTTTCCCTTCACCAGTGGGCTCAACACAGGATAGAACTTGGATGTACTCCATGTCCATCAAAGATCTCACTGGTCTGAATTAGAACCCGTATTGAATTGTACACATAAAGTAAAACTCTGACAGTAGTTGCTGAGCAGCAATGGAACTGCCACAGTCCGGGGTCAGGCTTGGAAAACCAGTAGCTATTGCAGTAGAGAGGCTCCCATCAACCAGAAGAATAAGTACACAAGCAGGTCACCCTGACGGATGATGTGGGCCAGGGGCAGATTGACCATTCGGGCACTCTGGCACTGCCCGAGGGCCACATGCCCTAAGGGGCCCCATCAGGGTTGCCAGCCTCAATAAAACCAGGGATAGTATGTAAAAATCTGTGTTTTTTTAAAAATCACAAGATTATAGCTGCCCCGCCTCTCCAGTACCTTTTCAGTGTGTGTATGTGTATTCTGTGTGTGTATACTGTATGTGTGTGTGTATACTGTGTGGCCCCATAATCTATTGCCTGGGGGCCCCATAATCTCCTATTGCCCGGGGGCCCCATAATCTTCTCCCATTGCCTGGGGGCCCCATAATTTCCTATTGCCTGGGGGCCCCATGAGTTTTCAGTCCGCCCCTGATGTGGGCTTACCTGAGATACGGGGTCTAAGCACTAACTGGTATTCACCAGAGCTCCTGATGGTGGAGATGGGTTTTGCTGCATGTTAGTACCAGGTCCTCAGGATCACCCCACTCAGAGATGAGCGAGCCGGGGTCCAATAGCAGGTAGGGATCAAGCAGAAGCATAGTCAGTAAAGAAGCCAAAGGTTGGTAACAAGTGGGATCAAATGGAAGAGTAGTTGAGAAACAATCCAAGGTTCATAACAAATGGTTACAGGTTGGGATCAAGTGGAGGAGTAATCGAGGAACAAGCCAGGGTTGGTTATGAGTGATGGTGAAGATACAGATGATAACGATACGGATGGCAGTAGAAGAGAAAGGCGCAAGAGATTGGCTGGAGAAGAGCACAATAATCTGGCAAAAAGGAAATGCAAAGGCTTGGTTAAAATAGGAAATTCATGGGCGGAGAAAGGAGTTCAAGGTTTACGAGAACCAAGAGACAAGGCAAGATTGTTCTAAGAGATCAGACAGGAAGATTTCCAGCGTTTCAGGTGGCTAAGTAAGAAGAGCCACTGCCAGACACAGCAAAGGTCTTGGGGTTTTTGATCCCAGTCCTGACAGGACGTTCCAGTGGAGACCATCCAAGGTCTATCCTATTTTGACCCTGATGAAGCAGGAGTGGTTGCCACCGAAAAACGTTGGCTGTTCCTGTATGACCTTTTTTACCAACAATTAAAATTATCTTGGACTCTTTTATCCAATTTTGGCTTAGTGCTCCTTTCTGTATTTCTATGCTTTGGGCTGGTGCCCATCGGTGGGGGGGAGCCTTGATCTGCAGGAGCTAAATCGCCAAAGCTATTGAGCTTGTTTGAAGTTTTCCTTAATCTGGCTACACATACAAGTCCAAAAGTTCCCAATGCCTCTTTGAGTATGTTGTTCTGGACAGTTATCCTGTGTTAAGCCCTAATGAAAATGGGGTCGCCCCCGAAATGCGTTATTGTAATATTTTTATATAACATATTTACCAATCTGACTACGCTTGGAAGTTCAAACGTTCCTCTTTGAGTATGTTTTTCTAAGTATGTTGTTTCAAGAATGCCTTTTACTCGTCACCCTTGATGACCTGTCAGTACATTTTTTAGTCGATTTGATATACTCTAACTAGACTATGCTTTGTAGGTGTGGGACCCGCGTATGAATATGTTGGGACACCGGACTCCATCATGATTAGAGTGCCTGACCATTCCGTCACAGCCCATCTTACCGATATGACGGGACCGTTGGCGATCACCTCTGCCAACCCCAGTGGAGAAAGCGACAGCACTCACCATGATCATGTCATATCGTAAGTAGCAGCTAAGGCATTTTATATGAGAATTTTTTTAAGACAATGTAAACTCTAAATGAATCAAATTTAGTTTGCTGTGTCGATATGCATATAAATAGTAATTGCAATTTTTTTTTAGATTATTCACTTTTTTTTTCATTGTTGTTGCTGCTGATCTAGTGCTACCCCTTTGCAATCCCTTCCCCTTTAAAATCACTTCAGCAATGGCTGCATAGCATTTTATGTTAAACTGCGTATTACTGTATATCATGCTTTGTTTCACCCCCCTCCTTCCCCAATTGCTGTAATAATTTTTTTTTTCTTTTAAAACAGACGTTTAAGTGAAAAACTTGATGCAGTTCTGTGTGATGGTAATTCTAATGAGCTTGTGGGATCAACTGTAGTGATCTGTACCAAAATAGATGAAGGTAAATATTATGAATCGATAATTATTATAATTAGTTAGCAGTGCTAAGAAATGAAAATGAATGAATAAAAATAATTCTGGAGTATGAGGCCAATGTTCCAGTTCTTTGGTTCTTGGGAGAAGCCCACCCATCAATTACATGCCTCATTGGGATATCGCTAGTACACATTAGTCAAATACATCAATCAGTACCCAAATATATCTACCTGTCAGAACCTGGATCACCTACTGGTGGCACCGTGCTTCTCATAGTGGAAGGCTGTAGTTTTGGTGTCCACCAGCAGGTGTCCCCCAGGAGCCAGCAGATCCCACTAATTAGTTTCCACCTGATGCTGGCTGCTGGGAGGATATTTAGGTCCTCCCCTACTAGTGCCGCTCGCTCCAGTGTTTTGCTGCTGCCAGATTCTGTTTGCCATTGATCCTGATCTTGCTCCTGCCCTGTACCCTGTGTCCTGTTGTTATAGTAGTAGTTGGCATACGCCCTCTTCCTTGGCTCAGCCACACCAAACTTGTACAGGGCCACAACACTGCCTGCTTCCTGCCAACACAAAACCTGCTTCCCCTTGTTGCTGATCCCAGTTTATGTTCCCTCTTCCCATCTGTTCCCCACACCTCCATTTTTCCCCTGCTTTTCTGTGTTCCCCATTTTTCTATACACGATATTACCAAAAGTATTGGGACACCTGCCTTTACACGCACATGAACTTTAATGGCAACTCAGTCTTCGTCCGTAGGGTTCAATATTGAGTTGGCCCACCCTTTGCAGCTATAACAGCTTCAACTCTTCTGGGAAGGCTGTCCACAAGGTTTAGGAGTGTGTCTATGGGAATGTTTGTCCATTCTTCCAGAAGAGCATTTGTGAGGTCAGGCACTGATGTCGGACAAGAAGGCCTGACTCGCAGTCTCCGCTCCTGTTCTATCAGGTTGAGGTTAGGACTCTATGCAGGCCAGTCAAGTTCCTCCACCCCAAACTGGCTCATCCATGTCTTTATGGACCTTTCTTTGTGCACTGATCCAAATAATTTTGTGGAGGGAGAACTATGGTATGGGGCTGTTTTTCAGGGGTTGGGCTTGGCCCCTTAGTTCCAGTGAAGGAAACTCTTAAGGCGGCCGCATACCAAGACAATTTGGACAAATTCATGCTCCCAACTTTGTGGGAACAGTTTGGGGATGGCCCCTTCCTGTTCCAACATGACTCCGCACCAGTGCACAAAGCAAGGTCCATAAAGACATGGATGAATGAGTTTTGGGTGGAGGAACTTGACTGGCCTGCACAGAGTCCTGATCTCAACCCTATAGAACACCTTTAAAATAAATTAGAGCGGAGACTGCAAGCCAGGTCTTCTTGTCCAACATCAGTGC
The DNA here is from genome assembly GCA_037952835.1 of Lithobates septentrionalis. Classification (NCBI taxonomy): domain Eukaryota; kingdom Metazoa; phylum Chordata; class Amphibia; order Anura; family Ranidae; genus Lithobates; species Lithobates septentrionalis. The sequence goes on along the minus strand of JBBDGP010003161.1, from coordinate 212,481 downwards.
CTGACCTCACAAATGCTCTTCTGGAAGAATGGTCAAACATTCCCATAGACACACTCCTAAACCTTGTGGACGGCCTTCCCAGAAGAGTTGAAGCTGTTATAGCTGCAAAGGGTGAGCCAACTCAATATTGATTCCTATGGACTTATGCCGCGTACACACGAGCGGACTTTACGGCAGACTTTGCCCGGCGGACGGGATTTCGTCGGACAATTCGATTCGTCCAGCGGACTTTGTTTTCTCAAAAGTTGGACGGACTTAGATTTGAAACATGTTTTTTTGGTTTTTTTTTAATCAATGCCACGTCAGTGTCCATTTTCGGGGGAGTAAATTTCAACTTTACAGTTCAATATTTACCCGACTCGGGTAAAAAATTAAAAAAATAAATAAAAAGATTTGAAACATGTTTTAAATCTATCCGTCGAACTCGAGTCCGGTCGAAAAGTCCGCTCGTCTGTATGCTAGTTCGATGGACAAAAAGCCACGCTAGGGCAGCTATTGGCTACTGGCTATGAACTTCCTTGTTTTAGTCCGGTCGTACGTCATCACGTACGAATTCGACAGACTTTGGTGGATTGTGTGTAGGCAAGTCCGTTCATTCGGAAAGTCCGTCATACAGTCAGTCTGCCGTTAAGTCCGCTCGTGTGTACGCGGCATTAGACCAGGATGCCATTAAAGTTCACGTGCGTGTAAAGGTAGGTGTCCCAATACTTTTGGTAATATGGTGTATATCTATCAGAGGAAGACGTACTTCATTCTATGTCCATCAGCTGAAGACATACTCCATTGTATATCCATCAGAGCCAAGCCTCACTGCTATTGATCCAGCACTATCCCACACAAATCAGACTCATAACCACAAAGGCTAGAACGCTAGAAGAAACCACAGGGAACAAAAGCTTCTCAAAATTTTTGTAATAAAGAGATTTGATTCCAGGATATATTCTCTAACATGTGTCTGTCTCTTTCCAGGATCGATCACCATATTACGGGAAGGATGTGTGCCAGCTGCGAAAATAATGCAGATCTTTGAAACTGCTAAGAACATGGAACACAGTGTGTTGTAGAAATAACAAAAAGTCGAAAAAAGGACGCGTGTTGATATGAAGTAAATGCTACAAGAAGAATGCGGGCGTTCTTAGCACTAATTTATAACATTATATTGTATTTTATTATATTTTTTATTATATTTAATTTTATTGTATTTATTGATTTTTGTGATGACACACGGCTGATTCTGGCTTGTTATAAAATGGTTGCCTGTGCGCCCCTATGGAATCGCTCCCTCTGTAGCCAGATGCAGCGAGATGTTCTTTTGTCGCTGGCCCCAGCGCTAGTGATGGGAGCGATATTTCGTCTACAAAGGGCGCAATTCCATCGGGACAAACTGGCCACCTCTTGGAGATCCTGCCACTGCTGATTTTGACAGATTGTCAGCGACAGGATCGCTAGTGACAGAGTCACCTGTGCGCCATCAGTCTTATTGTCATGATTAAAAAAATATTGGTGTAAACTGATTTATTGCAGCTGCTTCCTACAGAAGTACTGTGGTATTAATTGTAATGTTTTTTTTTTTTCCCTCTTTGCACTAATTTTTATTGTTTTGCAATAAAGAGGTCTTACAAACTAATGTCTCTTGGTCTTCCTAAATTATAATATATATAAATAATATTAATAATAATAATAATAATAAATAATAATAATATAAATAATAATAGTTATTAGTATGATCATTATGATTATTATTATTGCATTATAATAGTAGTAATAATAATAAATAAAAAATATTAATTTGATTTTATTTTCTATCTAATAATATTTTTATTATTATTATGATTATTAATATGATGATGATAATGATGATGATTATTATTAATATTATTATAATTCCAATCAACCCAAACCATTTAATTTTTACAATTAAAAACTTTTGATTTTCATCTGGTCGACCCAAAGAAGCTACAGTACCATACTTTGCGTTTGGCACCACTCATTTTTTTGCGCAGTTTGTCATGCGTAAACCATGCAATGAAACACACAACTGCTACCCGCATTTAGGGTCCCATTAAGAAATAATAGCGCCACCAACATAATGCACTTTTTGCGCGTTTCCGGAACCACAGGCACAAATGGTCCCAGGAGGCCGAAAACGCACTCCTGGGCCTGGGAAGGCTGAAAATGGCCCGGGCAGGCCAGAAAAGCACTCCTGGGAGGCCGTATCACTCAGGTGTGGATACAGCCCCAGACTCCTGAAACATCTGCTGTAATGTGAAAATGGAGGCAAGACTATAGATATGGAGGCTGTTAGTACAACCTTCGCTTCGACCTTGGTCAAATGGTCAAACATTCCCATAGACACACTCCTAAACCTTGTGGACAGCCTCCCCAGAAGAGTTGAAGCTGTTATAGCTGCAAAGGGTGGGCCAACTCAATATTGAATCCTATGGACTATGACCAGGATGCCAAGTTAAAGTTCATGTGCATGTAAAGGCAGGTGTCCCAATACTTTTGGTAATATAGTGTATTTTGTAGTGAGGTTGTACAATTTGACTCTAAAGTGTATGACCAGGTTGATTCCAAAAAAGGCAAGAGAGACAGGCATGAATCAAGGGAAATAAAGAGAATAGGAGGGCACAATTTAAGTGTAGTACATTACATACGGTCGGGTCCATAAATATTGGGACATCGACACAATTCTAATCTTTTTGGCTCTATACACCACCACAATGGATATGAAATGAAACGAACAATATGTGCTTTAACTGCAGACTTTCAGATTTAATCTGAGGGTATTTACATCCAAATCAGGTGAACGGTGTAGGAATTACAACAGTTTGTATATGTGCCTCTCACTTTTTAGGGGACCAGAAGTAATGGCACAGATTAACAATCATCCATCAAACTTTCACTTTTTAATACTTGGTTGCAAATCCTTTGCAGTCAATTACAGTCTGAAGTCTGGAACGCATAGACATCACCAGACGCTGGGTTTCATCCCTGGTGATGCTCTTCCAGGCCTCTACTGCAACTGTCTTCAGTTCCTGCTTGTTCTTGGGGCATTTTCCCTTCAGTTTTGTCTTCAGCAAGTGAAATGCATGCTCAATCGGATTCAGGTCAGGTGATTGACTTGGACATTGCATAGCATTCCACTTCTTTCCCTTAAAAAACTCTTTGGTTGCTTTCGCAGTATGCTTCGGGTCATTGTCCATCTGCACTGTGAAGCTCCGTCCAATGAGTTCTGAAACATTTTGCTGAATATAAGCAGATAATATTGCCTGAAACACTTCAGAATTCATCCTGCTGCTTTTGTCAGCAGTCACATCATCAATAAATACAAGAGAACCAGTTCCTTTGGCAGCCATACATGCCCACGCCATGACACTACCACCACCATGCTTCACTGATGAGGTGGTATGCTTTGGATCATAAGCAGTTCCTTTCCTTCTCAATACTCTTCTCTTCCCATCACTCTGGTACAAGTTGATCTTGGTCTCATCTGTCCATAGGATGTTGTTCCAGAACTGTGAAGGCTTTTTTAGATGTTGTTTGGCAAACTCTAATCTGGCCTTCCTGTTTTTGAGGCTCACCAATGGTTTACATCTTGTGGTGAACCCTCTGTATTCACTCTGGTGAAGTCTTCTCTCGATTGTTGACTTTGACACACATACACCTACCTCCCGGAGAGTGTTCTTGATCTGCCAACTGTTGTGAAGGGTGTTTTCTTCACCAGGGAAAGAATTCTTCGGTCATCCACCACAGTTGTTTTCCGTGGTCTTCCGGGTCTTTTGGTGTTGCTGAGCTCACCTGTGCGTTCTTTCTTTTTAAGGATGTTCCAAACAGTTGATTTGGCCACATCTAATGTTTTTGCTATCTCTCTGATGGGTTTGTTTTGTTTTTTTCAGCCTAATGATGGCTTGCTTCACTGATAGTGACAGCTCTTTGGATCTCATATTGAGAGTTGACAGCAACAGATTCCAAATGCAAATAGCACACTTGAAATGAACTCTGGACCTTTTATCTGCTCCTGGTAAATGGGATAATGAGGGAATAACACACACCTAGCCATGGAACAGCTGAGCAGCCAATTGTCCCATTACTTTTGGTCCCTTAAAAAGTGGGAGGCACATATACAAACTGTTGTAATTCCTACACCGGTCACCTGATTTGGATGTAAATACCCTCAAATTAAAGCTGAAGGTCTGCAGTTAAAGCACATCTTGTTTGCTTCATTTCAAATCCATTGTGGTGGTGTATAGAGCCAAAAATATTAGAATTGTGTCGATGTCCCAATATTTATGGACCTGACTGTATGTATTATAGTAAAAGACAATTGGCAACTCACATTTGACAGTTAAACACTGGCTCATCAGCAAAATGGGACTTCCAGCTGGAACACCTTGGCATGGCAGGGTACGTTCAGAGAAAACAGAGGGAAGTAATGGTAATAAATACCTGGAGTGTTACGCTGATATATTTTTCATGTTAAATGCAGCATGATAATAATGTATCTGATGGCTCCACAGCAGGGAAAACCAATGCTGAACATCAATTTGGATACTATGAACTGCATTAACGGAAAAGTTTTCTTTTTTGTTAAATAAAATTGATACAGAAATTCAAAGGGTATATATCCATGTATAAGAAATTAGGAAATAAATGAAATGATGATATCTGAAATAGACCGGTTTCAGCATATTGCCTGTTATTAATCTCCTACATAATCATATCTCAGCCTTCATATAATGGACTTTATAGTTATATCAATAAATGTTATTCATTTACATTGTAAAATCGTTCTCTGCTGATAAATAACTGCCATCGAGGCGCAGTTACTTTTTTAGCTGAAAATAACTGGAGACAAAACTGACACTTTAATCTCCAGATAACATTGTATTTATTTTATTTTTCTATTTATACATACAATGTATCCAATGCTGTGCTATGTGGCTAAATGTGTCTGATTATCACACCTATATGAGTTTTTTGGCCATGTCATTCCAAAACCATGGCCATAAATATGGAATTGTCCCTCCACTTCTAGCCATTAATATAAGGATGATCCTCCCTGCCCCCATGGTCATTAATATGGAGTTGCCCCCTCCTCTCCTACCGTGGCCATTAAAATAAACTTGTTTGTTCCCTCCTACCATGGCCATTAATATAGGGTTGCCCCTCCCCTACCCCCCCCCTGGTCATTATTATGGAGGTTCTCCTCCCCTCCACGATAGCCATTAATATAGACCTGCTTGTCTCCTCCTACCATGTCCATTAATATGGAATTGCCCATCCTCTACCCCGATGACCATTGATATGGAGTTGCCCCTTCGCCATGGCCATTAAAATGAAGCCGCCCCTTTCCTCATGTCCATTAATATAGGGTTGCCCATCCCTTACCCCCCATGGCCATTAATATGGAGTTGCTCCTTCCCTCCCCCCCATGGCCATCAATATAGATTTGCTTGTCCTCTGCTACCATGGCCATTAATATGGATTTTTCCTCCCCTACCCCCCCCATGGTCTTTATTATGGAGTTGCTCCTCCCTTCCCCCCGATGGCCATTAATATAGACCTGCTTGTCTCCTCCTACCATGGCCATTAATATGCATTTGTCCTTTCCCTACCCACATGGCATTTGATATGGAGTTGCTGTTCCACGGCCCATGGCCATTAATATGGAGTTGCCCATCCCCTACCCCAATGACCATTGATATGGAGTTGCCCCTCCGCAATTGCCATTAATATGAAGCTGCCCCTCCCCTCATGTCCATTAATATAGGGTTTCCCATCCTCTACCCCACATGGCTATTAATATCGAGTTGCTTCTCCCCTCCCCCCATAGCCATCAATATAGATTTGCTTGTCCTCTGCTACCATGGCCATTAATATGGATTTGTCCCTCCCCTACTCCCCCATGGTCATTATTATGGAGTTTCTCCTCCCATCCCCCGATGGCCATTAATATAGACCTGCTTATCTCCTCCTACCATGGCCATTAATATGGCTTTGTCCCTCCCCTACTCCCTATTGCAATTAATATGGAGTTGCTCTTCCACTGCCCATGGTCATTAATAGAAAACCAGGAAGGGGGTCCCCCCGCTAACAGGACTATATGGGCCCAAATAGTATATAAAGCAGAAAGTAGAGATAGGAAATGTCAGTAAAAACAGTAAGCAAATTTTTATTTGTCACAAATATTTAAAAATACAAATGGCTGGTGCAACAGGTTGATCACCTTAAGAAAGCACAATAAAGTACATTATGTTCTACGTATACTGTGAAAATCACAGAAGAATAACCATAGCAGATACAAACAACCCAACGCATTTCAGAATGGAATTCTTTCTTCAGGGGTTTATAATGGTAGAAGAGTTTCTTATGTCCTTTAAAGGTGAAAGCATACTTATATGTCAGTCAAATAGATTAAAAAAACAAAAAGGACATCCATCACCGTATCAGGAGGGCCATTGTTACAAGTTCCCATTGTTACAAGTTCCCATAAGTTCCCATATGTTTTCGCTGCACTGGGGAGTGCAGCGAAAACAGCCAGAAAAAGCCAGACCCGGCCAGGTGGGGGGGGGTCAATGGCCAAGGGCAAAGAAGGATCGCAGGTCCAGAATAGAAGGGCCTGCAATGGTCAGAGAGTGATGCAAGTGAACCGGCTTTATTACGGAGTTGCCCATCCCCTACCCCGCTAGCCATTGATATAGACTTGCTTGTCCCCTCATACCATGGCCAATAATATAAGGTTGCCCCTCCCCTATCCACCCATGGCCATTAATAGAGACCTGCTTGTCCCCTCCTACCATGGCCCTTAATATAGATTTATAGATTTGTCCCTCCCCTACCCACATGGTAAGTAATATGGAGTTGCTCTTCCACGGCCCATGGCCATTAATACGGAGTTGCTCATCCCCGATCCCAATGGCCATTGACATGAAATTGCCTCTCCGCCATGGCCATTAATATGAAGCTGCCCCTTCCCTCATGTCCGTCCAATACCCCCCATGGCCAATAATATGGAGTTACTCTTCCTGCTTATCCCCTCCTATCATTGCCATTAATATGGATTTGTCCCTCCCCCACCCACATGGCCATTAAAATAGAGTTGCCCATCCCCTACCCCGATGGCCATTGATATGGAGCTGCCCCTTACCTGCGGCCATTAACATGGAGCTGCCCCTCTACTCATGGCCATTAATATGGAGTTGACTCTCCCCTAACCCATGGCCATTAATATGGAGTTGGTCCTCTCCTACCCCATGGCCGTTAATATGAAGTTGTTCCTCCCCTCCCCCTTGGTCATTAATATGGATTTTCCACTTCCCTCCTCCATGGTAAATAATTTAGAGGTGCCCCCCCCTCAAGACCACTACTATGGAGTTGCTCCTCTTCTCCCCCAAGGCCATTAATAGGCAGTTGCTTGTCCCCTCCCACTATAGCCATTAATATGGAGTCCCCCCTCTCCTCTCCTACATGTCCATGGCCCTCTCCTACCCCATGGCCGTTAATATGGAGTTGCTCCTCTCCTCCCCCTTGGTCATTAATATGGATTTTACCCTCCCCTCTCCTCATGGTAATTAATATAGAGTTGCCCCTCCCCTCACGGCCATTAATATGGAATTGTCCCTCCTCTCCCCCCATAGTCATTAATATGCATCCTCTCCTTTTCTGGAAACACTTTTCATAAGATTTTGGACTATCTATTTAAAATTTGTGTCCATTTGCAAGGTCAGGTGCTGATGTTGAATGAGGAAACCTCTCACTTTGGTGTTTCAATTCCAGTAGGGTTGAGGTCAGGGCTCTGTGCAGGACACTCGAGTTCCTCCACACCAAATTGGTCAAAATATTTCTATATGAAGCTGAATTTGCATAGAGAGGAAACAAACTGTAAAGTGTCCTACTGGATATCTGCTTTTTTTTTTTCTCTCATCTTTATAAATAATTATTCTCTATCTACACCTCTTCTTAATTTGGGTGAGATGGTTGATGGCCAATTCCTGGGAGTTGCTAGGAGGTGGGGGAGATCTTTTATTAGGGGGGCTAGGAGGTGGAAGGAGCTCTGTGTATTGGGGAGTGCTAGAAGGTGGGAGCTCTGCATCCATGCAAAGAGGGGGGGGGGGGGGTGTCACAGTTTCCAATCTTTGCCCTGGGCACGGTTGACCTTGTCTCGGCGCTGAGAAGAAGAATGGCAACCACTCAGATCAATTTAAAACTGGCAAAGATGGGATGGGCAGAAAAGGGTGGCTAGATCTCCAAAACAAAACAATAAACTTTCTCCTACCAGGAAATGGAGGTAAATGTTTGGCAAGAGCTTAAGGTGACTGTGATGATCAATGAGTGAATAAGTCATCTATTTGATAGCTTGCAGATTAATTTTTGAACGGCTGCTGTGAGCTGAAGTTTGCTGTATGGGTTGCCATCACAAAACTCACCACCATGGAGTAGTGGGGACATTAGCATGGTCTTTTGCCACATCCAAAAATTCTTGTCTTTTTTTGGCATTATGATCGGCATCAGTATGCTCTTTCTCCGACAAACCTAATACTTAGGCAAACAAAGACAATTTTTCCCCCAAATACAGTGCTGAGCAGTTTAATGTCAGTCGGTGGACATACTGTAGATCGTCAGTTCTTGTGAACATTAACCACTTAAGGACCGGCCTATTTTTCAAACTTGTTGTTTACAAGTTAAAATCTGTTTTTTTTTTTGCTAGAAAATTACTTAGAACCCCCAAACATTTTATACATATATATATATATATATATGTTTTTTTTTTTTCTAACACCCTAGAGTATAAAATGGCGGTGCAATACTTTCTGTCACACTGTATTTGGGCAGCGGTCTTACAAGCGCACTTTTTTTGGAAAAAATACACTTTTTTTAATTAAAAAAATAAGACAACAGTAAAGTAAGCCCATTTTTTTGTATAATGTGAAAGATGATGTTAAGCCGAGTAAATTGATACCCAACATGTCACACTTCAAAATTGCTCCCGCTCACGGAATGGCGACAAACTTTTACCCTTAAAAATCTCCATAGGGGACGATTAAAAAAATTCTACAGGTTGCATGTTTTGAGTTACAGAGGAGGTCTAGGGTGAGAATTATTGCTCTCACTCTACCGATTGTGGCGATACCTCACATGTGTGGTTTGAACACCGGTTTCATATGCGGGCGCTACTCTCGCATGCGTTCGCTTCTCCACGCGAGCTCGGCAGGACAGGACCGTTAAAATTTTGTTTTATTCTTATTTATTTTACCTTTTCTTTTTACAATGTTCATTTTTTAAAAAAAATGTGTCACTTTTATTTCCATTACAAGGAAATGTAAACATCCTTTGTAAAAAGGGATAAAAAAAAGCACAACAGGACCTCCTAAATATGAGATCTGGGGTCAAAAAGATCTCCGATCTCATATTTACACTAAACTGCAAAAAAATAAATAAAAATATTGTCTGGGGAAAAAAAAACAACAAGTCTCTTTAAGAGCTATGGGCGGAAGTGACGTTTTGACGTCGCTTCCGCCCTGCAATGGTATGGAGCCGAGTTGGGGTCATCTTCCCCTCACTCAGCTCCATACCTAACAGAGAAGAGGACCCGATCGCCTCCGCCGCTGCCGGCGGCTCCGGTAAGTGGCGGAGGGCACCGGTGTGCGGCGAATCCGCCGCAGAGACCACTGTTTTCTGAAAGCTGACCGCCCACTGAAAAAGAAGATGCCGGGGTTATGGTAGCTAGCTGCTGCCATAACAACGATATGCCTCTTCAAAGTGTCGCCGTATAATGATGGCGGGCGTCTGTAAGTGGTTAAAGCGTATCTAAAGCCTAAAACAAAAAATATAATATATATCAGCTTACCAACCCATAGAAGTGGCATCTACATTCTTTTTAAAAAAAATGTTTTAATCTTTTTTTTATCTTTACCTGGTGATCTGGTGATGAATATCATACTTTGTGTTCTTGGGTGGCTACACCCATTGCTCCACTGTATCTATGGAAGGAGTTATGGTTGTCACCCAAGCTGGACTTCAAACAAGTCTTCTCCCTTTATCTTCATTACATGGTGGGGTGATGGGCTTAGTAGCTTACAGAAAAAAAAAACAGCATTGTGTGCCCTTTCCATTCACTTCCCAGTAAGGTCACTGATGTGCAATGCGCTGCATAAATCTATTTTAAATGGGGCTTTATTGGGTTTTAAATGGCTGATGAGAGTTACAGATGTTCCTTCTAACTATCCTGGGCAAAAAAGCAAAAAAAAGCGCACAAATACACAAATAACGATCAAACACACAAAAAAGGTAAATAAACACAAGTACAAAAAACACTAAATAAAATATGTTTCTTACAAGCATACCCTCTTAATCAGGCTTTCTCAAACAGGGTTCTTCCAGAGAGATTGTTAGGGGTTCCTAAGCATGAAGTAGTGGCAGATGCCTGATGATACCTGGGTAATTTCGGCACCAAAGGCGCGCCACTGAGCCACCACCTTCTCATTTCTCAAGTAAGTTATCACTGACAAAATGGCCATGTTAGCTGTAAGGGAAAGATCCTTCCCGCTGACCACCACAAAGTGTTTCACTTTTTCACTTTACTGAATCAAGCCCGGATGTATCTTAACCAACCTCACCCGTAAACCCAACATTTCATATTCCTGATATGTGGCTGCTGTACCATGTAGTTGTATGAAGAAGAAGTATCGTGTTCTCTTTGTACAGTATTGCTTACTTTGTGGTCCTGCCAGTCCCTCAGCTTTCCTATTAAAAACTGACCACGCCGCTTGGCCCTCAATCTCGGCCTTATGCCGCGTACACACGAGCATACTTTACGGCAGACTTTGCGGACTTTTCAACGGACTTTACGACGGACTTTCTGAATGAACGGACTTGCCTACACACAATCCACCAAAGTCCGTCGAATTCGTACATGATGACGTACGACCGGACTAAAACAAGGAAGTTCATAGCCAGTAGCCAATAGCTGCCCTAACGTGGCTTTTTGTCCGTCAAACTAGCATACAGACGAGCGTACTTTTCGCCCGGACTCGATTTTGATGGATTGATTTAAAACAAATCTAAGTCCGTCCAACTTTTGAGAAAACAAAGTCCGCTGGAGCCCACACACGATCGAATTGTCTGACGAAATCTAGTCCGACAGGCAAAGTCTGCCGTAAAATCCGCTCGTGTGTACGCGGCATCATGCTGTGTACACACGGGCGGACTTTTCGACCGGACTCGTCCGACAAACTTTCCAGCGGACTTTCGACGGACTTTTGACGGACTTCCGATGGACTTTCTGCCTACACACGATCACACCAAAGTCCAACGGATTCGTACGTGATGACGTACACCGGGCTAAAATAAGGAAGTTGATAGCCAGTAGTCAATGACTGCCCTAGCATCGGTTTGTTGTCCGTCGGACTAGCATACAGACGAGCGGATTTTTGGGTCCGGCGGAGTTACGACGTAAAGATTTAAAGCAAGTTCCAGATCTAAAGTCCATCAGATTTGCGACTGGAAAAGTCCGCTGAAGGTTCGGTGAAGCCCACACACGATCGGATTGTCCGCCTGATTTGGTCCGTCGGTGGTCTGTCAGACCAGTCCGGTCGAAAAGTGTGTACGCCCCATTAATGCACCTGACAGGGCCTTATGCCCTGGGTTTCTGGAAAGCGCTGCAATCGCATCACTTCTTTTGCACATTGGCTTTTCCGACATGGTTCCAGCGCACCACTGACATCGTTTGAGACACATTGCGTAGGCAGTGATGTCCTACCCCACTCCCTTTTCAAAATGTTCTCACTTTTGGTGGCTCCACCAGACGATGTCACGCTACCTTGCATTCATAAATGGGAGGCTGATCTTGATAGGACCTTCTCGACAGATCAGTTTTGGAGGAACATCCAATTTGCCCTGAAGTCATCCATATGCACCCGTATTCAAGAGAGCAACTTCAAGTCGCTCACTAGATAGCATCGCACCCCTTGCGGTCGTGTGCCGATATTCCCCTGAAGCTTCAGATCGTTGCTGGAGGTGCCACAGGGCATGGGAGATATTCCTCCATACTTTATGTTCATGTCCGCGACTGGACCATTTCTGGAAAGAGATGCAAAGAATCTCCTAACAGTTTACAGACTATCCAGTTCCAAACGACCCTGCCTTATTTCTTCTTCACTGCTCGGATATCCCTGTTAAAGTTTATGAGAAGATGCCAAAGCCTGCATTGCTCTACGATGGAGAGACCCGAAACCTCCTTCTATCTTGCTATGGCTCCATAAGGTTGAAGACGTCAACAGGATGGAGCACCTGATGCTGACTGCTCAAGGTAGACGAGAAGGATACGCCAATACATGGCTCCGTTGGAACATGTTTGTGTATTCAGATGAGGGGAAGACCTTTGCAGGGGTGTCAAACTGGCAGCCCTCCAGCTTTTGCAAAACTACAAGTCCCATCATGCTTCTGACTGTGGGAGTCATGCTTGGAACTGTCAGCCCTGCAATACCTCATGGGACTTTTAGTTCCGCAACAGCTGGAGGGCCGCCAGTTTGACACCTGTGCATGACTACTCTGGGGAGTGATGGCTCCAAGACCCACAACCGGCATATGGATATCTGCATATGCCAGCCTAGCCACTTCCCTTTCTTCTCTCCCCACCCCCTCTCCCCCCCTTTCTCCCACCCTTTAGCTTCTTCCCCTTTTCCACTCCCTCCCCGACCTTCTCCCACTTTCCATTTAAAGCAAAAATGTTGTGTCCCGCTCACACCTAGTTCCATATTCCTATCAGTGTATGTCCTGTTTTTATACATAATCATTTTTGCTATGGTGCCTTGTGACCTTTCTACTTGAACTTTTTCTGTACAGTGATTAGTGTTGAACATGTTTAGATACAGTTTGTCGGGCACTTTCTTGTTAAATAAAGAATTTGAAAAAAAAAAAAAAGATTTTGGGCTCCGGGGACCATTTTCGACCTCCCATTCCCAGGAGTGCAGTTCTAGGCTCCAGGGAACTTTTTCGGCCTAGCAGAGCCGGGAGTGTGATTTTGACCTCCGGGGAACTTTTTCGGCCTCCCATGCCCAGGAGTGCGATTTTGACCTCCGGGGAACATTTTTGGCATCCCAGGCCTGGGAGTGCGATTGTGACCTCCGGGGACCATTTTTGGCATCCCAGAGGCAGGAGTGCAATTTTGACCTCCGGAGATCTTTTTTGGCCTCCCAGAGTCGGGAGTGCGATTTTGACCTCTGGGGACCATTTTCGGCCTCCCAGGTCTGGGAGTGCGATTTTGGGCTCCAGGGACTTTTTTTTCCATCCCTCCTAGCACGGTGAGTTCTCTCCTCCAATAATCAGACAAACCCCCCTCCCCCAGCCATTCATTGGGTAGACCAGTGTGCTGCTGTTTCTCCTCTTCCAGCTCTCTGAGCTCCTTATGCAGCTGAGAACAGGTGGTATGTGATCACTTATAAAAAAAAAAATTAAATAAAAAGGGGGAATAGGTATTTATAATGTTTTTTTTAATTTGTTTGCAGAAATGTTTTGCCTTTCCTTTCTATTTTAAACTGAATGGGTTGTTTTAGGTGAGGGTTCAAATACACTTTACCTAGTGAAGTCATAACCATAAAGAGTGAATGCAGCAGATTTCCTGTTCCTGGGAGACTGATGGGGAAAAACCGAGATATAAATAGAACTGAACAAACACACCGATCCCTTCTTACTACTTCACAAGACGTAGGTTTTTTATTTCTTCATGACGTCATTCCTTCACACATACGACAGACGTGCAGCTATTGACAATAAATTCTGGTTTAAAAAAATATATATATATTCTATCCAAGTATACAGTATATTCTTAGCTAAGAAAAGTTCCTCTTTAACATTGCCAAGTCAGGGTTTAGAGTTTGGGGAAAATAACTAAAAAAGTAATAACCATTGCAGGTGTTGAAATAAGAAAATAAATCTGTTGCTGCAAAACTAACCTCTTATCCCTCCTACAGACACTCCTCTGTCCTCGGGCACAAGGTCCTCTTCCACTGGGCACCATTCAGACCCACTTTCTGTGTCCCCGAGATATGATGGAAACATTGAAGTACCACAGCAGATGGAGACCAAGTGGTCCATCAAATTTCTCACTATTTTTGTGTTTTTCTTTTTTTTTTTTTTTTACTTTTTTGTCTAGAGTGTTGGTCTTCAATCTGGAGCCCACAGGCCAGATGTGTCAGTTCGCTCGCCTTTATCTGGCCCTTAGGGCACTATTCCTCCCACTAAAACCTATGATGGGGATTATTTATCCCACTATTACCAATAATGGCACTATACCTCACACTGATACCAATGATGGGGCACTATTCCTCCCCCACTGATACCATTGATGGGTCACTATTCCTCGCACTGACACCAACCATGGGTCACTATTCCTCCCACTGATACCAATGATGAGTCACTATTCCTCGCACTGATACCAATGATGGGGCACTATTCCTTCCCCACTGATACCAATGATGGGGCACTATTCCTCCCCCACTGATACCATTGATGGGTCACTATTCCTCGCACTGACACCAGCCATGGGTCACTATTCCTCCCACTGATACCAATGATGGGTCACTATTCCTCCCACTGATACCAATGATGGGGCACTATTCCTTCCCCACTGATACCAATGATGGGGCACTATTCCTCCCCCACTGATACCATTGATGGGTCACTATTCCTCGCACTGATACCAATAATGGGGCACTATTCCTCCCCCACTGATACCATTGATGGGTCACTATTCCTCCCACTGACACCAATGATGGGGCACTATTCCTCCCTCTGATACCAATGATTGGGCACTATTCCTCCCACTGACACCAATGATGGGGCACTATTCCTTCTATGGACTCAAAAGATAAAATGAAAAAATAAGTTTTAGTTGTACTTTAAGAAGCTCTTGCTGACACTGAGAACTGATTCTCTGCCAGCTTTGCTTGTCTTATCTAACAAAGACATTGTCCATTATACCCGGAAATATCTGAAGGAGGAAATAATCTGCTTTTTTTTTTAGTTCTTTAGAAAAAGGTGAACCTGATCTGGACAAGGTTCAGGAGACAGGGAAATGTTTCTTTATTGTCAGCTTTCTGAATAATCATAAGATTTATTGCCAAGGAGATGTTGTTATTGTGTTCTATGACAAAACACATTAAGGGTGGATTATCTAAAGGCAAATAGACTGTTCACTTTGTAAGGGAATTTTGCCTTAGCATAATGAAGAGGGTTACTTTGCAAAGAAAACCGAAACATACGCAGAAAATGAAACAAAAAAAAAAATGTTTTGCTTCACTAAGCTAAGGGGAAATTCCCTTGCAGCCTATTTGCCTATCTACCCAATGCTTCCTGTATTAGGAGGGGCTGCAGATCAGCAGCAGAGAACACTGAGGCTTCATTCACACTTCGCGGTTTGGAATCACGGGCAGAATCACCACGAGTCCAAACCGCGTGGCGATCGCAGCGCAACATGCTGCTTGCTTTTTGGGTGCCGCTATCCTTTCGATTGGCACCCCAAGCGCAATGGGATTCTGCCACGATTGTCAAAAAAATTCTTGATGCCTTATTGCATGCGCCCATACATATGTGCGTATGAATATTTATGGAATGACATTTATTAAAATGTTCTTTTCTTTCATGTGGTTCATGTTTGTGATATGTTTTTGATATAGGTTCCATGATAAAAAAAAAAACGATTTTATTCCATCCACCTCTTCATTGTTCGTGGACCTCATTTTAAAGTCCCAAAACTCCCATTCTCTTTTTTTTTCTGAATCAGGGATGGAGGCACAACATACATGTGCCTCATTTAAAGTTCCAAATCCCCCCCTCTCTTCTTCTGCCTACGATTGTCAAGCGGCGGGATCGCGCGGCAAACCCGGGTCTTTACAAATCGAGTGAAGCTTGTCCCCCGAAAAGGAGCTTCTTTTAGGGGCGACAAATACTCATAGGGCAGCCAGTTCAAGTGAATCGGGTAAAAAAAATCACGATATCAAAATCTGCGTTCCCGCTATGCGATAATGTGAACGGAGCCTAAGGGCCCGCTCGCATCGCTCGCTTTTCGTGCGCATTTCCCACGCCGCACCAGGGACACCCTGCCCTCTTTAGATGAACACGGGTGACATTGTTAGCCCCGGTCTGGGGCGCTGATAAGGCAGCACAGCCAGCCCTACTATGCTGGGCCCGGGCCCGGGCCCCATCAGTTTAAAAAGGGGGGGGCTGAGCAGGAGGGCCGGCTGTACTGTCTTAATACAGACACCGATCCTCTCTTGCCCCCCCCTTTCTCCTTCAGGGGGAGCGGTTCTAGCACATGTGCCCCTTCTATCTGCTGTCCAGGCCCCCCCTGTGTGCCCCCCCCCCCCCCAGTGCTGAGGGCTTTCCTCCTCTCCCTCCCTCTGGCTGCACTGCAGGGGGATTGGTTCTAGCACCCCTTCTACATGATGTGTGGGCCCCCCTGTGTGTCCCTCCTCTCCACCAAGTGAGTTTAATTATCACCTTAATCACTTCCACCACCATACAGCAGAATGATGGCCAGAAAGTGGCTGCATTAACCTGACTGGGCATCGTATAACGTCCAGCAGGATAAGCCGCTCGTGTGCGCTCCCCGGGGGCACGCAATGCGGCGATTGGTGGTGTGGTGTGTCGATCCAACACACCGCATCTCCGATCTTGGTAAAGAGCCTGACATGGTTCTTTACCATGTGATCAGTTGTGTCCAATCACAGCTCCTCAAAGTGGTAACCAGGAAGTGGCATGGGTAGAGGCACGGGTAGAGGAGAGCCGATCGGCGGCTCTCCTGACAGGTGGGGTCTGCACTGATAATCAGCGTATTTATTATCAGTGCACACCCATCAGCAATGCCCACCAGTGCTCCACCAGTGATGCCCACTTGTATGCTAATCAGTGCCCACCTTTACCCACATCATATGCCAATCAGTGCCCATAAAGGATGCCAATCAGTGCCCATTAGTAATGCCAGTCAGTGCCCATCAGTAATGCCTGTCTTTGACTTCTCATCAGTGCCACCTATCAGTGGCATCTATCAGTGCCGTCCAACAGTGCCACCCATCAGTGCCGCCCATCAGTTCTGCCCATCAGTGCCACCCATCAGTGCTGCCCATCAGTTCCACCCATCAGTGCTGCCCATCAGTGCCACCCATCAGTGCCGCCCATCAGTGCTGCCCATCAGTGCCACCCATCAGTGCTGCCCATCAGTGCCACCCATCATTGCCGCCCATCAGTGCTGCCCAACAGTGCCACCCATCAGTGCTGCCCATCAGTGCCCATCATCGCCCATCAGTGCCCCCCATTAATGCCCATCATTGCCACCCATCAGTGCCACCCATTAGTGCCGCCCATCAGTGCTGCCCATCAGTGCCACCCACCAGTGCCACCCATCAGTGCTGCCCATCAGTGCCCATCATCGCCCATCAGTGCCCCCCATTAATGCCCATCATTGCCACCCATCAGTGCCCACCTATCAGTGCTCACCAGTGCCGCCCATTATTGACGCTCCTCAGTGCCCATCATTGGCCATCATTGCCACACATCAGTACCCATCATTGCTGCCTATCAGTGCCCATAAGTGCCCGCCTATCAGTGGCCATTAGTTCCAGCCTATCAGTGCCCATCAGTGCCCACCTATCAGTGCCCATTAGTGCCAGCCTATCAGTGCCTATCAGTGCCCATCAGTGCCCACCTATCAGTGCCTATCAGTGCCCATTAGTGCCAGCCTATCAGTGCCCATCAGTGCCCGTCTATCAGTGCCCGTCTATCAGTGCCCGTCAGTGAAGAAGAAAACTTACTTATTTACAAAATGTTACAACAGAAACTAAGAAAAACAGTTTTTCATTTATAGCACAAAAAAATAAACAAGCCAGAGGTGATCAAATACCACCAAAAGAAAGCTTTATTTGTGGGGGGAAAAATGAAAAATATGAGTACAGTGTTGTATGACCGCGCAATTATCATTCAAAGTGTGACACCGCTGAAAGCTGAAAATTGGCCTGGGCAGGAAGGGGTGAAAGTGTCGGGTATTGAAAGGGTTAATCAGCCACACAACATGTGTAAGTAATTCGGGTTTAAAGAGATGAAGTGGCAACCCTAGTCGCACCCATCCAAGGTTGAGTCAAAGTTGCATCAAAGATGCTTCAAAGTTGCATCAAGCTCCACTCACACTTGTAGGACTCCTAAGTTGTGGGACTTTGATGCGACTTCGGCACAACTTGGACACAACTTTGGAGGGGAGCGACTTGGATGTAACTTGTTGCCCCTCTGCAAAGTTGGACCCACTGTTGCATGGAAAACATTTAGGTACAACTTTCATACAACTTTTGAGGGTTAGTGTTGAAGTCTGTGGCCCTCAAGTTGCATAAAAATTGGAAGAAAGTAGTGCATGCGACTTTGGATTCGCACAAGTGTGAATGGAGCCGGGATTTGCGGCACAATAATAAGCGTAGGTGTGAACACAGCTGTAGGCTGGAACTGCAGTTTATAAAAGGGAAACTGCATTGCTTAATTGCAACAATTATTCGGGTTAATCGCATTCCTAAGCAGTCGGTCTTGGTGATGCAAAAATAGCTCCTTCGAAGAATTGTATCAATCATTGTTACCTAATTATAAATACTTTGTTCATTTGTTTGTAAATCATTTCCCAATAGGAAAAGTAACAAGATTGTCTCCTTCCCCGGATTTCAGGTTTTATGTCTCAGCAATGAAAATGTTGGAGATTTCCAGGGAGAAGCCTTCAGAACATGGACTGTGCCTTTAAATCAACCATGCAAATACGCTATAAAAAGCCCACATTCCTTTATTACTATTTTTAGATACGGCATGAATCGGAGCCCATTCATGCCATAGAAATGCCACCATATTGCACAATTTTTTTGTAAAAAAAACACTTCAATGAATAAAAAAAAAACTAAAAAGTAAAATTAGCCCAATTTTTTTGTATAATGTGAAAGATGTTGTTACGCCGAGTAAATAGATACCAAACACGTCACGCTGTTAAATTGCGCACACTCGTGGAATGGCGACAAATTACGATACTTAAAAATCTCCATAGGCGGCGCTTTGAAACATTTTTTACAGTTACATGTTTAGAGTTACAGAGGAGGTCTGGTGCTAGAATTATTGCTCTCACTCTATTGATCGCTGTGATACCTCACATGTGTTATTTTTAACACTGTTTACATTTCTGTTTACATTGGCACGCAAACACGGAGGAATGGGACACTTAAAAAAAAAAAAATCTTACTTTTTTTTTTTTTTTACACTGTTCCTTTAAAAAAAAAAAAAAATCTGTTCATTTTTATTGCTGTCAGAAGGAATGTAAACATGTAAACATCCCTTATGACAGTAATAGTCAGTGACCGGTCCTCTTTATGGAGGGATCGGAGGTCTATAAGACCCCAAACTCCTCCACTGCACTTGAAAGCATTCCAAACGCCAAATTCTGCGTTTTTTTAATACTTTGGATTTTTTTTAAATGGCGCAGTTGGCGGCCGAGTAAACCGGAAGTGGCGTTGTGACGTCATGATTAAATCGGAGACCCGATCAAAGACGATTCCGGCTTTTTTCAGGATCCTGGCCAGCCGGCGGACGTGTCGGCTTTTGGCTGGAGACCCAGGTGGAGCGGCGGAAGGGCCCCCCCACCTATGCTCCCCCCCCCCCCCTTCCTGAAGCCCTTTTAAGTGCTCGCCCACCTACCTCCAGTTTTGCTGTTCATCCCTTGTGATAGCAAAAAAGTTGATTCAAATTACATAAATAAAAATAAAGAAACACTGTATCTAATTTAAACAAAACATTGTCGTGCAAACACATACATAGGTCCAGCACGCATATGTTAACAGCAATCGCACCATCTGAGGTATCGCCGCAAACGTCAGACCGAGGGCACTAATAATCCAGCAATAATTCTAGCACCAGACCTCCAGTGTAACGTTAAACTGGCAGCCTGTAAAGAAGCATGGGCATGTTAACGCATCACATGGTAGGTATCTATTTAATCGGTGCAATATCATCTTTTATATTTTAGCCAAAAATTTGGGATTAGATTGGGTTTGATGAATGAAATGCATTAATGTGTATTGCAATAATAATTCTGCCACTGGACCTCCTGTGTAACGTTAAACTGGTAGCCTCTAAAGTTTTACCTATGGATAATTTAAAAACACAATTTTTTTTCTCCAGGGCCTTTGATAAAATAATATGGTGTTTGGCGGTTCTAAGTAATGCCCACCTATCAGTGCCCACCAGTGCCACCCATCATTGACGCCCCCTCAGTGCCCGTCATTTTGGATACACAGTTCCGCAAGCATGGAGTGTTTGGTGCAGGCAAGGTTGGGGTGCCCCATGGCAAAAGTTTGGCATAGTAACATTGGGGTGCATGCAAACTAAATCTCTCCAGACCCCCACCTCTTTACAGTGATGTAACAACATCATCCTCTTAACGCTGTTTTGGTGTTCCCCTATACACTTCTCCCCCCTACCCATGGTCCAACACCAATCCCCTCTTCTGATCCACTCTCTCCTTTGAACCCTCTTCTCCCTCCTACCCACAGTCCAACACCAACCTCCTCTTCTCCACCAGACCCCTATTCTGAACACAGTAACCATCCCAGTAACACCAACCTCCTCTTCTGAACCCTGTTTTGGTATTCCCCTATGCACTTCTCCTCCCCAACACTGACTTGCTCTTCTGATCTCCCCTGAACCCTGTTTTGGTGTTTTCCAAAGGACCTCCCTACTCCCAATTTCTTTGCTCTCAGGGTACACATACTTATCCTTTTTCTGATGTTCCTTCTTCCCAATCCCTCCCCTGTTCAAGGTTCCCCAACAATCCTGACTCCATCTCCCCTTTTTATCAGTCACTTCCCCCATCTATACTCCACCACCCCTTCCCCAACTCATACCACCCATTTTATCTGGCCCACACTGGGCTAGATAGGCAATCCTTGGCACCCAATACCTTCTCCCCCCTCCTGAAATTCAGCATGCCACAGCGGGGATTTGAACTCACAACCTCATGATAACACATCAGGCGCTCTACCCATTGCACCACCACTGGAAGTGCTTGCAAAGGCCTATAAAAATCAGGGCCATATCAGACATAGTGACTGTCTACTCTATACCAAGGGATTTTAATACACCCTAGATCTCTCCATAAAGAAGAGAAGAGCCACAGCCATATGCTCTACTACAGGAAGAGGCCTGTCTACTATGTGGTCATCATTAGTGTCGTGGTGAGTTTCCCTGCCTTTCACGTGGGAGACCCGGGTTCGATACCCCGATGGGGGGATGAGTTTTCATTTTCGACACACACTACACAAGCTATGCTTAACTCATGTCCTTTAAATGGGAGGGGCCTTATTGGTCTGGAAATTAATCTTCTGGCGACCCCGCTCAAAACACCAAGTCTAAAGGGTTTCTGTCCAGTTTCAAATTTGACACTACAGAAGGAGGACAGAGATGCTTTAAAGCATGTGTGCAATTTTACGCTGGCGTATTCATTTCTCACATTTCCTCTCATCTTCAAATCTCTCAACCAGCTCCCTCTCTACCCCTGCACGGTCATTGGCACCGTCCCAGGTTTGGCCCCAGAGACCTCGGTATGGCAGAGTCTAAGTTCCTGCCCCTTCGTTGGTCAAGTCTGGATGTAAAAGTGCTGCCCAATGGTCTAGGGAAAATGTAGTAGAGATGAAAAGGGACACATCCCCCCCCCCAACCCCTTTTTGGTGTTGTCGTACCCACCCAGGCTTCACCCCCCCTCCCTCCCTTTCTGAACCCCTTATCTGTGTTCCCCCAACTACCTCCTCTTCTCCCCCCACTCTTGCTGAACCCTATTTCAGTGTTCCCCCACCCACCGTACTGCTCTTCTCCCCAAACCCTTTCTTGGTGTTTTTCTACCCACGGGTAGGGGAGGGGGGCATCACCCCGGTACAACCACTTGAGCAAAGTGACATCCCGGGTATGTGTATCTAAACCCAGGGAGAAAAATGCCATATATTGCTGCTTTCCAGTCCTGAGGCCTCATTCACACTAGGTGTAGCAGGAACGCGTTCCCCGCGCTTCTTTTATTTGTTTTTTTGGGGTTTTTTTTTTTCCACACATCATGCATAGGGGGTTGCCTTATGCCCGAAAAATGCGACAAAGAAGCTCCCGCACCACTTCAGGCTTTGCACATTTTTAGCTCATTTTGTCATGCGAAAAAAAGCCAGTCTGTTAGCCCAGTTTGGGGTGCAATTAATAAATGGTAGTGAAATTTGGGCTACAATTAATATAATGCCACTGAGATTTGGGGTCCAATTAATGGTATTGAGATTTGGGGTGCAATTAATAATTAATGCCACTGAAATTTGGGGTGCAATAATTAATGCCACTGAAATTTGGGGTGCAGCTAATAATTAATGCCACTGAAATTTGGGTTGCAATTAATTTAATGCCACTGAGATTTGGGGTGCAATTAAGGGCACTGAAATTTGGGGTGCAATTAAGAATTAATGGCACTGAGATTTGGGGTGTATTTAATAATTAATGCCACAAAAATTTGGGGTGCAGCTAATAATTAATGCCACTGACATTTGGGGTGCAATTAATATAATGCCACTGACATTTGGGGTGCAATTAATGGCACTGAGATTTGGGGTGCAATTTATTAATGCCTCTGAAATTTGGGGTGCAATGAATTATTATTGTCATTGAGATTTGGGGTGCAATTAATATAATGCCACTGAGATTTGGGGTGCAATTAATAATTAATGCCACTGAAATTTGGGGTGCAATTAATAAATGGCAGTGAAATTTGGGGTGCGATTAATATAATGCCAATGAGATTTGGGGTGCAATTAATGCTACTGAAATTTGGGGTGCAATTAATAATGAATGCCATTGAAATTTGGGGTGCAATTAATAAATAATGCCACTGAGATTTGGGGTGCAATTAATAATTAATGCCACTGAAATTTGGGGTATAGTTAATAATTTATGGCACTGAAATTTGGGGTGCAAATAATATAATGCCACAAAGATTTGGGGTGCAATCAATAATTAATGCCACTGAAATTTGTGGTGCAAATAATAAATAATGCCACTGAGATTTGGGGTGCAGCTAATAATTAATGACACTGAAATTTGCGGTGCAATTAATAATTAATGCCACTGAAATTTGGGGTATAGTTAATAATTAATACCACTGAAATTTGGGGTACAAATAATATAATGCCACTGAGATTTGGGGTGCGATTAATGGCACTGAGATTTGGGTGCAATTCATTAATGCCTCTGAAATTTGGGGTGCAATTAATTATTATTGTCACTGAGATTTGGGGTACAATTAATTATTGGCACTGAAATTTGGGGTGCAGCTAATAGTTAATGCCACTGAAATTTGTGGTGCAATTAATGGCACTGAGATTTGGGTGCAATTTATTAATGCCTCTGAAAATTGGGGTGCAATTAATTATTATTGTCACTGAGATTTGGAGTGTATTTAATAATTAATGGCATTAAAATTTGGGGTGGAATTAATAATTAATGCCAATGAAAATGCAAGGCGTTGCATTTTTTTCAAGGAGAAGCGCAGGTTTTCTGTGCGCATTTCAGGTATGAATGGGGCATTGGGTGTGGTGGCTGCTTTTGTTTTCTTTTTTTTTCATGCATTTGTTTATCTTTACCTGGCAGTAACACTTCCTGTCCTAGGGTGACAACACTCACTACACTGCATCTATAAAGGAGCAGGGTTGTCACCCTAAACAGGAAGTGTGTTGGGACTACAGAACACCCCCTTCTCCTTCACTCCATAATTTTGGGGATAAGCATTCTGTAATTCAGACAAGTGAACTAGGCAGGGCTGAAAAATAACTGCTTTAGATATGACTGGATTTCTGGCAGGATCAACTGATTTTTTTTATTTTTCTCTGTTGTGTTTATCAAACAGATATTTCAAAATGTTTAAAATTGCATATTTATTGGAATAAAATTAAAGCATTGTCTGGATTTTTTTTTTCATTCACCCCAGGTGATCCTGCCAGTAGGCCACTTCCTGTCCCTGGATGACAACGCTCACTACACTGTATCTAAAAAGGAGGAGGGTTGTCACCTTAGAACAGGAAGTGTGACGAGACTACAGAACACCTCCCCTTATCCTCTACTCCATAATATTACTGGTAAGTGTTCTGTAATTCACACAGGTGAACCCAGCAGGGCTGAAAACAAAATGCTTTAAATATGACTGCGGAATGAAAAGGACAGCACTGGATTTCTGGCAGGATCAACAGAGATTTTTTTTTCTTCTTTTGTGTTTATCACACAGGTATAGATAAATGTTTTTAATTGTATATTTATTGGAAAAAAATTGCAGCATCTATGGGACGGGGTGACAACGCAGGAACACCATTGGGAGACAGAGCGTTGTCACCTTATAACAGGAAGTGCCTGAACAAGGATCTTCCATGGCAGGATCACCAGGGTGTTAAAATGGCCACTTGTAGTCTCCTCCGGAAGCCTATGGGACAGGGTGACAACACAGGAGCACCATTGGGAGACAAGGACAGAGCGTTGTCACCCTGTAACAGGACGTTCCTGCACAAAGACCTTTGATGGCAGGATCGCTAGGGTGTTGACAGTGACACAGCCACTTGTAGTCTCCATTGGAAGCCCAAGTGACGGGGTGACAACACAGGAGCACAACTGGGAGACATTAACAGAGCATTGTCACCCTATAACAGGAAGTCCCATAATAAGTACAGGCCGGCAACTTGACAGCTTCTCCATAGAAAATATATATTTAAGCATTACAGCAATAACATCATCCAAAAATACTGACGCGTTTCGGCCTTAGGCCTTTATCAAAAGCTTTTTGATGAAGGCCTAAGGCCGAAACGCATAGGCATTTTTGGATGATGTTATTGCTGTAATGCTTAAATAAATATTTTCTACGGAGAAGCTGTCGAGTTGCTGGCCTGTACTTTCTATGGATCTTTTGTGAGCTTAATTAGCCAGAGAACCGACTACTCTACACACCAATTATAGTATATAGCGGTAGAGCTTGGGTGAGTTTTTCTCTTGCTACTTTGTCCTATAACAGGAAGTACCTGAACATGGCGGGATCACCAGGATTTCGAAATTGCCACTTGTAGTCTCCATCGGAAGCCCATGGGACAGGGTGACAACTCAGGAGCTCCATTGGGGGACAGGAACAGACCGTTGTCCCCCTATAACAGGAAGTGTCTGAACAAGGACCTTCCATGGCAGGATCACCAGGGTGTTGAAATGCCATTTCTAGTCCCCATTGGAAGCCCATGGAACAGGGTGACAACTCAGGAGCACAACTGGGAGACAGAGACAGAACGTTGTCACCTTATAACAGGAAGTGCCGGAACAAGGACCTTCCATGGCAGGATCACCAGGGATTATTTTTTTAAGCTGAAGATTTTCAATATTTGTAATTCTGCAGCTTTCATTATAATAATCTCTACTAAAATCTCACAAATCTTAACATGTTAACATTTTTTAAAGTCATTATCAGTCTTCCTAAAACCTGCAGCTTTCATTATAACAATCCCTGGTGATCCTGTCATGGTGGTCCTTGTTCAGGCACTTCCTGTTATAAGGTGACAACGCTCTGTCCCTGTCCCCCCAATGGAGCTCTTGTGTTGCCACCCCATCACAAGGGCTTCCAATGGAGACTGTTTCAGCACCCATTACACAGACATTGCCCACTGTTGTCACCATCAGGAAACCCGCCCTGGGGAATGCCATGGAGCCACCGCTGGAGTGCATGTAGGAGGGGAAGTGGTAGCAAAGAAGCTGCAGGAGATCAGCAGCACTGATGTGCATCCAAGAATTTAAAAAAAAGTGAAAACAAAGATTTTGGATTCACAATGCACAGAGTAAACTACACAACATGCAATTAGGGATTACATCTACTTTAATTAGAGCTAAGAAACCTCTCCTCCTCTTAGGAGTCATCAGAAGATGATAAGAAGATCTATAAGGAAGAGAAAGATTCCACACCCAGGAATGTCACTGTCTCTGTGTTGTGGAATTTCCTATGACATCACTGAGTGATGTCATACCCCCTAGAGGGCAGCGGAGTGCTATCCTTCCCCCGAGAAGGTCAATCCAGTAATATTATCACTCTATGAATTGTCACCTTGGTGTGCCGGGAGGTGATCGGAAGTTCTATGAGGAGAACAAAATATCACATTTGAGTAGTAGAAAAAATTGTAGTACAACTTTATTTTACCTTGAAAAATACCTACAGGCATTGGACTACTCAAAATTACATATAGACATCAAACAAAAAGAAGAAAAGGAAAAAGTTTCACAGTTAAAAAAAAAAAAAAAGAAAGAAAAGAGGAAAAGGTTTCAAAGTTAAAAAAAAAGAGAGGAAAAGGTTTCACAGTAAAGAAAAAAAGAAAGAAAAGAGGAAAAGGTTTTACAGTAAAAAAAAAAAAAAAAGAAAAGAAAAGAAAGAAAAAGTTTTCAAAGTAAAAAAAAAAAATTAAAAAAAGAAAAGAGTAAATGGTTTCAAAGTAAGAAAAAAAAGAGAAAGAGGTTTCAAAGAAAAAAAAAGAGGAAAAAAGGAAAGAATGGGGGGAAAAGAGGAGTGTTCCCTAATCCCAAACAACGTCTATAGAGTGCAGGTGAAATGTTTTCTCTCTTCTTTTTTTTTTGTTTGATGTCTAATTGAACAAAAATGTCTCGATTCAGATTAGCTGGTTTTGTAAACATTTTCTATTGTTTTTTTTGTTTTTGTTTTGATTTTTCTTATTTAAAAAAATAAAATGAAAGAAAAAATATATAATGAACGAAAAAAAAAAAGAACTACTCAAAATTCCACATACAGTAGATATCAAACAAAAAGAAGAAAAGGAGAAAAAAAAAAGGTTTCAAATAAAAAACAAAACAAAAAGGAAACGCTTTCAAAGGAAACAAAAAAGAGGATAAGGAAGAGAAAGGGGGAGGAGAGGGGCGTCGATTCCCCTAATCCCAGATGACAGCTATAGAGTGCAGGTGACATTTTTTTCAGGTTCAGGTTTTGAAAACATTTTCTCTTTTTATTTTTAATAATAAAATAAAATCAACGGAAAAAAAAAATACTCAAAATTACACATAGAAATCAAACAAAAATAAGCAAAAAAGGAGGATGGGGAGGGGGGGAGCATTGATTCTCCTAATCCCAGACAACATCTATAGAGTACAGGTGAATTAAATATAATGTCAGGATTTAGATGGGAAAAAACAATGACAATGTATTGTGTTTGGTTTTGCCAGCTTTTTGCTGGTTTTGGAAACATTTTCTTTCTTTTTTTAATAAAAAAAAAACTTAAAAAAAAATACCTACAGGTGCTGAACCCCTATTATGCCGCGTACACACGATCAGACATTCCGACTACAAAATCCATGGATTTTTTCCGACGGACGGTGGCTCAAACTTGTCTTGCATACACACGGTCACACAAATCTTGTCGGAAATTCTGAACGTCAAGAACGCGGTGACGTACAACACGTACGACGATCTGAGAAAAATGAAGTTCAATAGCCAGTGCGGCTCTTCTGCTTGATTCCGAGCATGCGTGGAACTTTGTGCGTCGGAATTTTGTACACATGTTCGGAATTTACGACAACGGATTTTGATGTCAGAAAATTTGAGAACCAGCTTTCAAATTTTGCGTGACGGAAATTCCGATGGGAAGCGCCCTGAGCCTCTAGAGAGTCCGCATTGGACAGAAGAACTTGCTTTTTCCCTTCCGAGTGAGAGCAAGGATGTGGGTACAAACCGGAGTGTGGGTGGGCTGCTGAATGTCCAGGCATGGCCTGAGGAGACCTTTTTTGAAAATCCAGTAATCCTTGATCAAGGCTGCACAGACGTGCTGAAAACGGAGTAAGCGAGCCCCAACTTGCTCCGCCTGGGCAGCCCAATATCCAAAGGACTTAGAGGCTTCTCGTCCACTGGAAGACGCTCCCTTTGAAAACTTTTGGCCTGATGGCTGGTTTCAATTGAAGAGGCGCTCAGCTGAGAGGGAGCTTCAAGATCATCCCCCACAGGGGCTGATACTGTGTCGACAGAAGGGTTGTAGTTACCGCCGGAGTCCAATTTACCTAAGGATCCTTGGACCACCCGTCTGACCAGCGATTCCACCTCTTGGTCTCCACCTTCTCTTTCACTCACACCTCGGATATAGCATGGCTCACCTCAGGGACCTGAGCCCCACATTCCCAGCAAGCTTTCTTTTCAGAGCGGCTGCAATGGTGGTGAGGGCGGTACTCAGACGTGGCTTTGGGCTCTTCTCTGTGACACCTAGACCTACAGGGAGATCTATCGCATCTGGAACTTGAAGAAGAATGACGGTGTTGTGACCTAGGATGGTCTTTATCTTCATGTGCCGTATGTTGGTGTTCAGACCTAGAAGGGCTGAGAGGAAAGGAAAGAGTTAACAGCTCCTGTTTGAATAACTCAAATCAGACAGAAAGAAAGGAAAAACCCCAATCCTACCTGCAACGTAAAGGTTGGCCACAGGGGGGGCGGTGACACATCCATGGCAGAATAGCTCAGTAACTGTAAGGTAACCGTCAAGATAGCCATAAGATAGAGCATGATAAGGACAGGCAGCCAGTAGCCAGAGCCTGCAGCCTGAGTACCTACCTCAGCCGAAAAACAGACGTGCCCGGAGAGACCGCCTCCTAAGCCCGCAGTGTATCCCAAGATCAGCTGCTCCGCCAGCTGTTTAAATCTGCTGCCTGTTGATGATGTCACCGGACACCGCAGCGCAGTTGCGCTGGGACCATCACCGCCCGGCAGTGGTCGTGCACATGCGCGACCGCCGCCATTGTGCTGGAACTGCCCACGCGCAGACCAAGCCTTAGTCTCACTTGGGGCCCACGGCTGCACAGACGGCTCTGAGGACATTGAAGCGGCGGAGTGGAGCACAGATGCATTCCAGCCACCATAGCTATGGACACAGGAGCTAGAGAAAGACACAGACAACACAGATACACAGCTGCCATGAAATTCCATACGTTACCACCACGGCACGAGTACGACTAGACCTGGAACTGGGAGCTGCTGCTGTACCCACTGCACGACCAGGGCGTATAGAAAGGGGCCTCCCGCTAATAACTGGGATCTTTTTCCATATTGCCTCTTGCCTGCCGATGGCAGGCTAGTAAGCTCTTCATGACACCGCATTTATCGCCCGCGTCCACCCTGCTAATAGCTGGGGATTGCTGGACTCCAGAGAAACACCGCCTCAATCCACAACATCGCCTTCACCACCAGGCCTGAATAGCAGAAATATTTACAAAAGGTAAGACTTCACCTTGGTCCCAATGGCGTCCCTGGGGGGGACAGAGGGGGCCCTGACCTCCCCAACATTATGCTGTGCTCCACCATGTGCCCCCCAATTAAAAAAAAAATATATTTTTTTTTTACAAAAAGGCAATGTCTAAGAGGGAGAGCGTCCCCAGTCAGCTCCTGTGGGTGATTCCTCCCCCCTCCCTCTGCTCGCTGCCACTGCATAATGCGAGCGCTCACACAACCACGGCCGCCCGATCTGCTCCTTCCCCGGCATCCTCATTGGCAGGGAGAAGAACGAGTTGCAGGAAGGACTCCACCAGGACTCTCAGTTACTGAAAAATCTGACTGATTTCTCCCATCCTTAGGACAGGAGAACCAGCCTGTAAGTTCCAAGAGATGCCAGACCAGCGCTGTCAATAGAAGGGGCAGGACAGCAAGAGGAGGCTGGGGAACCCCACAGTGGCAGAACACCAAGGCCTGGTGGCAAGACAACCTTTGCAACCCTGATAGTTCTCCCACTGCTTTGGACCCTTATATTTTCTTGGTATGCTGGTGACATATATCTCTTGTTCTCTACCACCCTGGGGGACCCCAATACAGTAGGAAGGGAGCTCACTGCAGAACATGTGAAAGGGCCCTTGTGGGATCGTAGTAAAGGGGACCAGGATATATATATATAGATATATCTATATATAGAGATATATATAGATATATCTATATATAGATATATAGATATATCTATATATATCTATATATATAATTGCATTTTATAGTTGCCCCCCTACTTTTGTCCCTGTCCCCCCATGTGCCCCCCCCTATATATGAAAGCTGGAGACGCCACTGCTTGGTCCTAGGAGGAGGACAAAAAAGGAACACAGCCTCTGGTCCAGAAAAAAGATTTATGGGAGTGGGGTCCTATGAGGTATGAGGGGCGGGACTAACCCATACGTAGGCTGCCATGGAGTCTTTCAGGAAAAAAAGGATTGGGGGGAGAATTAAATCCCCTAATGTCAGATGACATCTATAAAATGCAGGTGACATTTTTTTTTCTTTTTTTCCTTTTGTTTGATGTTTAGCTTACAGTATTTCCTTTAACTCAGACGTCTATAGAATGCAGGAGAAACTTTTTATCTCTATTTTTTGTTTGACGTCTATGTGCAACTTTTTTTTTTTAATCATTAATCTTTTATTTAATTTTCCAAGTAATAGAATACAAATTCATGTAAATATAGCATCAGTCATTCAATAACATTTGTGCTAAACAAATCATTTGGTTAAAAGAAACAGCAAAATAAAACAAAACCAGATACTTCCGTGTATCGAATCATATCTAAAGGTATAATGGTAATAAGTCAACAATACGAGATTAATTACAAGATATCAATCTTCGCTTACCCCAAGCGGGTTCAAGCTGTTAAACATTTATAGTGAATAATTTAGAGGTAACTTATTCTTGAACTTCAGGATAAATTGGAAGGTTATGTTATAATATCTACAATTAATTAATTAAAGATTACAGGTTTGTAAATAATGAGAGGCTCTAGGGTGAGCAATCCAGGCTTGCCTAGGAGGCGCCGTTCCCGCTCGTACTGCTTCATTCGCTGGACGTAATCCAGGTGCCGGCAGTACTCCCACTCGTGGCGCTCGTCCTTACAGGTGAAGATATTGGGCCACATGTCCCTCTTACACTTCATGAGTTTGATGAGATGATGGGCGCAGTAGTCCCGCCAGCGGCAGCTTCGCCATGTTCATCTGTTCTGAGGTGGCCACCATCACCCTCTTCTGGAATTGTTCTCCTGGCATGGTGATGGGGTCCGGCTCCTTTCCTCTTTTGATTCCTATGGTTAGACAGAAATTCCCAGACAGTTGAAAAAATTTCTTATCTTATCATTTGGATTAAAGTTTTTTAAGCGGGAGCATTTTTCAATTTTACTCGATACTATTGTTTTATAATTTGAGGGTAAATCCTTATACATATTGTAACCATGTATAATCCAATCTCTTGTCTTAACGCGGATTTTACAATAATTTACTACTCTCGCAGGGAGATATAATAAAGATTTATCACTCCAACTTTTAGTTTTGGACAGGATATGTTTCCATGCCATTAAAGTGGCTTTAATACTAAGTTGGGAATATCAATTTTTTTTTAGAGAATAGGAAGCCAGCAATAACGCATACATATCGTGTCCCAAAGTTACTTCTCGTTCGATATCGGCCCATAATTTGTCCTCCGAAGAGGGGAACCAATGCTTCATCGGGTCCACAGTGGCGGTGCGTCCATAGAGGGCGCAGGAGCGCCGCCCCCTCTCTCCTGCACCCGTCAATCTCCAATAGATAGATTCATGCATTGCATGAATCTATCTATTGTCGCCGCTGCCGCCCCCTATTCAGGTGTCTGGCCCCTTGTCGGGCGCCGGGCATCTGAATTACAGCGGCGGGGGTGTTTTGGAAGTGCCTGATTAGAGGCGTGGGCTCTAATAAGCGTCCTGATTAGACCCGTGGGCTCTAATAGGCTTCCAAATTTGGTAAACAGCGGGCGCACTGCTGTGCGTTCGCTGTTTACGTAGTGCTGTGTTAGGGAATCAAATAAATCGCTTCCCTAACACTGGCCCGCCTCTCAGCCAATCAGGTGCACCGGGTCTGGTTACCTGTCACCTGATTGGCTGAAGCGACAGGCGCTGTGATTGGATGCCAGGTGTCCAATCATAGCAGAAGAGGGCGGGAGAAGACATTGAGGACTCTGAGGGAGCGTGGAGGACAGCGCTGACCCCAGACAGGTAAGTGCCAGGTGGGGGGGCACACTGGCAGCAATTGATGGGGCAAACTGGTAGCAATTGATGGGGCAAACTGGCAGCAATTGATGGCGCAAACCAGGAGCAATTGATGGCACAAACTGGGGGCAATTGATGGGGCACACTGGCAGCAATTGATGGTTACAGTAGCTGCGTTTGATGGCACAGTGGCGGCAATTTATGGGTGCAGTGGCTGCGTTTGATGGCACAGTGTCTGCGCTTGATGGGCACAGTCGCTGTGCTTGATTGCACAGTGGCAGTGTTTAATAGGCACAGTGGTGGCAATTTATGGGTACAGTGGCTGCGTTTGATGGCACAGTGGCTGCGTTTGATGGCACAGTGGCTGCGTTTGATGGGCACAGTGGCGGCAACTGATGGGTGCAGTGGCTGCATTTGATGGGCACAGTGGCTCTGCTTGATTGCACAGTGGCAGCGTTTAATAGGCACCGTGGTGGCAATTTATGGGTACAGTGGCTGCGTTTGATGGCACAGTGGCTACGTTTGATGGCACAGTGGCTGCATTTGATGGGCACAGTGACGGCGATTGATGGGCACAGTAGCTGCGTTTGATGAGCACAATGAGGCTGCAATTGATGTTTTGTTTTTTTTTAGTTTGTTTGCGCCCCCCTAAAAATTTTGAGCACCGGCCGCCACTGCTGGTCCATTAAGGACGCATAATAGTAGTTTCTTATGTTTGGTAAACCCATTCCACCTACTAACATGGAGGAAATCAATACAGAAAACGCCACTCTAGGTTTCTTACCATTCTACATGAATTCTTTGAGTTTGGTGTCAATTTGTGTAAAAAAAATTATTAGGGATCAAGATAGGGAGGGTACGGAAGTAATATAAGGTTTTGGGTAGTGTTACCATTTTGAATGCCGCTATTTTACCTACCCATGAGAGTTGTGTTTTCTGAAAATTCTGTAAGTCTTTGTGGATTGCTTCTAATAACATCGGAAAATTAGCTCCACATAATTTGGAGGAAGGGTAGGCAAGATTGATTCCTAAATAGGATATAGATGATTCTTCCCAATTAAAATCATATTTTCCACGCAAATTACCTACAGTATCATCAGAAAGATTCACAGGTAGTACATGACATTTATTACGGTTGATCTTATAATAGGATGCGATTCCATACAATTCTAAAACTTTGTGTACGACCGGTAACGAAGTATCAGGATTGGTTATTGAGATTATAACATCGTCCACAAATAATCCTATTTTATGCTCGTATTGTCCTATTTTGATCCCTTTTATATCTGAGTTTGATCGCATGGATTCCGCTGAAGGTTCAATAGCTAATGGAAAAATAAGGGGGTATAGGGGGCACCCTTGTCTCGTTCCATTAGTTTAATCAAAACTTTTTGATATTATACCTGAGGTGAAGACCTTTGCTGAGGGTTGTGTATAGAGTGCCATTATGGCTGAATCTATAAATCCATTAAATCCGAATTTCGTAAGTGAATTTGAGAAAAATTCCCAATGCATCCTATTGAATGCCTTTTCGGCATCAAGAGTGAGAAAAAGAGAAGGCGTTCGACCATTTTCTGTCTGATTGATTAGGTTTATCATCCTTCTCGTGCCACCTGGAGCTTGTCTTCCCTTCACAAAACCTATCCGGTCGGGGTTTATGAGAGATTATGTTCTGTTTATTAATCTATTGGGCAGGATTTTTGCATATATCTTCAGATCTGCGTTTAACAATGGTCTATGTGCAATGTTTGAGTAGTCGAACTATAATAAATACTTTACTATAATAATGTTTGGATTCAGATGGAAACAGAGAATGTATCATTTTTGTTTTTGGTGACTATTTGTCGGTTTTGGCAACATTTCCTCAGTGTGGTCAGTGTGAGGTCAGTGTGAAACGCACGTGTCACCTCCTGGGTTCGGACACTCCGCCTTTGTTGACTGTAATTTGCTATTTTTGTAATAAAATCATTGGAACGTTCCTGTGGTGTGCAGCCGTTCTTTTCTTCCTAGAGCTAACATTGGAGCCAGCGCTGGGAGGGGGGATGGGGGGTCCGCACAAGGAGGCGGATTAGTGGGGAATGACTATCTCTTTCTCAGCAGATAAAAGGTGGCAGCAGGAGAGGGGGAGAGACCAACTTTCAGCCGCTGGAGGAAGAGTTTTGTAATTGTCGTCCATCACTAATCCCCCTCCCTGTGTGGGCCCCCCTCTGTGCTCGGGCCCCTACAAGAGGACCGGTGGTCCCCCCTATCAGCGGCTTTGGGTGTGATGGTCAGGTGACCACATACCTTTGGCCATATAGTAGATATGATGGTCAGCTGACCACATACCTTTGGCCATATAGTAGATATGATGGTCACGGGACCACAACCTTTTGGCCATATAGTAGATATGATGGTCACTACAAAAGATTAGCCATGCCCGCTTAGGCTCTGAGGAAAGGGGTGCACCCCCGAAAAGTGTCAGCCATCAGTCATTCCATTGGTTTGACCCTCTCGACATTAGGTCCTGGTGTGTCGATCTTAAGAACAGCGCATCTGTTCCCTTGTCAAAGCCTTTATGAATGCTTGTTTTTGAGTATACATCTTGCTGTTTTAATGCTACAATAAAGTTTTATCAGTGGTAATGCACTAGGTCGGAGCGCCCTCCTTCTTTTCTTGTTTCCCTTTAGTCTATGAATACCCATTGTTCTAAAGAGGGCTGCAAGACGTCAGGCATTACTTCATTAAGTTGGTCGCACCACATACGTAGTTACTGGACACCGGAGCGCAGGAGAGAATTCTACAGGTGACCACATACCTTTGGCCATATAGTAGATATGATGGTCAGTTGACCACATACCTTTTAGCCAGATAGTAGATATGATGGGCAGGTGATCATATCTCAATCAGCACATCACCCACAGTTATTACCTCTTGTATCTCTTGACCTTCCCTCTTAGATTGTAATCTCTAAGGAGCAGGGCCCTCTGATTCCTACTGTATTAAAGTGTATTGTATTTGTACTGTCTACCCTCAAGTTGTAAAGCGCTACGTAAACTGTTGGCGCTATATAAATCCTGTATAATAATTTAATAATAATAATATACTTTTGGCCATATAGTAGGTGCGATGGTCAGGTGACCATATACCTTTGGCTAGATATGAATGTAGCACCCTCTACCAGTAGGTAGATGCTAGTATAGGTTTTTTACTAGTGACAGTCAGCACAGGCAGATTTAGGCAGGCCTATGCTGCAAGCTAGGCCTGTCTGTTTTGATCTGGGGGCTGGGAGTGGTCAGAGTAGCAGTGGGTGTGACCACCTGTGCTCTAGTTCTGGGGCGCCCCCCCCTGCTTCCGGGGAGAAGATTCTGGAAGAGGGGCTGGGCCTGGAACTGGAGTGGCAGGCAACTTGTGTGGGAGCCCTGACCAATCCCCAATCGGTATTGGCAGGGGGCGGGCCTCCTATATAAGCTGAGGTGATATGCCACTGGGGGGGAGAAGTCGACTGAGTGAAGTGAGGAATGGAACGCTAGGCAGCAGCAAGAGGACATCCCCATCTGGGGGGGGGGGGGTGCCGAACGCAGGAGAAGGCCCAGGGAGAACTGTGAGGGAACATTGCCTCTACACAGTCATTGGCAATGTCTCTGCCACCACACAGTCGGTGGTAGGGAACTCCTGGAGCAGAGGGGCAGGTGAAGCTGTCGGAACGTATGGTCCGGTCAAGTTCCTCATCAAGGACTCAGGGCAGTGAAAGGTCGTGATTGTTACCACAGTGGGGGGCTGGATGTGCCAGGAAGTCTGTGAGGGAACTCTGCTTTCACACGGTCATTAGCAGAGTCTTCATCATACACACGGTGAATGATGGGGATTTCGGGATCAGAGAAGAGACTGTGGGGATCTGTGTCAAATCGATGTGGCCTGAGGGCACAGGATCTGCAAGTTGGGCTGGCTGCTATCAGTAGTCCACCATCTATGTCATGCTTTTAAACTACTAGGCCTCCGGGAAGAGGTTCTGCAGGCCTCAGGCCTAGTAGCAGCGAGCAATCAGAGCCTGTAAAGGGACTTATTCAGAGTGGGCCCCTATTACCTAATAGAAGAAGATGTGACATACTTCAATTCAGTAACTACAAGTGTGTGCGGAAGGAAAGCAGTGTGGGTAGAAGGAAGCAAGTTTGTGCAGGAGGAGTAACAGTCTGCATGGAGATGCAGGAGGAGATTTACATGTAACGTCCATGCACATCTAATCTTCTGGCTCTAACAATGTGCTTTTGTGCTTCAATTATAAATATGATGGCAATAATTAAGGCTCAGTATCTACTATTGCAACCCCAAAGTTGCGCGATTTTACCGCGATTTTGATGCGACTTGAAGCAATGCCTGTGTATTCTTGAGGTCTATGGACCTCAAGTCGCATCAAGGTGGGACCAAAGTAGTGCAGGGTCTACTTTGAAGTCGCACAGATATGAATGGTACTCATTGGAAATCATGGGTTATGACTTGTCATGCGACTTTGCAGTCGCATGACAAGTCGCACTAGTGGAAACGGAGCCTAATCCTATGGGCATACCATATTCCAATCCCTATCCAAGTTGTACCCCCCCCCCCCCCAAAAAAAAAAAAAACATAACCAACAAAAGACTGTTCATTGTCTCTGGAAGTGATGTATGAAGTCTGGCAGTGGGGTGATTTGGTGGATTGTTTGTTATTAGCTGCAACACCATGGCTGCATGATGGTCAAGGATTATCATATACTTTTGGCCATATAGTTAGTTTGATGGTCAGGTGACCACATACCTTTGGCCATATAGTAGACATGATGGTCAGGTGACCTTTGACCATATAGTAGAGGTTATGGTCCGATGACCACAACCTTTTGGCCATATCGTAGATATGATGGGCAGGTGATCATATTCCTTTTTGGCCATATAGAACTGGCGTATCATTTAGTGTGTTCAGGCCACACGGACCCCAAGGGAAGAGGAGGGGGCGCACTAAATTGATCGAAACTCTGGGTACACGTGTATGTGGAACATTGATCGCCAGGTGAGTGATTTATGCGTTCTATCGGTTTGGATTGAACGTTTATTAGCACCTTATATGGCCACCATATGTATTTACTGCTTGGGAAGCAAACCTGCAGGGTTAATTTAGGCAAATCAGTAAGGGAGGTTGCACTTTGCAATGGAATTTTCCCCAGAACTTAGCGAATGAAGTAAACTTTCATCATCCAATCACGTGCAAGCAAAAATGCCGTTTTTTTTTTTGTTTTTTTAATTGCAACTCTGAGGACATAAACAATTATTTATAATCACAAAAACAAATTTCAATCCAAATTAGCATGTGTCTGTTTTGGTTACAAACAAGGACATCGGTCAAGAACTTTCCATTGTTCATAGTGTATACAGATCGTATAACAGCTGAACTCAGTACCTATTGACCGAGTGACTAAGTAACATCAGGATACTCTGATCCACCGATCAAATACATATATGAAAGCTGTTTTACCTGCCAAAGGATTTCTATTCCTGTCCATCCTGTCCTGGGATTTACACAGCTCTGCTGCACAGCACAGCCAGGTGGATGACACCACTTACAAGTAAAGCTGAATTCCAGGTATAGATTTTTTTGAATAGTTACATTGGTCCAGCTTGGACCAATGTAAGGATGCATATACCATAACTATGGTATCCTTCTAGATTAGAACTTCGGTGGAAGGAATAGTGCCCCATTGTAGGTGTCATTGGCAGGTGTAGTACCCCAACATTGGAGTCAGTGGGAGGAATCGTGCCTCGGTGTTGGTGTCAGTGGGAGGTATAGTTCCCCAATCATTGGTGTCATTGGGAGTAATAGTGCCTCATCGTTGGTGTCAGTGGAAGGAATAGTGCCCCATGATTGGTGTCAGTGGGAGGAATAGTGCCTCATTGTTGGTATCAGTGGGAGGAATAGTGCCCCATCATTGGTATAAGTGGGGGAGGAATAGTGCCGCATCATTGGTGTCAGTGGGAGAAATAGTGCCCCATCATTGGTATCAGTGGGGGAGGAATAGTGCCCCATCATTGGTATCAGTGGGGGAGGAATAGTGCCCCATCATTGGTATCAGTGGGAGGAATAGTGTCCCATCATTGGTGTCAGTGGGAGGAATGGTGCCCCATTATTGGTATCAGTGGGGGAGGAATAGAGCCCCATCATTGGTGTCAGTGGGAGGAATAGTGCCCCAATTATCGGTGTCAGTGGGAGGAATAGTGCCTCAATGTTGGTGTCAATGCAGGTCGAATGCTCTTTCTTCATAAAAAAAATTGAGTGGTCCAGGAAAATGATCCACTATGGCCACTAGATGGAGTATTGCTTTCCTTTGACCATCAGCTCCATCTAGTGGCCATAGTGCAGCATTTTCCCAGGCTATTTATGAATGAAGAACATTTGACCTGCATTGAAAATAGCTTGAGACCATTCAATTTTGTTCCATACACAGAACAAATGTACATGCCAGTTTCACCTTGTTGGTCTTCATTCGAACCCCAGATGGCAAGGTGCCAGCACAGGAGAATAACTAGGGAGCATGGGCTGGAGGTAACATTCTCCAGCATTCAAATACAACTGAAGATGAAAAAAAAAAAAGGTGGACGCAGTATCTCATGGACAATACAATTACTAATGATACAATTTTTTGATATGATAAGGTTGAATACGGTCCATGATACTTTTTGTCAGGATTACCCACCTCTACTCCGAAGAGCCAACACCCACTCCGTCCCTCCCCGGCACCCTCTCCCCATCTTCTTCTCCAGCAATCTTGATTGGCCATCGCGGGATGACATCACTACCGCGCATGTGCGGAGTCACTTATACTGGCATATTGGCACATCCCAAAAATATAAACTGAGTTCTGCATGCACAGCTCAATGCGCATTCTGCAGAAGACCTCAGACAGGCAGTTAGATTTATTTTATTGGTGAAGAGACATTGCATGTATTTTCTGCAAAAAAGAGCTACCTGTCCATTTTTTTATTTTTATTATGATTTTTTTTTTAGGGACAAATAATTAAAGAAATTATATTGAAATATCCACCAGCAGTGAATGTTTGCTGCATGTGACATTCACTGATCTATAACTATGCCTATTGGTAACTATGTAATTTACTGTCCAAGAAAACAGTCCAAAAATGGCATAATGCTTATATTATATAACAACAGCGCCATCTGGTGGCTTTAAATGATATCCATATTATAACTAGAGCGTAGAAAAACCTTATTGAAGACTATTTTCAACACAGAGGAACCCTTGAAATAACTTTCCTGGTGCCTCCATGGCAGCATACCCGCGATAAGCTCCGCCCTGGACGCCTCCCCTCAGGATAGTGAATATATTATAAAAGAAAGACCAAACACCCTCCATGGCATTCTCCTTTTTTTCCTCATACCTCATGGATGGTGATGTTGCGTGTCCTTGCCTCTGCCGTGTGCAGGTTCCGTCTGGGTTCAAGCCTCTCCCAGATGCGGTCCTCATCCTTGGCCTGCTAAAAGCGCTGATAAGGTGGGGAGCCCCTTCTGAGGGTCTTTTGGGGCAGCAGCAGTCTCCTAACCTGGAGCATCAGTTCTGCATTTTTGGGTATGGCTAGTACCATGCTGTGTGGGCAGGTAAGGCAGCTCTCCTATCTTTGGTATGCTACTGTCATTGGTTGATTTAAACTTCATAAATCTCCTTTTTCCTTTCCCTTTGATTTTCCTCAGGTCCGTTGGCGTCTCTCGTGCTGCGGCAGGCGTTGCCGTCACAACAAACGTGTTTACCGTGAATCTGAGACTGGGGGGGGGTGGGTCCTGAGCGATGCTTGGCGCTGTACGACGCATGCGCGATGTGCAGATGGCTCCAGCGCCATCTTTCTTGAGGAGAAAAAAGCAAAGCTTTTAGGAGGGAGGAGGGATAGGAGGGCGTAGTTTTAGGTCATTCTGGCCCCCCTTTCTCCTCCCCTTATCCTATTAAAGGATGAGGGGAGGTTAGTAGGTTAGGACATGGCGATCAGTCCCATCCAAGCCACACAGTCGATCCTCTAGGTCACAACGTCATTCTGATGAAAGATCGTCATCTGAGATATATCGGTCGGCATATTCTCCCAGATGAGAAAGCTCTAGAAGGTGTTGGGCTTGTGGAGCCGTCCCTATGGCAAATAAGTTGGTCTGCAAGGACTGTTTCCGAAGCTATGCCACTCAAGGGGAGGCTGAAGCTCAACAAGTAACAGATTTGATCAAGAAAGTCGTCAAAGACTCATTAGTGGAGCTAATGGGATCAACACCTTCCCAACAGGCTGCGACCTGTTGGCAGGATGAATCTGCGAATGTAGTTCTCCCAGGTCTCTCTGCCACCGGTCCTGTAATACCCTCATCATTACCTTCGCCTACATCTGCAGGAGATAAAGATGGGTCCGAAGATTCAGCTGATGAGACTGACCCGTCAGGATTCAGTTTTTCCTTAGTCCAACTGTTTGTCTCAGCAGTAAAGCAGGCAATAGGCTGGGAGGAAATCGAGGAACCTCCTAGGAAGGCGAGGTCCTATTTTCCATTTCTGAAGAAGAGACTTTCCTTTTTTCCTCTCATGGAGGAGGTGAAGGACCTTATAGAGGATGAATGGCTAGAGACAGAAAAGGGATTTTCTCTGAATCATTTGAATAAGCTGTACCTCTTAGCTGAGTCAGACTCAGCTCTTTTGGACACCTCTCTGGTGGTTGATGCTGCAGTGGTTCGCCTAGCCAAGAACATCACCTTGCCAATGGAGGACTCAGCCTCCTTTATGGATCCTTTAGATAGGCGCATTGATTCAGACCTTAAGAAGGCCTACTAGTCGGCTGGAGGCACCTGCAGGCCAGCAGTGGCATTACCATCAGTCTCAAACGCCATTAGAGTATGGACTGAAAACATAGAGGTGGCCATTCGGCAAGATGTACCAAAAGATGATATCATAAAGGCACTGGAGGAGCTCAAGATATCAGCAGACTTTGTGGGGGAAGCAGAGATCGATTCAATAAGATATTCAGCTAGGGCTATGCTGCATACGATTATGGGCAAACAAGCCTTGTGGCTAAAACCATGTGCTGCAGATGAAGCCTCCAAGCAGAACTGGTGCAAGATCCCCTTTGATGGGAAGCCATTATTTGGAGACAGGCTTGAGAAGGCGATCTCCCGGGTGACTGGAGGGAAGTCGGATTACTTCCACAAGACAGAAGGATGAGACGTTCACGAGTTTTCTCTTCCAAGTTTCAATCTTTTAGGAACAGGAATTTTTCACAGTTCCATCAAAACAGAGACCCTAAAAAGAACTAGAGAAGCACTCAAGCCCCTTTTCTAAAATCAAATAAACAGAGGAGTCTTCCCAATCCCCAGGATGGCCTTAGTGACGCGAGGCCACCCCAAGTGTTTCAGGTCAGGGCCAGGTTAAGTCGCTTCTCCGGGGTCTGGTCCAGCCGCTGCCTGGATCCTTGGGTGGAATCCACTGTCTGTTTTGGGCATTTCTGGATGTTCTCAGACCATCACCCGCAAGATTAATTTACCCTAACGAAAATTCCAGTCTCCCCGCAGAAGGGAGAAGCACTGCAGAAGTTTCTACTCCTGTTGCAAGCTAAGCAAGCAGTAGTACCTGTACCTCCCTCCGAGAAGTTCACAGGGTTCTATTCAACCCTTTTTCTGGTCCCCCAAAAAAATGGGGAATGGAGACCGGTAGAGGATTTAAAATGACTAAATCGATTCATTCATTTAGATGGAATCCTTGCAAACGATCAACCAGATGGTGCAGCCGGGAGATTGGATGATTTCAGTGAATCTCGAAGATGCCTATTTCCACATGCCCATTCTTCCCGCCTTTCAAAAATATCTAAGGGTGGCAGTCGGTCACACGCATCTCCAGTTCCAGTGTCTCCCCTTTGGCTTCTGCACCTCCACGAGTGTATTTTCAAAGGTCCTGATTTCAATTCTAGACCCTCTCAGGGAGACAGAACTGTGAGTTTTTCACTACCTGGACGACATCCTGTTGCTAGCTCCAAATCCGGAGCAGCTTCTGAAGCACAGAGAAATCTTGCTGTCCACCCTTGCGGATTTTGGGTGGCTAGTGAATTGGGAGAAGAGTTTTCTCACCCCAACCCAGTCAATGATCTACCTAGGAGCTCTATTCAACACTTCAGTTGGAACAGTGTGTCTCCCTCACAAGAAAGTAACGGATATTTCCCAGAAGATGACTCATCTCAGGTAGCTATCCCACCTCTCTGCATTAGGTTGCCTGAGTTTAATCTGGGCCATGTCATCCTGTATCCCAATGCTGCCTTTGGCTCATTGGCACCTGAGAATTTTTCAAGTGGGCTTCCTGTCACAATGGAAGAAACAGTTGTTGTGTTAGCGGATATTCATCTCGGGCCCCATGAAGAGGAGTCTCCTATGGTGGACAAAGAAAGATCTGATCTCAAAGCCACAACATCTTTAATGCCTCTCCTAGACCATACTTACTACCGATGCAAGTTCAAGGGGCTGGCGAGCACACTGCAATCATCTCGCAGTTCAAGGCAGATGAGACTTTCCCACTGCGGGAAAAGTCTTGAACGTCCTAGGGATACAGGCAGCCTATCTAGCCCTAGTGAACCTGGGAGATCATCTGCAACAGAAACCCGTCCTGTTATGCTTGGACAACAGAGAGGCAGTGTTGTATATCCAATGGGGGGGGGGGACTAACAGCATCCCTTTGAGGGAGGTGGAGCCCATTATGCTATAGGCAGAAAGAAACCTGCTGGATCTGAAGGCAGTCTACCTTCCAGGTCACCTGAACGAGGAGGCATATCATCTGTCCCTGAACTTTCAAGACAGCAACGAGTGGTCCCTTCACCCCTCGATATTCAGCTGGATCATGTGTTTCCAAGATCCCCTGGAAATCGATCTCTTTGCCTCATCGGTGAATGCCAAATTACCGAGATTCCTCTCCCGCCTGCCTCATCCCCAGGCAGAAGCGGTGGATGCTCTTTCGAGTTCTTGGCAATGCAGGACAGCTTATGCGTTTCCCCCCAAACCAATAATCATGAGGTTTATCCTCAGATTGCTGAAAGAGTCAGTCAGAGTGGTGGCAATACTCCCATACTGGTCGAGGAGGCTGTGGTTTCCCTGGGCAATGTACCTCAGTACCTGTCGCCCCGTCAAGATTCCGATCTTACCTCATCTTCTCTCTCAAGAGAGATTTGTACATCCAGCACCACTCAAGCTGAATCTTCATGTTTGGATGCTGAGCGGCAAAAATTCCAATCCCTCGGTTGCTCATCATAAGTAATTTCAACACTGTTAAAGGCTAGAAAACCTTCCACGAATTGTGTATACAGAAAAATCTGGATTAAATTCAAGATGTTTGCAACCGGCAGGTGTTCGGACCCTGCGGTCCCTTCTTCCTCGCTCCTTTTAGAGTTTCTTCAAGCAGGCCTAAACCTTCATCTTGGACTAAGTTCTCTGAAGGTTCAGTTGGCGGCTATATCAGCAGCTACACAAAAGAGATGGGCGGAAGACATGCTTATCATCCAATTCTTCAGAGCAGTTAAGAAGATTCGGCCTTAAGTTAAGCAATCTTTTCCTGCTTGGGATCTATCTTTTGTCTTGGACTGTCTGACTACTCATCCTTTTGCCCCGTCAGAATCCCCCTCTCTATGGAACCTGGTGCTCAAAACTGCCTTTCTGATTGCGGTTACTTCAGGTAAAAGAGTCTCAGAACTGCAAGCGTTGGGGGCAGAAGATGAGCATATATTATTTTTTCCAGATAGAGGGGAACTACGGACAGTTCAAGGTTTTGTCCCTAAGGTATCTTCCCGATCCACTCTCTCGGAAGCTTGGGCAGTACCTACCTTTCCATATGCACAGTCAGGGTCTTTGCATGAGTTGGACATTTCCAGAATTATAAGATGTTACCTACAGGCTACAGCGCCCTTCAGAGCATAAAATAAGTGGTTCATACTCCCTTGGGGTAAGAATAAAGGTAAGGAAGCAGCCTCAAGAACAATTGCCTCCTGGATTTGTAAGCCGATCCAAAGGGCATATAGGGCTAGAGAGATGGATCCTCCGGCGGTTAAAGCCCACTCAACGAGGGCAGTTTCTTCAACTTGGGCAGCAAGGGCTAATGTCTCTTTGGAGACAATTTGCGGAGCGGCTACTTGGTCATCTCCAAGCACGCTCATGTGACATTATAGAATTGATCCAGGAGCACTCACTTCAGTGGAGTTCGGAAGAAGGGCAATTGAATCAGCTCTTGCGTTTTCCTAATAAATGTATTTATGAGCATTACCCACCCAGTTTTTCAGCTATTAATTTTATCACAGGTATGCTGCCATGGAGGCATCAGGAAAACTGAAAATTGTATCATACTTACCGTAATTTTCTTTTTCTTGTGCCTATCCATGGCAGCATACATGCCCTCCCTTGGTATTCGATATGACAAGAGAATGCTATGGGGGGTATTGGTCTTTCTTTTATAATATATTCACTATCCTGAGGGGAGGATTCCGGGGCGGAGCTTATCACAGATATGCTGACATGGATAGGCACCAGGAAAGGAAAATTACGGTAAGTATGATACAATTTTCCGTTTTCCGGTCTCACAGAACCTCTGCTAACAATTACTATTTTTACAACTCATGATACATTAGTGTTATGGTGAATGGGAAGAATGCTGCTTACACTTGTGGTCATTGGGGAGAATTACCCTACCTTACAGATACCTAAATAGATAAATGGTGTCAGTGGCAACTTATCTGAGAGGCAGAAATTGCTCATTGTTCAAGGAACTCCTAACAACCCCTGGGAGTACCCTGGGGTTTCATAGCAACCTCTGAAGAAGCTGTATGGT
This sequence comes from Lithobates septentrionalis, assembly GCA_037952835.1. Lineage (NCBI taxonomy): Eukaryota > Metazoa > Chordata > Amphibia > Anura > Ranidae > Lithobates > Lithobates septentrionalis. The sequence goes on along the minus strand of JBBDGP010003161.1, from coordinate 167,567 downwards.
TCCATAACAACCTCCTGAAGGAACCCTAGGATTCCATAGCAACCTCTGAAAGAACCCTAGGGTTCCATATCAACCTCTGAAAGAACCCTAGGGTTCCATAGCAACCTCCGAAAGAACCCTAGGGTTCCATAGCAAACTCTGAAGAAACTCTAGGGTTCCATAGCTACCTCTGAAGGAACTCTAGGGTTCCATAGCTACCTCTGAAGGAACTCTAGGGTTCCATAGCTACCTCTGAAGGAACTCTAGGGTTCCATAGCTACCTCTGAAGGAACTCTAGGGTTCCATAGCAATCTCTGAAGGAACCCTAAGGTTCATAGCAACCTCTGGTTGAGAAACCCTGCTATAGGGGGTAAATCTTGTGTAACAATAACTCACGGTGGAGCTGCTGGTTTAAAGCGGGCTGTTACCGTCACCTTCGTTACCTCTATTTCACCAGAACCGGGTCTAGTGTCCCGTTGAGTTTAATACCAGACAATGTAGGCACCGGACACTTGAGTATCTTTTCCAGTGCTTTAATAAACGTAAATGTGTAAATGAAGGAAGTAGCAGGAAAGCAGTAGAAGGAGAGTTGCAGGGAAGTTCAAATACCTTTTCTTGGTGTAGTATTAGGAATTGAAAGCTTGCAGATGAATGTACTCTCTCTTTATAGTTGAATCTTTGCCCGCCTGGATAGGTTTCTCTCACTAACCTAGCAGCCAGTACGCAGCACGAACAAAAGTCTCTGCCACAGACTTGATTGGAACAAAACCCGTACTATCCTCTGCCACAGGATGTAATGGTTTACGATGAATAGCAAACACAGCACTAGAACCTTTAAGCCGACCCGGCAGTAATATGCGATAAGATTACTTTAGGATGCGTCCTCCAACTGAGTCACCAGGCCCCTCTCCAGACCAGCACTCTGCATGATCCTTCCGTGACGGGTCCTCCCCTGGGATCTTCTCAGTTGTCCAGCTTCTACACATAAGACAGACAGCTTAGGACCATTCCTCTGCCACTGTGGTAGGCCCCAGACAGGCTTCTGAGCCCACCCACACACTGCAGCGATGTGGGCCTCCCGAACGGAGGACCACGAGGTAGTACTCCTAGCACATACCTGTCGGCCAGGAGGGCCAGCAGGTGGAACGAAAGACGAACCCTAAAACATGGCGTCTGTCCCATAAATACCCTCTCCCAGAATGCAACTCAGAGGACCACCTCCACCAAGTTATCTCCAGGACAGAGGAGCAATCATACACTTCAGCGTGTTGCCTTTCCAATACCGACCCATGGTGACAACGACACCCACAGGCACAGTGTGAAACTACATGCAACTCAGCCAAGCTGGAACAGAGGCAAATCTGACTATGTATAAACAGATAACCCACTAAATTTACCTATAAGCAGTAGATTGAAAATCTACCAGCGCTACACTTGTTATTCAGTTTCTGCCATTTGGTCTATGAAGCAAGCAGCCATCAAACCAAAGGCACAGGAACCATACAGCAAGAACAGAGACCTTCATGGCAGGATCACCAGGGATTATTTTATTGAAAGATGCAGATTTCAAAATATTGAAAATTACTTTGAAATTACACTAACATGTTAACTCTTACATGAGCTTTTAGTGATTTGGTTCACATCTACATCACAAAAAGTAAAATGCTCAAAGTTCATTATACACTATAATACCAAAAGTATTCGGACACCTGCCTTTACACGCACATGAACTTTAATGGCATCCCAGAGTTCAATATTGAGTTGGCCCACCCTTTGCAGCTATAACAGTTTCAACTCTTCTGGGAAGGCTGTCCACAAGGTTTAGGAGTGTGTCTACGGGAATGTTTGACCATTCTTCCAGAAGCGCATTTTTCAGGTCAGTGGACGAGAAGGCCTGGCTTGCAGTCTTCGCTCTAATTCATCCCAAAGGTGTTTTATCAGGTTGAGGTCAGGACTTTGTGCAGGCCAATCAAGTTCCCTCACCCCAAACTCGCTCATCCATGTCTTTATGGACCTTGCTTTGTGCACTGGTCCAAATCATTTGGTGGAGGGGCGATTATGGTGTGCGGTGCGTAATTCCACTGAAAGGGAACTCTTAAAGCGTTAGCATACCAAGAAATTTTGGACAATTTCATGCTCACAACTTTGTGGGAACAGTTTGGGGTTGGCCCTTCCTGTTCCAACATGACTGCGCACCAGTGCACAAGTTAAGGTCCATAAAGACATGGATGGAACTCCTTTGGGATGAATTAGAGCAGAGACTGCGAGCCAGGCCTTCTCGTCCACTGGAGAGCTGGGCTATGGAGGGGGCGGGTGCGGATGGCTGAGCTGGGTGTCGGTCCAGGCATGTGGGTGGATCCCAACTCCATTGTCATGATCTTGCCCAAGCCTGGAGTGGCTCTGTGACATTAGCCGACAGCAGGTTGAAGCTGAAAATGGGTCACCGGAGCACAGAACGAACTGCACTCCTGTGATCCACAGGAGAAGTACAGCCAAACGAGCTTTGGCTGTACTACTCCTTTAAATACCATGTAGTGCCCTCCTCTAGTAGGCTGCTATACTAAATTTTTTGTTTTTGGCTTTACTGTAGTCAATAGAGCAGTGATCTATTGCTTTTGTCTGGTCAGTGTTTCCCAATATGGGTGTTTGATTCCCCCTTCCTGCTTCTGGGAGAAACTTCCAGAATATAGGACAAGGAGAGTCAAATGACCATTATGAATATTTATTATGCTCCAGCCAATTCCTCAAAGGAGGCATCCAGAAGGTAGCTGGGGAAGTGATAAATGTTTAGGGGACCTTTTCCAGAGGGTTACTTCCTCTCCAGGGAGAGTTCTAGTTCTCTTGGGGCTGCTGCCCCTGGGATATTGCTACTGATGTTTTGCAGGCCTTTTCCAGAGGGTTCTTTCTTCTCTAGGGAGGTATCCACATATCCAGGAGCTGATGCCCGTGGGGTGGGAGATTGGTACTGAAACAAGTAACTGCAGGCTGGGCCTCAGCAGAAGCTGGGCTGAGCGCCAAGGAAGACTGATAAAAGATTATTTGTTGGAAGGCTCTGTTCTGAGATCCTGGTCTGGAGAAGGATCTTTTGCCTCACTGAGGACCTCCTGGAGGAAGCTGGATGGTAATCAGCTCCTGGGATATTGTGAGTAGGACCAGATTTGGGATTTTCATGTGTGCCTGCAGCTATAAGGGTTTAGCCTAGAGGTCTGTCCTCCTGCTATTTCTGCTATTGGTTGGAGTATCCAAACCTTTTACCCCTCTCCTGCTTAAGTTCTTCAGCAATAAATAGTAAAAACAGATCCCCTAGACTGAGCCTGTATTGTCAGTGTGCATAAAACTGTGTCTGTAGCAGGCAGCCTGTGTACCTCTTAGCATAGGATAATAATAATAATTTGTTCTAGTCTGTTAAGGGTTCCACAGGCTGGGTGTTTAATTGCTTACCTCAGCCTCTGGAAGAAGCTTTCAGAACATAGGGAGGAAGAATCAGGCGACCAGCCTAAACACTAATCAAGCTCTAGCCAATCCAGAGAGAGGAGTGTCCAAAAGGTGGCTGGGGAGGGGATAAATAGTTTGGAGCCCTGGGGAGATGGTTCTACCCTTGGCAGGGTGGGTTCCAAAGCCTCTGGGACTGCTGCCCTAGGAGGCAGCCCATGGACTATGTAGCTGTTCTTTAAAGGTCTCAGTGGTGGCAGCTCTGGGAGCCTAAATTGATGTTCTGAGGAGCTGGCTGTAGGACTTCACCATAAAGGATCTGGTCTGGAGATTGTATCCCTCACTGGACTTCATCCAGAGGAAGCTGGAAGGGGTGCAGCTGTATTTTAGGTTGCTGATCTTTTATGTTTGGCAGCAATATGCTTTTGGCTTCCTATGAGAACCTTGCAGATTGTTGATCTTGTCGAGAGGGCAATTGAAAGGAACCAGAAGAGGAACCAGAAGTAGAAATAACAAAGGATTTGAAAAGGAGGGACCTTCAATGAAGCAGATTTATTGATAACAGCTGAGAACAAGCAAAAGCTAGTTCAAAGACATTGGGGCTCGTAGGCCCTTTTTATAACACATTTTAGAATAGAACTACATTGGCTACAGTATGATTGGTTGCTCAGACCTGTGTCACTGTAACTAACAATAAATCTGAAGCCTGTCATACAATCAGGCAAACGTATTCATTCCCAAAATTTAAAAAAATGTTTATTAAAAATTTGTAAAAGTAATTGTCTATTCTTCCACTCAATTAAAATCCTTGTCCGCATGTAAACAGGTGCAGTTAGCTAATCTGCCACTAGGTGGCTCTGTTCCAGAACAGTGTCTGGTCAGAGAATAGTGTCATCAGGTGCTAGGTCCCTTTTAGCTGGACCCCTCCTGTAGTTATATAATGGGTAAGTCAGTGCCCAAATATAAGCCTGGAAGGGGGGAGCCTTAGTGCAGTTAGGGCATAGGAGCCAGAAACCGCCCCATCAGGCATGTGTAGTCAGCAAGTGGAGGCCCTGGATAGGGTAGGAGGACAGGGAGAGGTAGACTTGCAGGCAGAGGAGCCAGCTGTAGACTTCCTGACCCTTATGAAGATGTAGACCTCCTGACACTTATGAAGGTGGCGGAGGCTAGGGCTGGTTGCAAAAGGCATTTTAGGCCAGGCCAAGTGTTCCCTGGAGGGGTGTACTTAAGCTAGAGATGTCTACGGTGATCCTAATACAGTGGGACCACCTCTAAAGGAACAGTGAGTGAACACAGACAGCCTAAGGTGAACCAGAACCTCTGAGTGAGTACCAATGACCCTGGGTGGAGAGAGAGCTAAGGAAGATGGCTTATTAAATGTGCTGCTTTCACATGTGAATGCTGTGGATCGTCCACTATATGTGATTGACAATGCACTGTGAACTGACTCCTGGAAATATGTCGAAATGAAGTGCAGCAATTCTGTTTTTGTGTGGACACTTGTTCCTTGGAGTTAAAAGGTTTTTGGCCAGGAATGTCAAGAGGAAGTCTCTGGCATGGAGTGGGCACAAGATGGTGGAGGGTTGAAGCCTCGAGAAGGTGGGATGTTGTTCTGGAAGGGAAATGGGAAGAGCAGGGAAGGAAGGGAAGAGCAGGGACTTGCGCTCTTGGCACCTTGGCACGTTCCTTGGAGATAAAAAGGTTATCGGCCGGGAATGTCAAGAGGAAGCTTCTGGCATGGAATGGGCACAAGATGGTGGAGGGTTGAAGCCTCAAGCAGGTGGAATGATGTTTTGGAAGGGAAGCGGGAAGAGCAGGGAAGGAAGGGAAGAGCAGGGACTTGCGCTCTTGGCACCATTACTAGCCAATCACAAGCCCCCTTATATGCATACAGTATAACACCCAACATATCCATCATTGAATCAAATTCTTGTCTTGATAAGACTTTTTCATCCCAAGGACAATTATGCTTACAACTTTGTCTGGCAAAATGAACTCTAATGCACCCCATTCTACGTGTTTAATGTCTTTTTATAGTGTTTTATCTATACAGCTATTTTATATATTTATATATTGATTACACGATTATGCACTATTAATAATATATAGATGAATATTTAACTTTATTTTCTTATTATTCTATATTTCCTAAATATTAGTAGACCATATATGTATTTTTATAGTGTATTCACATCCAAAAATATATTTTCAAAATTATTATTTAAAGTTGAAGCAGACCCTTATCTATGGCTCTTTTAGCTTTTGTTGAGAGAAAACCTTCCCCCTCGGTGATCTATGTACATTGCAGGAATTTTAACAAACTTAATTGCAGATTCCCGCCTTCTTGTTATTCTGAAGAAGTAGCTGTTTGTTTCTCTGTATCTGTATGGGAGTGGTTTTATCATTATCAATCAGCTGCTGCACCTGCAGGGTTCTGATGAGGAAAGTGGCAAGGTCTGCATCCCTTTAGACGTGATCTCCCGTTGGGAGTATCTCACCAAAAATGACATTTTTGTTGCAGGGGACACCCAACATCTGAGAAAATCAGTGAGCCAATCACACAAGCAGGAAATTACATTTCTAGGGGGCGTTCTGTATACCATACCACCGTACAGAATGCCTCCAGGTTGCTATATTGCATTTTACATAAAATTACAGCAGCTGCAGATTGGTCATTTTCAATAACATTTAATTACAATGAAATTTGTGTAGCAATCTATACTATATATAATTTTGTATTTTTTTTTTTGCTTTTTTTTCCACGAAAGTGAAGCTACGCTTTAATTAACGCTCAAAGTTTTCTAATCTTATACTCTATTCACTATAATTATAGACTGTAAAAGGTTTTAATTACTTGTCAAAGTTGTCTTTCTATTAAAGCGGAATTACAATCTAAACACTACAAACCAAAAACGCTATATAATTCATTTTTAATAAAGCAAACTCCCCCATCCATCCAAAGAAATCACTTTGAATAACACCCCCAATACCAGAATTACAGTATAAACAAAGTTTACAGAATGCTCCGAATAACGAAAAAAAAATTGTCCTAATTTCCGAAACTCAAATTGAAATTCGAATCAAATTTTACATCAAATTAAATTCTAGTGATATCTTTTTATATCCTTTTCCATCTTTGTAAAGTTTCGTTACCTTGTTACGCAGGTCTATTGACTGTTCTTTTCTGCTCCTCATGTCCAGCCTGCTTATTGCATAGCGATAGCTAACAAACTCATTGACTATTTATACACAGACACTAGTTGTGATTTTAAAAGCCACAAATGTGGGAAACTAATCTTTAATTGGCATTTTAAACTGAGTGTGCCACCTTCTGTGTCTGTACCAAGGCCAAACATTCCAGGGTACTTAAACTTTTTATCAGGGCCAGGATTTTAAAAGGAGCCAAAAAAACTATGTGATAATAAATAGAATTGCACAGAGCGGCCCCGAACCTCCTCATCTCGGGTCCCTCACCGGTGCTCCTGGCCCTTCCTCTCTGTGCAGTGCCCCCATGGGAAGCCGATTCCCATGGGGGCACTCGTGCATGCTTCACTGACACAGACAGAGGGACTTGGCCCTCCGCTCCCTCGTCACTGGCTTGGATCCACAGCACTGGGAGCCACTGGTTCCCGGTGCCCCAGCAAAGCTAGCGAGACCCAGAAGTGAGGAGGGAGAAGGTCTGCAGAGGATGGTTTGAATGAGGGCTCAGGGCTAAGTAGAAGGGGGGGGGGGGGAGAGGGGGGAAGCTGATGCTTTAACATTTTTTACCTTAATGCAAAAAATGCATTAAGGTAAAAAAATGTTTAGGCTTTAGAACCACTTTACCCTTTCATGACTAAGCCTATTTTTGAAATTTGGTGTTTACAAGTTAAAATCCATATTTTTTGCTAGAAACTTACTTAGAACCCCCAAATATTATATATATATTTTTAGCAGAGAATCTAGAGAATAAAATGGAGATTGTTGCAATATTTTATATCACACGGTATTCGTGCAGCGGTGTTTTAAACGCAAATTTTTGGAAAAGGGATACTTCCATGAATTAAAAAAATTCCAAACAGTAAAGTTACCCCAATTTTTTTGTATAATGTGAAAGATGATGTTACGCCGAGTAAATAGATACCAAACATGTCACGCTTTATAATTGCACGCACTCGTGGAATGGCGACAAACTATGGTAGCTATGAATTTCCATAAGCGACGCTTTAAGTTTTTTTTACAGTTACCAGGTTAGAGTTACAGAGGAGGTCTAGGGCTAGAATTATTGCTCTCGCTCTGACGATCGCGGCGATACCTCACATGTGTGATTTGAACACCGTTTACATATGCGTGCGCGACTTCCGTATGCGTTTTCTTGCTGCGCGAGCGTGCGGGGAGGGGGGCGCTTTAAAAAAAAAATGTTTTTTTTATTTATTTTATTTATTTTTATCCTTTTAAATTGTGTTTAAAAAACAAATGTTTTTTTTTACTTTTATTGCTGTCACAAGGAATGTAAACATCCCTTGTGACAGTAATAGGTGGTGACAGGTACTCTTTATGGAGGGATGGGGGGTCTAAAAGACCCCCATCCCTCCTTTACACTTCAAAGTATTCAGATTGCCAAAAACGGCGATTCTGAATACTGTGTATTTTTTTAAATTCGGCGCCATTGGCAGCCGAGTAAACGGGAAGTGACGTCATGATGTCGCTTCCGCGTTTACATTGAGAAGGCTGGAACGAAGCCGCCGACAGCTTCGTTCCAGCCCGCCCACAGCCGCCGGAGGCATCCGATTGGACACCGGGCCTCCCGATCGCACGGGAGGCCCGGTAAGAGCGGCTGGAGGCGGCGGGAGGGGGGGATGTCCCCTCCCGCTCCTCCGGTATAACAGCCGAGCGGCTTTTAGCCGCATCGGTTGTTATATACGGATAGCCCATCGCCCGCTGTAAGCAACGGGCTGTCTGCGTACGGTCGTCGGGAAGGGGTTAAATGACAGGAGTTGCTGTGTTAAAATAGCAGTTTGATTTAAAAAAAAAATCGAATACAGTGTTTACAAACACTGTTCAGCCATTACAAAGAGATATACAAAGTAACATTGTTAGTTATATATTTTATGCCCCTTCTGATCAAAGAGATGAGCTCACTGTTCTCCTTGCTGGAGGGTAAGCTGTACCCAAGGATCGGCCATGCAAGGATCTCCCTGCTTCCTCCATTCTGTGGTTTCTTCACCTCCCCTGCAACTTCTTCTTCAAAAAAAAAAAATTTAATCAAAAGTCCTCAGGGAGGCAGTTCTGACATGAGGAAACAAAACCCTGCTTATCTACTATGGTGGTCAAGGCATTGTAAGTCAGTAATGGAAGAAAGATCAGCAATAAGGAGAGCAATATTTTTGCTTGCGCAGGATTGTAAGTTTTTAAAAAAGATTAGCATTGGTGAAAAACTTAGGAAACAATACAGCTGGTGCTTGGGAGATGAAGGTAGCGGGAGGAGGGTGCCATCCTGGGATTCTTCATGTCTTCAGTATATCAGTTCCAGGTAGAGTTGGAGACCACTTGTGGTAGTGGAGCTTTGGAGGCTTTGAAATGTCCATGCAGTTCAGAACCCAAGCACAACCACATTTTTCCAACCTGCTTTCTGATTTCGGTACTCATATTTGCCTAACATGGCTGAAAAACAAAATATCACAGAAGCATTAGTGATTTTACAGCCTGACATATTTCTTGCCCGATGGTTTTTCCAAAAACTCAAGTGCCAACGTCAAGATTATCTAGATCAGGGGTCTCCAAACTTTCGAAAAAAAAAGGTCCGATTTACTGCCCTCCGAACGTTAGGAGGGCCGGACTGTGGCCAGAGGGAGTTGAAAATGTCCTGACATCGGTGGGAGTAAACAATACCATAGGCTTGGTGGTCAATGGGAGTAAAGAAATCACATCATTGGTGTCAGTGTGTGGAATTGCGCCCCATCACTGGTGCCAGTGGGAAAATTGGTGCCCCATCAATGGTGCCAGTGGGAGGAATACTATCCTACTGAATAGAGCCCTGAGGGCCAGATAAAGGCAAGCAAGGGTCACATTCGGCCGCAGTTTGGAGACCTCTGATCTAGATCCAATCTTAAGAAGTTGTTCCTGGAATGTGTGATGAGAGCACATAATCATAAGAATGCATTGATAAAAGAAGGAGTCAGCACTGTGTAGGCAACAGTGGGGTCTTGGTGGATTAAGGGGGGGGGGGGGGGGTAGCTGCCTTCAAAATGTCTATGGTTCATCCCCGGATTTCCATCTTCACCACCCATCCTGAACATCTACTATCACCCACCACCCAAGCCTGTTTTGATCCAATTGGGCGTATGTCCCCTTTGGGTTCACTAGATCCGCAACATCATTGACGAACTCACCAACCTCTACTGTTTGACGTCATGTATGGATTCATCGGATACCACTGCATACTTGCATAGTTCCTGCTCTACTTAGTGGAGTACCTCTTCTCCTGACCCTTCTGTTCCGGAACTGGAGAGTGTGCGTGACAGTGGACCAATTTCCACCCAGAACAACCACCTCTCATTGGTGATCGTGACCTACGGGATACCATCCTGGAGACATTACGGGAGGTCACCTCCTTATGCCTAAACAGACGTACTGCTATACGGCAGATACGTCCTACAGGATCCGGTAAGAGTACCCAATCTCTTTCTTGATGATATTTGTGGCGTGTTACCTGTGGCTGCCTTACACCTGAGTATCTACTCACCGTCCAGTGTTCCAGCACCTTTCTCTTTGAGAAGACCACCACTACTTCCATGTTTATTGGACCTGGAGTCCCACAACATACCACACTTTCACTCTAGACATTTTTGTCCATATTTCTTTGTATATCTCTTACTGTGTTCATTTTACAATCATTATTTTTTCATACTTACTTTGTACAGATATACACATGTTTTATTCATGTTCCTAGTCCATACTGGGGACCTTAGCGCTGCACTTTATTATTTGTATATTGGATTGAGGGGGGGGGGGCTTGGTTGGGCCCTAGGGGCAAGGCTGGGTCAACCTGCCACGCTCTCAGATTATACCAGTAGATCGTTTCTCCCAGTAAAAACAGAGGGGCCCTGGTGTCACTTCAATAGGTAGCCTCTTTAGAACTCTGAGGGTACAGGACCAAGCTGTTGAATTGACAGCTGAAGACCACTGATGACCGTCTTGTGCAGGGATTTTAGTGGCCCCCCAACATTGCTGGATTTATGAGGCTAAAGGGGCAACCGCCCTAGGTCCCACTGACAGACAAAAATAATATAAAACAATTTTTAAAAAATGATATAAAATAAAAGATAATAAAATATATAGTAATAAAAAAATACTCTCTTTTATTAAATGTATCTTGGGAAGTAATATTTTTCTGGCCATCACCTGTAAAGGTTTTTTACTGTGGACTGGTATATCGTATCATTTTTAAATAGGAATTTTGGCGGCTTAAGCAAACACATAGAGCGCTATAACCTACATGTGTGTGCATGCGTAACCTCAGAATGACGTTGTGTCCTGCATCTCAACCCCTTCAATACCGGGTACCCTAACCCCCTTAGTGACCAGGCATATTTTCAGATTTCAGCGCTGTCACACCTTGAATGACAATTGCGCGGTCATGCAACACTGTACCTAAACTACATTTTTATAATTTTTTTACCAAAATAGAGCTTTCTTTTGGGGGTATTTAATCACCACTGTTTGTTTTTTTTGAATTTTTGCTAAATAAATGAAGAAAGCTTGAAAATAAAAAAAAATAAAAAATGTTCCTATGCCGTGTACACACGGGTGGACTTTTCGGCATCAAAGGTCCGACGGTCTTTCCGACGGACTTTCAAAGGACTTTTGACGGACTTCTGATGGACTTTCGAACGAACGGACTTGGCTGCACACGATCGCACCAAAGTCCGACGGATTGGTACGTGATGACGTACGACCGGACTAAAATAAGGAAGTTGATAGCCAGTAGCCAATAGCTGCCCTAGCGTCAGTTTTCATCCGTCGGACTAGCATACAGACGAGCAGATTTTTCGATAGGAACTGGGTCCGGCGGAAAGATTTGAAACATGTTTCAAATCTAAAGTCCGTCTGATTTTCGACGGAAAAAGTCCGCACACGGTCGGATTGTCCGACGGATTCTTTCCGTCGGACCAGTCTGGTCGAAAAGTCCGCCCGAGTGTACACGCCATTAGTTTCTGTTACAAAAAATTAGCAAATAAGTCATCTTTCTTCATCAATTTAAGCCAAAATGTATCCTGCTACATTTCTTTGGTGAAAACAACCCAAATCAGTGTTTTATTATTTAGTCTGTGTGAAAGATATAGAGCCCACACACTATGATGTACAGATATATCTGAAAATTGATCAGTCCTGATGTACTGACGGCCTATCTCATTTCTTGAGGCCCAAAAATGCCAGGACAGTACAAATACCCCCAAATTACCTCTTTTTAGAAAGTAGACAGTCCAAGGTGCTTAGTAAGAGGCATGGCAGGTTTTTTTGAAGTTGTCATTTTTTTGTCCTAAGCTTTTAGAAAATAATTTTTTTTTTTTTCTTACATACTCTCACCAGTGCAGTACAGCATCATCATATAACCGGTGTGGCGGTGATCAGAGACACTGAATGGTGACTGTATGAGAATAAATATATAATATATATATATATATATATATATATATATATATATATATATATATATATATATATATATATGTATACACATATACACACACACATATACACAGTCAGGTCCATAAATATTGGGACATCCACACAATTCTAATCTTTTTGGCTCTATACACCACCACAATGGATTTGAAATTAAACGAACAAGATGTACTTTAACTGCAGACTTTCAGCTTTAATTTGAGGGTATTTACATCCAAATCAGGTGAACGGTGTAGGAATTACAACAGTTTGTATATGAGCCTCCCACTTTTTAAGGGACCAAAAGTAATGGGACAATTGGCTGCTCAGCTGTTCCATGGCCAGGTGTGTGTTATTCCCTCATTATCCCATTTACAAGGAGCGGATAAAAGGTCCAGAGCTCATTTCAAGTGTGCTATTTGCATTTGGAATCGGTTGCTGTCAACTCTCAATATGAGATCCAAAGAGCTGTCACTATCAGTGAAGCAAGCCAGCATTAGGCTGAAAAAAACAAAACAAACCCATCAGAGAGATAGCAAAAACATTAGGTGTGGCCAAATTAACTGTTTGGAACATCCTTACCAAAAAAGAACACACCGGTGAGCTCAGCAACACCAAAAGACCCGGAAGACCACGGAAAACAACTGTGGTGGATGACCGAAGAATTCTTTCCCCGGTGAAGAAAACACCCTTCACAACAGTTGGCCAGATCAAGAACACTCTCCAGGAGGTAGGTGTATGTGTGTCAAAGTCAACAATCAAGAGAAGACTTCACCAGAGTGAATACAGAGGGTTCACCACAAGATGTAAACCATTGGTGAGCCTCAAAAACAGGAAGGCCGGATTAGAGTTTGCCAAACAACATCTAAAAAAGCCTTCACAGTTCTGGAACAACACCCTATGGACAGATGAGACCAAGATCAACTTGTACCAGAGTGATGGGAAGAGAAGAGTATGGAGAAGGAAAGGAACTGCTCATGATCCAAAGCATGCCACCTCATCAGTGAAGCATGGTGGTGGTAGTGTCATGGCGTGGGCATGTATGGCTGCCAATGGAACCGGTTCTCTTGTATTTATTGATGATGTGACTGCTGACAAAAGCAGCAGGAGGAATTCTGAAGTGTTTCGGGCAATATTATCTGCTCATATTCAGCAAACAGCAAAATGTTTCAGAACTCATTGGACGGAGCTTCACAGTGCAGATGGACAATGACCCGAAGCATACTGCGAAAGCAACCAAAGAGTTTTTTAAGGGAAAGAAGTGGAATGTTATGCAATGGCCAAGTCAATCACCTGACCTGAATCCGATTGAGCATGAATTTCACTTGCTGAAGACAAGACTGAAGGGAAAATGCCCCAAGAACAAGCAGGAACTGAAGACAGTTGCAGTAGAGGCCTGGCAGAGCATCACCAGGGATGAAACCCAGCGTCTGGTGATGTCTATGCGTTCCAGACTTCAGGCTGTAATTGACTGCAAAGGATTTGCAACCAAGTATTAAAAAGTGAAAGTTTGATGGATGATTGTTAACCTGTCCCATTACTTTTGGTCCCTTAAAAAGTGGGAGGCACATATACAAACTGTTGTAATTCCTACACCGTTCACCTGATTTGGATGTAAATACCCTCAAATTAAAGCTGAAAGTCTGCAGTTAAAGCACATCTTGTTCGTTTCATTTCATATCCATTGTGGTGGTGTATAGAGCCAAAAAGATTAGAATTGTGTCGATGTCCCAATATTTATACATGGACCTGACTGTGTGTGTATATATATATATATATATATATATATATACATACATACATATACAGTACATATACATATACACTATAGTATTGGGACACACATGAACTTTAATGGCATCCCAGTCTTATGCCCCGTACACACGATCGGATTTTCCGACGGAAAATGTGTGATAGGACCTTGTTTTCGGACATTTCGACTGTGTGTAGGCTCCATCACACATTTTCCATCGGATTTTCCGACACACAAAGTTTGAGAGCAGGCTATAAAATTTTCCGAAAACAAAATCCGTTGTCGGAAATTCCGATCGTGTGTACACAAATCCGACCCACAAAGTGCCACGCATGCTCACAATAAATAAAGAACTGAAAGCTATTGGCTACTGCCCCGTTTATAGTCTCGACGTACGTGTTTTACGTCACCGCGTTCAGAACGATCGGATTTTCCGACAACTTTTTGTGACCGTGTGTATGCAAGACAAGTTTGAGCCAACATCCGTCGGAAAAAATCCTAGGATTTTGTTGTCAGGAATGTCCGATCAATGTCCGACCGTGTGTACGGGGCATTAGTCCGTAATGTTCAATATTGAGTTGGCCCACCATTTGCAGCCATAACAGCTTCAACTCTTCTGGGAAGGCCGTCCACAAGGTTTAGGAGTGTGTCTATGGGAATGTTTGACCATTCTTCCAGAAGCACATTTGTGAGGTCAGGCACTGATGTTGGATGAGAAGGCCTGGCTCGCAGTTTCCGCTCTCATTTATCCCAAAGGTATTATATCGGGTTGAGGTCAGAACTCTGTGCAGACCAGTCAAGTTCCTCCTCCCCAAACTCGCTCATCCGTGCCTTTATGGACCTTGCTTTGTGCACTGGTGCGCAGTCATGTTGGAACAGGAAGGGGCCGTCCCCAAACTGTTCCCACAAAGTTGGGAGCATGAAGTTGTCCAAAATGTCTTGGTATGCTGACACCTTAAGAGTTCCCTTCACTGGAACTAAGGGGCCAAACCCAACCCCTGAAAAACAACCCCACACCATAATCCCCCCTCCACCAAATGATTTGGACCAGTGTACAAAGCAAGGTCCATAAAGACATGGATGAGCAAGTTTGGGGTGGAGGAACTTGACTGGCCTGCACAGCGTCCTGACCTCAACCCTATAATAGTGGTGGCTGATGGGCTTTTCTTTTGGGGGGGGGGCTGTAAACAAAAACCACCCCAACCGGTGGCGCGGCACTGACAGCATCCCCCAATGGGTGGTCTGGCATTTACCCGTTTGCTGGGTTGTGGTGTCCTCTCCCTTCTCTCCCAGAGTACGAGCAGTGGTGGCTCCAGTGTCTGCTCCTCTCCATTGTACAGAGTATTGTCTCCTCTTCCACCTAGGCATCCAATAGGATCGCCTGACACTTTGGCCAATCGGCAAACAGGTCTCACGACCTGTCTCCTGATTGGCGGGGAGAAACTTTAGTGTTAGAACAGCAAAAATTAATTCTCTATTGTCCCACAACTGAGTGCTCTGTGCCCCGAGCCCACCCTTTTTTGAAGCTGATTAGAGCTTCAAAAAAGGGTGGAGAAAAAGGAGGTGACGCGTTTCACACTAAACACAGTGCTTCATCTTCTGGTTTGAAGAAGCACTGTGTTTAGTGTGAAACGCGTCACCTCCTGGGTCCATTACCTTCTCCTTGTGGCTGTCTATTGTCATTGTTTGGAATTAAACACATTGGATTAATTCTTTGGTGTGCAGCTGTTTTCTTCTGCCCTGATATGTAGATCAGGAGGCCGGCAGCATGGATGGGGGGGCATAGATGGGGGGGGCATGGGCCGCCACTGCCCGATAGAACTGAGATACCATTAAAGTTCATGTGCGTGTAAAGGCAGGTGTCCAGTGGAGGCCCGTGCGGTCCCCCTCATCCATGTGCCCGGCCCCTAATTTACATGCAGGGCGCCGGACGCATGGATTCCAATAGGGGTTTTTTTGTTTTTTTTTAGAAGCACATGATTAGAGCCTGAGGCTCTAATTGACTTAAAAAAAATGGTGGGCTCAGGGGCAGAGCACTGAACCCCGGACCCACCCACTTGTGTGACAATTAATATTCGCTATAGTCTTCCTGATTCTCCTCCCAGCCAATCAGGAAGTGGTTCCTGAGACCCGTCCCCCAATTGGCCGAGAGGAGAAGCGGTCCTATTGGCCACCTAGGAGGAGGAGACGGACAGCGGAAGCTGCTGTGATGGCGAGGAGGAGGAGACACAGGGAAAGCCGCCGCACGAAGGAAGTGCTGCCCGTGACCTAGATGGGGTAGGTGCGGGGCTGGTGATAGACCGGGGGTGGGGTGGCTGTGGGTGCATTGTTTGTCGCCCCCCCCCCCCCCCCCCCCTCAAAAAATATACCACCAGCAGGTTGAACAAAAAATAATAATGACCTTTTTCCCCACATCCACAATTGTACAAAATTTGATCCACCGATAATTTACAATAATGCAAACAGCTCTTACCCAAGACAGCAAAAATGATGAAAAATACAGTAAGTAAAATATAAAACACTATTGATGTGTGACTTCTGCGATTTGGATTTCCTTTATCTGTGGAAAGAAAGAGCAGCAGAAATTTCATTTTTATTAAATACAGTCCATTCTAAATATTTTTTATACTAAAAATATAATCAGTTTTTTCTGATTATTTCATTATTTGATTGTTAAAAAAAGTGTAAACCAGTTGTGGATATCAGGTGTGCTACACAAAAAAAAGTCCATGTATACTATAGTAGGCTCTGTCTTTTCCCCCCCATTGCAGCTCTCCCTCCCACATTTACCAGCAATTTCCAGCAGTAAAAATGACAGTCAGGACTTGCTGTGTAAAAATAACAGCTATTTCAGCTGCTGCTAATAGGGGCAAGTTCATACTCAGGGGCGGCCCATCCATTAAGGGCCCATGGGCCCCACCCCCTCCAAACCAGCGCCACCCCCCTATCCATGCGTCCGGCCCCTTGCAGGACGCCGGACCCGTGAATTCCGAAGAGGGGGTTTTTTGAAGCACGTGATTAGAGCCAGAGGCTCTAATCAGCTTCAAAATAGCGTGGGCTCGGGGCGCAGAGCATTGCTAACGGAGCCCACCCAGGTGTGTTAGAATAGCAAATTAATATTTGCTATTCTAACACTGATCCTCCTCCTGGAAAATCAGGAAGCGGGTCTGAGACCCGTCACCCAACTGACTGAAAGGACAGGCAATCCTATAGGGGGAGGGGAGGAGAGACGCGCGGCGGAAGCCGCCGTGATGTGATGAAGGAGAGACACTGGAGCCGCTGCCCGATAACCGCCATCTAAATGGGGTAAGTGCCGGACTGACCAGCAGACAGCGGGTGGGGGAAGGAGGAGGGTGGTTGTTTGCCCCCCCCCCAAAAAAAAACCCACCAGCCACCACTGTTCATACTGCCAGCACACTGCAGAGGTTTGGTGTGCAGGCAGCTCTTGGCTGGAAAACCCGTGGTTGCAGGAAAGAAAATTGCTTAATGTATGGCCTGCTTAAAGTGATATTAAAGTCTTGGTTTTTTTATTGTTTTTTTTAATAACCAATATGTCATACTTACCTGCTCTGTGTAATGGTTTTGCACAGAGCAGCCCAGATCTTACACTTGTCGGGTCCCCCATCAGTGCTTCTGGTCCCTCCCTCCTGATGGGTGCCACCAGAGCGAGCAGTTTGCTATGGGGACACCCGAGACTCTGTGTGTTTATTCACACATGAAACCAAAGCTCGGTCCTGCCCCTTCTGTCTCCTGATTGGCTGTGACTGACCATTGGCTCCAGCGAAAAGCCAATCAGGAGTGCGAGTCCCCGGAAAGGCAAGGCTTTGCAGGAGAGAGATGGGGCTCAGGTAAGCATTAGGGGGGGCTGTGGCACGCAGAAGGTTTTTTTACCTTAACGCATAGAATGCACGTTCTGCTTTTACAACCACTTTAAGATCCAACACAACCATGATGTTACTGTGGCACATTAGTCATTGCTATCTTATCTTTCATACCGTATACCAACTATTTTATACCTTTAATCACAAGATGATTCAAGTTAATGACACGTTTGTCTTCGCTTACAGGGTTTTTCACCCAGACAGTCAGCATCCTTTGCGCATCTTCTGTGCTGGCATTCTGAATAATAAGAGTTTGGTTGTCATCTTTTAGGAGGTATCTCAGAGGAAGGGAGCCTCGATCCAACTCCCATAATACAGAGGCCTTTCCTCCGGAGAACTGGACCTTCAGGGAGACCTCTGAGCCCCCCTGACTGCTATTACTGGTTATATTCTGTATCTTCACTGCGTCTGAAAGAATGGCATACAATTAAAAGGAGGATCACAGTTCCATTGTTCATATCTATCTATCTATCTATCTATCTATCTATCTATCTATCTATCTATCTATCTATCTATCTATCTATCTATCTATCTATCTATCTATCTAATCAATCTACAGTATCACTTTGGGTGGGGGCAGTGGCATCGAGAGGGGGGGGCTGATGGTGGCTGAAGCCCCGAGTGGGTCCCCAAAAAGCCCCGGTTCTCGGGCATGCACAGTTGTGTTATTAGCCTCGAGTGCCGCCGCCGAGCAGGGACCAATCTGACCCTGAGCACGGCCGAGTGACATAGCAGGTCCTGCCTTTCTGGAGCAGGCAGCGCCTATGATGGACGTCCCACTGGTCCAATGCCGGGACCGCGGGACGTGTGACGTCCATCATAGACGCTGCAGGCTCCAGAAGACGGGAATTACAATGCGGCCGCAGCGCCACTGGCAGAGGATCCCCATTCTGCGCTTGGGCGGCTCTCCCGATCTGTCGTGTCATGGCTCTGGCCGCCTGGAGTGCCTGCTGTCTACTCTACTGGGATGGGCGCGCCGCTGAGCTGCAGAAGAAGGTCACGTCACCTGAAGTCTGGTCAGGTAGGTCAGTGCGTGTCAGCGTGGGTCAGTGTATGTCAAGTAGGTCAGTGTATGTCAGATAGGTAGGTCAGTGTGTGTCAGGTAGGTCAGTGTATGTCAGGTAGGTCAGTGTAATGGTCAGTGTATGTCAGGTAGGTCAGTGCGCGTCAGGTAGGTCAGTGTGCGTCAGGTAGGTAACACCCCCCCCCCCCCCACCATTAACCCCCCCACGGTGCCGGGCTCAGACTTTGGGCTGAAGCCCCTGGTCTTTTTGCCACCTAGCAACGCCCCTGGGTGGGGGGCTTGTGGAACCCAGATGACCTTGGAGAGCTCTGGAAACACCTTGTCCATCTCCCCCGGCCCCTCCTATGTGTAAATCACCCTGTGTCCATTGGGGGCACAGGGTGACCGAGAACCCCAGTCCCTGTACAGCCACACTGGAATGTTGTATATATGTATATATTGTGTGTTGTCTCATGCAGTTGGACTCTTTGCTGGGATTGTTTGGGGTGTGGCTGTGTCTCCTTGTTCTGTTGTGTCTGCCTTAGAAGAAGTGTATTGTGGGATGGATGTTTGTATTGGTGTTCCTGGAATGTAAACCGGGGACAGAGCAGAGAGGGGAGGGGGAACCCTCCAACAGCCCTCCCTGCTGATAAGGTGTTCTATTGTTCAAATGTTTCATTGCCTCTGTGTTTCTTATTGCTGATTGGACAATTTACCCCGCCCTGTATCCAAGAAAGGGGGGGACTTTCCCTGAGTTGTATATCTGTTGTTACATGTGTTTTGAATAAAGAGTTTGATGTTTTTCACCCTACATTGAGTTACGGCTAATGACTGGGTGAGCTAAGGGGTCTTGGATAGTGCTGGTTCTGGACAAAGGAAGCATTTACAACGGACATAGTCCTGTTGAAGACGGGGTCGGTCACTCTATCTATCTATCTATCTATCTATCTATCTATCTATCTATCTATCTATCTATCTATCTATCTATCTATCTATCTATCTATCTATCTATCTATCGTGCAAGCAAGGAACATGCTAATGGTATGAAAGAGCAGAGGAACAAAGATGAATTTGTCAGTCTTCTGCTTCTCCTTCTTGGTCCAATCATAACCTGGGGGAGGCTCCAGACCCGTATATGTTACTTGAGTGCAGCAGAGAAAACTCAGGTGTACAAACAGGGCTGTGTAAATCTCAGGACTGGATGGGCAGAAACACAAATCTTTTGGCAGATAAAACGACCCCAAAGAATACATTTCACCGGTGTATTTAGCTGTTTGCCCAGTGTTCAACTTTAACCTAAAGCAGGGGTCTACATGCTATGGTTCAGGGGGACTCTTATGAGGACCCTGATGTAATGGGGGGGACTGCTGTAACAGGGACCCTAATGTAAGGGGGACTCCTTTGGGGACCCTGATGTAAAGGGTTCTCTTATAGGGACCCCAGTGTATGGGGGACTCTTATAGGGTCCATGATGTAGGGGGAATCTTTTGAGGACCTTGGTGAAAGGGGGGATCTTATGGGGACCCTGATGAGGATTGTTTTTGGCCTGTGATTACTTGTAAAGAATACAATGTGACCCTCATACTGGAAAGATTGGAGATCCCTGACCTAAAGCATGGAAATCATCTTACCTAATACAATGATTCTTATCGATTTCAATAATGATCGAATATGACCGCGGTATAAAAAAAATTGGTATGTGCCTGTATAACTCTTCTGAGCATTTCTTAGCATCCAACAACCACTGGAACTGTTCAGGATGATTCTTGGGTCCACTTGAAGATAAATTTTGGGAACCGGATGTGAACATTCGACTAGAAGCAGAGTTTTGTGATTGAACCGAAGCTCCAGGAATCCTTGTGGTCGATAGCATTTAAATCCACAGAAATCTTTATCTGTCCCCGTCTGTACATAATGAGCTGCCTTAGCTGCTGACAAGATCAGCAAAAGGCAGATAAATCCTGGAAGACAAATGTTTATAATATTGGAAATGGGAACGATGGCTCTGATTGTATACTGTTCAGATGTCATTGTCAAATCATTTGCTACCTGATTGAATAATTTAGCTGTGTGATGTCTAAGTTAGGCATGGTATATACCAGGGGTATTGAATTAAAATTCATGGAGGTCCGATTAGTACAATTTTCTTCAAGCAGAGGACCGAATCGCATTTTTGTCCGATGACTCAGATTCTTTACAACATAGCCCAGGTGTGCAGGCACGGCAGCCCATTCATTTGAATGTAAAAATGCAGCCGCATGGTGCGTTTGTGCCATGCAATTTCCATGTGTGGGAAACTGCACCATGTATTTTAGTGTGTTTAAGAGTTAATGGCACATTTTCTGTGCAGCACCTCATTTTGTGTGCGGCTGCATGTCCCCCTTCACACACAGCACTGCCCCCCCCCTTTACATGATCTCCCACACACAGCACTGCCCCCCTGTACATGACCCCCACACACAGCACTGCCCCCCTGTACATGACCCTCACACACAGCACTGCCCCCCTTTAAATCACCCCCCACACACACAGCACTGCCCCCCTGTACATGACCCCCATACACAGCACTGCCCCACTGTACATGACCCCCCATACACAGCACTGCCCCCCTGTACATGACTCTCCATACACAGCACTGCCCCCCTGTACATGACCCCCACACACAGCACTGCCCCCTTTAAATCACCCCCACACACACAGCACTGCCCCCCTGTACATGACCCTCCATACACAGCACTGCCCCCCTGTACATGACCCCCACACACAGCACTGCCCCCTTTATATCACCCCCCACACACAGCACTGCCCCCCTGTACATGACCCCCCCACACAGTACTGCCCCCCTGTACATGACCCCCCATACACAGCACTGCCCCCTGTACATGACCCTCCATACACAGCACTGCCCCCCTGTACATGACCCTCCATACACAGCACTGCCCCCCTGTACATGACCCCCACACACAGCACTGCCCCCCTTTAAAACCCCCCCACACACACAGCACTGCCCCCCTGTACATGACCCCCCCACACAGCACTGCCCCCCTGTACATGACCCCCCATACACAGCACTGCCCCCTGTACATGACCCTCCATACACAGCACTGCCCCCCTGTACATGACCCCCCCCACACACAAACAGCACTGCCCCCCCTTTACATGACCCCCCACACACAGCACTGCCCCCCTGTACATGACCCCCCCACACACAAACAGCACTGCCCCCCCTTTACATGACCCCCCACACACAGCACTGCCCCCCCTTTACATGACCCCCCACACACAGCACTGCCCCCCGTACATGACCCCTCCCACACACAAAAAGCACTGCCCTCCCTTTACATGACCACACACACACAGCACTGCTCCCCATGACATGACCCACCACACACACACAGCACTGCCCCCTGTACATGATGCCCCCCCCCCATACACACACAGAACTGCCCCTCTGTACATGACTCCCTCTGCTCTGCTAATGACATTGGCGGAGGTGGAGACAAAAGCAGCAGCTAAATGGCGCGATCGCGACAGTCCGGATATAGCAGTGGTTAGAGCTGGGCGAAAAAACTAGATTCACGATTCGAATCGAGTTTTTTTGGACACCGCACCGGTCCTGAGGAGCTGCGGGCAGGAGTTTTTAGGCGAGGCCGCAGCTTCGACCTAGTGCGCGGCATCCGGCCTCGCGGACTAGGCTGAAGTCGCGGCCTCGCCTAAAAACTCCTGCCCGCAGCTCCTCAGGACCGGCGAGGTGTCAGCGCCGGTCCTGGTGAAAAAAAAAATCGATTTGCTTAAATTTTGAATCGATTTGACCTCTCAACTCGATTCAAATCGATTTTTTCCCCAGCCCTAGCAGTGGTTCCGTCCGTCATTTAGTGATGCCTGGTATATACTATGCGACCAAACATGGACACCTGACTATAATACCTATATGAGCTTGTTGGGCCTTTCCCTTTAGGAGTGTAAGAACACATTGGCCTCTGAAATGGTCTAGAGGTATGTGCTGTAATGGAGTCTCAGAAACATTGCCCAGAAGTCCTGTTTTACCTCCACATTAGGGGCACCACAGACTGATGTTTGAGGAGACCAGGCTCTAAAATCTGCATTCCAATTCATCTCAGTTGTTTAGTAGGGTTAAGGTCAGGGCTCTGCACTGGACACTTGAGTTTCTCCACACCAAGATGGCCAAGCCATATCTTTATGGAGCTGGCTTTGTGTACAGGGGCACAGTTATGCTGGAACAGAAAAGGGTCTTCACCAAACTTCCAAAATGTCTTTACATTACTGTAGATAGGTGCACTGCAGTTTATTTTCTTCACTGCAGGTGGCGCTCAACCGTAGTGGCTCTGCAGCTAGAAAGGAAGTAATGAGGAACATGGTTGGATTTTGTTGCCCCATATTACTCTGGAAGCCATTTTGGGTCGGGCAGAGCCTTTTTAAGGCCCTGGCTCCCGCGTTTGGTGCACTTTATGCAAGTGGATAGTGTAGGGAAAGGTATCCCGTCTGGTAGGGACAGTACTAGCAGTCGTGAGAGGTTCCAGATAAGGAGGGAAAGCGTAGGGTCACAACTCTTCTGGACACCTTCTCATTTGGGCACAAGATGGCCAGGCCACATTCTGCCCCTCTCTACAGCTGCTGTCAGTCTGGCTGGAGTCTGCTCTTCACATTGTTAGAAACTGTGAGTGCACCTGCCTGGGCAGCCTTCCCACTGGGTTTGTTGTGAGCTGTTGCTACATTACTTCAATACAAATTTTGCATTGCACTTGACTCTATGAATTATTGCCACTGCACCACGCTGCACCCCACCTACATTAACGGTACCCTTCACTGGAAACACCAAAACTAAACCATTTGGAGGGTCTACATTATTTTAGCCAGATATGTAGGTGTGATGGTCAGGTGTTCACAACCTTTTGGGCATATAGTGTAGAACCTTATGGTGCTAAAACACTCACCTGTGTTATAAACCATGTTGTCTTGTGGTTCTTACTTTGGTAATGAAATATTTATTAGTTCAGAATGAAGAATATGTCTTGAAACACTGCTTCAAAGTATGTGTTGAGAGTGCTGATCTGATGAATGCATTTTCAGCTCTAAAAGTCTCTGAAAGAATATCTAAAATCAAAAATCATTTCAGTTCTGGCAGCCAAAACTCAGGACGGGAGAAGTAAATGTGAAGGTTGATCACCAATGATCTGTGCAGATATGGATTCTGGCAATTACCTTGCTGTGTCTAGAATGTGCTAGCTGTACATCTCAGGCACTTTCCGATACTAACTGGACGCCATTGCACTTTGCATCTTCCTCTTGTGATATTATAGAGTTTTCCAGATCCTGTGGAGTCTTAGATCAAGGCCTCCAGCCAAAGCCAAGACCTGACTTTAAAATAGTTGTTAGAATGTAGAAGCACTTTAGGTTTCTTGAGGAGTCTGAAGTCCTTTCCTTTCCAAGATCTGAAGATCAGATCAATGAAGCAAATGTCTAATATGACTCTTGCTGTGTCTAGAACAGGCTTACTTTGCTAGCTGTACATCTCAGGCACTTTCAGATATTAATTGGAAGCCATTGCACTTTGTACCTCCTTCTCGTAATATTATAGAGTTTTCCAGATCTTATGGAATCTTAGATCAAGGCCTCCAGCCAAAGCCATGACCTGACATACTGTACAGTTTCCAGTCTGAAAACAGTTTAGGTATCCTGAGAATTCTGAAGTCCTTTCCTCTCCAAGATGAGAAGATCAGATCACCAAAACAAACTTGCAATATGATTATTGGGACAGAATAGTCCTTGCTGTGCCTAGAACAGGCCTACTTTGCTAGCTGTACATCTGAGGCACTTTCCGTCACTAACTGGACTCCATTGCACTTTTTATCTTCCTCTCGTGATATTATTGAGTTTTCCAGATTCTTTGGAGTCTTAGATCAAGGCCTCCAGCCAAAGCCATGGCCTGACTTACAGTAGAGATTTCTGGTCTGGGAACACTTTAGTTATCCTGAGAAGTCCGAAGTCTTCTTCTCCAAGATGGGACGATCAGATCACCAAAACAAACTTCTATATGTTCATCAACCAATAGTCTTTATGTTTCTTTTGTACACAACAACTGATGTTGAACAGATTTTCTAGAAGCAATATGAACTTTCAGGTGGCCTCTGGCAGGTTCTTGAGATGGGCTGGAATTATAGATCAGGTGCCTGGGCATTGGAAAGAAAATACATCATAAGCTGAATTTTTTTTTTTAAAGATGTCCAAGAACAAATACCTGCAGAAATGAAACAGCACATAATTCATCGATTAACCGCCGACTGTACTTTTTCTGCGGGTGGGCGGCCTTTCTGCGCTGGATCACGAACATGTATGTGATCCAACATTTCTGGGTATAGGGTGTGTGCGCTCCCCTCACCCAATCTGTGCTGTCATTCAGTACATCACAAGCCGGTCAGCAGGTCCCGGCCAATGATTTATGGCTGGGACCTGCTGATCGGCTTAGCGAATCGCAGCACAGAGCTCTGTGTTCACTAACAACACAGGGCTCTTTACAGAAAGCAGCGAAGTTGGGGTTTGGTTATACTCTGCAAAACAGAGAAGAATCAGCCACATCTATTCGTAAAAGCAGCACACGTTACACTTGTTAGGCACACAGCTAACTCTTTTGATTGCCCCTAGATGTTAACCCCTTACCAGCCAGTGACATTAGTACAGTGATAGTGTACAGTATTATCACCGATCACTGTATTAGTGTCACTATTGATGTCAGTGTCAGCTAGTGCCCCTCCCAGCCAGTGTCAGTTAGGGCCATATTGTCCACAATACTATTACAATCCCACTATAAGTCGATGATCACCACCATTACTAGTGTAGCATCATAGCTGTGTAAATTCCAGTATATAGACCATAGTTTGTAGATGCTATAACCAGTGGCGGGACAAGGCCATCTTGAGCCCAGGGTTATTCCAAATTGCCGGCTAGCATTGTCTGTATTCTATCTGTATGTCATTGTTCCATATGGTTATTTGTATTTCAATTGCACCTAATGTTTTTTAATCACCTTTTTGTATGTAATAATGTTTTGAATAAACTTTATATTCTTATATAATTACTTTTCAAGTTGTGGTCACCCTTAAAAGTCCCATTTAGAGGGGTTTGCATCCCGAGTTACTAGATTGGGGATGTGGGCCCCTCACTACTTCCCCTAGCAATGATTTTTTCCTAATCTCTAGACCCCAGGGTGAACATGCCAACCTGTGCCCCCCCCCCTCCCCAAGATGCATAAGCATTATATGTTAGCAAACCCCCCCCCCCCCCGCCCCGACTATTCTGCATGCTCACTACCTAAGCATAAATTCCCCCTCCTCCCATGACAAATCCACCCCCCTGCTGGAATCTCCCCTCCCAGCACAAATCTTTACCCCCCCTATCCCCCCTCCCAGCTCGCATCCTATCTTCCCAAATCCCCCTGCACACATCCACCCCCCAAAAAAAATTAAAATCCCTCCTCTCTCCTAGCATAAATCCTCTTCCCTCACCCCCTCCCTAGATCACCTTTCAACCCACCCCGAAATTTTCCCTCCTAGATTAATTCCTTTCCTCTGCTGCCCCCCAAATTCCCCCTAAAACACAAATCCCCTCCCCCCATTCACCTTGTGGTGCCCGCCCCCCTAATCTCACATGATACCACAGTGCCCAGGGCAGCCTCCCCTCCACCCCTGTCCTGCCCTTGTCCCGCCCTTGTCCCAGCCCTGGCTATAACTTTCATACAGACCGATATATATACACTTAATGGAATTTTTTTTTCTTACCAAAAACATGCAGCAGAACAGATTTTGGCTTAAATTTATGAAGAAATTCGATTTTTTTTTCTATTGGATATCTGTTATAACAAAAAGTAGAAAATATTGAGGGGGTTTTTTTCATTTTTTTTTTTTTAATATAATAAAAAAAATTAAAAATCCAGTGGTGATCAAATACCACCAAAACAAATTTCTATTTGTGTAAAAAAAAAATTAAAAAAAATAAACAAAATTATATAAAATTTAATTTGGGTACAGCTTTGCATGACCACGCAATTGCCAATTGAAGTAGCGCAGTGCAAAATAGCAAAAAAAAAAATGACCTGGTCATGAAGGTTGTAAAACCTTTCCGGAGGTTAAAGTATATGTAAAACCAAAACCTTTGGTGTTTTTGGGTTTAGACAGGATACAGATGGTTTAGAGGCCACGTCTGATCTTTATAGCCCTCTAAGTCCCTGCTGGGGATATTAGCACTATATTGATCCGTGTGACCATTGTCTCATTTTTTAGATCACATGATATTACTGCAAAGTAAAGAAATAAAGTAAAAAAAAATACACTAAAGTTAATTTCAGGGCACAAAAGTGCAATAAATTGCCCATTTTTTTTTTTTGTAAAATATAAAAGATGAGGTTGCACCAAGTAAATAGATACCCAACATGTCAAACCTTAAATTTGTGTGCACCTGTTAACCGCTTGCCAACCAGCCGCCGTCGTTATACGGCGGCAGTTCGGCTCCCCTGCACAAATTGCCGTAGCTGTACGGCGGCCGCTTTAAGGGGTATGGGGGGGAAGGTGCACGCCCGCTGCGTGACGTAGGAGCTGGTGCGCGGGCCCGGCACCTGCAATGTCCGCCGGGTGCCCGCAAACGCTCCTGACAGAGACAGAATGGAGATCTGACAATCTAAACAGACAGATCTCCGTTCTGTCTGGGGAGGAGAGACAGATCTGCCATTCCTAGTAATTAGGAACAGCGATCGGTCTCCTCCTCCAGTCAGTCCCCTCCCCCCCCCCCCCCCACAGTTTTAAACACCTAGCAGGGAACACATTTAACCCCTTGATCGCCCCCTAGTGTTAACCCCTTCCCTGCCAGGGACATTTATACAGTAATCAATGTATTTTTATAACACTGATCGCTGTATAAATGTCAATGGTTCCAAAAAAGTGTCCGATCTGTCCGTCACAATGTCGAAGCCCCACTAAAAATCGCAGATCGCCGCCATTACTAGTAAAAATAAAAAATAATAATAAAAATACCATAAATCTATCCCATAGATTGTAGACGCTATAACTTTTGCACAAACCAATCAATATACGCTTTATTGCGATTTTTCTTTTACCAAACATATATAGAAGATTACATATTGGCCTAAACTGATGAAGACTTTTTTTTTTTTTTTTTTCAATTTTTTTGGGGGGGGGGGGGGGGGATATTTATTATAGCAAAAAGTTAAAAAATATTGTGTTTTTTTTTTTTCAAAATTGTCACTCTTTTTTCGTTTATAGCGCAAAAAATAAAAACCGCAGAATCGATCAAATACCACCAAAAGAAAGCTCTATTTGTGGGAAAAAAGGGCATCAATATTGATAGGGTACAACGTCGCACGACCGTGCAATTGTCAGTTAAAGCGACGCAGTGCCGTATCGCTAAAAATGCCCTGGTCAGGAAGGGGGCAAATCCTTCCAGGGCTGAAATGGTTAGATGGCGATAAACTTCAGTACAATATATTTTCTTTAGCTTTAAAAGCCCCCTATAGGTCATCAGTTTAGTGTTACAAAGGAGGTCTGGTGTGGGGGGGGCCTCAGAAGCATTTCAGGAGGGGGACTTTATATGCTTGTGTGTAACTTAAAGTCTTTACAATTAAATTAATTTATTCACTTTACATTTTTAACTTTTACTTAACTTTTAAATAATAAGTTTTTACTTAAAGTGATACTAAAGTCTTGTTTTTTTTTAAATTAAAAATAACAAACATGTTATACTTACCTGCTCTGTGTAGTGGTTTTGCACAGAGCAGCCCAATCCTCTTCTTCTCGGGTCCCTCTTCTGTGCTCCTGGCCCCTCCCTCCTGTTGAGTGCCCCCACAGCAAGCAGCTTGCTATGGGAGACACCCGAGTCACAGCTCCGTGTATCAATTTAGACATGGAGCCAGCCTCGCCCCCTCCCACTCCTGATTGGCTCACTGACTTTGATTGACAGCAGTGGGAGCCAATGGTGCCACACTGCTGTCTCAGCCAATTAGGAGGGGAGTCCTGGATGGCCGAGGCTCTCGTGCAACATCGCTGGATCTAGATGATGCAGTGGCAGCTGGTGCTCAAAATTTTTTGGGGGGACGCAAACAAACTGAAAAAATTCTGAAAAAAACCCCATCAATTGCAGCCTCACTGTGCCCATCAAATGCAGCCATTGTGCCCATTAATTGCAGCCACTGTGCCATCAATTGCAGCCTCACTGTGCCATCAATTGCAGCCTCACTGTGCCATCAATTGCAGCCACTGTGCTATCAAACGCAGCCATGCCAATCAAACGCAGCCATTGTGCCCATCAAACGCAAGCAAGCAGCTTGCTATGGGAGACACCCGAGCCGAGTCACAGCTCCGTGTATCAATTCAGACATGGAGCCAGCCCCTCTCACTCCTGATTGGCCCACTGACTTTGATTGACAGCAGTGGGAGCCAATGGCGCCATGCTGCTGTCTCAACCAATGAGGAGGGGAGTCCCGGATGGCACAGGCTCTTTTGCAACATCGCTGGATCTAGATGGGGCAGTGGCAGCTGGTGCTCAAAATTTTTTGGGGGGGTTGCAAACAAACTGAAAAATTCTGAAAAAAAACATCAATTGCAGCCACTGCGCCATCAAACGCAGCCAATGCCCATCAAACGCAGCCACTGTGCCCATCAAACGCAGCCAATGTGCCCATCAAACGCAGCCAATGCCCATCAAACGCAGCCACTGTGCCCATCAAACCTAGCCACTGTGCCGATCAAACGCAGCCAATGCCCATAAAACGCAGCCACTGTGCCCATCAAACGCAGCCACTGTGCCCATCAAACGCAGCCACTGTGCCATTAATTGCTGCTGTTTCTGACAAGCCAGTGTTTTGAATTACCTTGACTTTTTTAATCATTACGGGCTCCGCTTTGCTCAGCGGGGGATCTCTCCGTCAATCCCCGCTGAGCAGGCAGATGACAGGTCGGTCTCTGCACACTGTGCAGGGACCGACCTATCAGAGAGCCGCTCTCCTCTATGGGGGATCGGATGAAGACGGACCGTAGAGTCCGTTTTCATCCCATTCGATCCGATGACGAATGGAAAAGTAGGGTTTTCCTCCGTCATCAGAAACGGAGCATAGCAGAAACTGATGTCAGCGGATGTTTATCCGCTGATATCCGCTATCCCATAGGGATACATGGATGTCCGTTTTTCATCTGAAAACAAATGGATGAAAAACGGACATACGGTCCTCCTGTGTGTAAGGGGCCTAACTCATTTTATTGTACTGATTGCTACTTTTAAAACAATATTGTTTTATCCTCATTAAATGTTACATTGTATAAAAGACATCCTGTCTCCTATACTGTAAGCTGATGTCTGAGCGCCCTCTAGTGGGTATTAGTGGGAGTTTGCAGACATTTTGTTTGAGTACAGCGTCAAACGACCACGCAATTGTCAGTTAAAGTAACGCAGTGCCATATCGCAAAAAATGACCTGGTCAGGAAGGGGGCAAATCCTTCCAGGGCTGAAGTGGTTAATATAAAAAACATGTTACTGTATACTTACCTGCTCTGTGCAGTGGTTTTGCACAAAGCAGCCCTGATTCTCTTCTTTGGTCCCCTGCTGGCACTCCTGGTGTCCCCATAGCAAGAAGTTTGCTATGGGGGCATCCAAGCAGGCTCGCTCCCGAGCCGCTGTTCTGTCTATCCATTCAGACCCACCCCTGCTCTCTCCTCGATGGCTCACTGACTTTGATTGACAGCGGTCAATGAGGATGCAAACACCCGGGGGAGCTGCTGTTCTCATGCACATCACTGGATTGAGATGGGGCTCAGGTAAGTATAAGAGGGGCTGGGGTGGTGGAGGGCAGGGAGCTGTACCCACCTTAAGGCATAGAATGCATTAGGGTAAAAAAAACCTTCTGCCTTTAGAACCACTTTAGGAGATTTGGAGTGAGATTTGGTGCTGTTCAGTGGGGTAGGATGGGTGGGGCAACAGGGGTGGTTGCCCCAGGCACAGAATTCTTAGGAATAAGGATTTGATGTGAGAAGAGGAGGTAGATTGGTCTGTGCACGCTCCCACTCTGCTTCCATCAGCAGCGCGCTCCCTCCTATGCCTCTTATGCTGCGTAGGCGGGTTTGGCCGGGCAGTTCTATGTCACTCAGGGAGGAGTTGAGAAGAGCGAGTAGAGCTCCTGCTGAGCGCGTGGCAGTGCATTGCTCTGTGCAGTTTAGTATGGCTCTGATCTCTTCTTCTTTTTTTCCTCGCCCCCCCCCCCTCCGGGACCACCTCCAACCTACATGCCGTCCACTGAAACCCTTCCAAATACCAGTGAGCTTGAGGGGGGTTATATAGAGTTGGGGTGCTTAATATGGAGGTGGGGGGACTGGGGTGCATGATGAGGGGGTGTTTGGAATTAGGTGGAACAATAAAAGAAATGTAGGGATTGGGAGTGAATGATGGGGGGTTGTATGGATTTGGGGTGCACAATAAGAAGGCAGAGGGACTCGGACTGCACGATGGGGGGTTGTGTGGAGTTGGGGTGCACAATATTGGGGTGGGGGACTGGGGTTGCATGATGAGGGGGGTGTATGGAGTTAGGGGCACAATGAGGAAATGTAGGGATTGGGAATGCATGATGGGGGGTTGTATGGAGTTGGGGTGCACAATAAAGTGGCGGAGGGACTGGGGGTGCACAATGGGGGGTTGTGTTGAGTTGGGGTGCACAATATGGAGGTGGAGGGACTGGGATTGCATTATGAGGGGGTTATGGAGTTAGGGGGCACAATGAGGAAATATAGGGATTGGGAGTGCATGATGGGGGGTTGTATGGAGTTAGGGTGCTCAATAAGTAGGTGGAAGGAACTGGGGGTGCACGATGGGGGGTTATGTGGAGTTGGGGTGCACAATATGGAGGTGGGGGGCTGGGATTGCATGATGAGGGGGTTATGGAGTCAGGGGGCACAATAAGGAAATATAGAGATTGGAAGTGCACGATGGGGGGGTTGTGTGGAGTTGGGGTGCACAATATGGAGGTGGGGAGACTGGGGTGCACAATGGAAGAGGTGTTTGGTGTTGGGGGGCACAATGAGGGGACGGGTATATAGCGTGGGGGTTGCTCACTTAGGAAGGTGCTTGGAGTGAATGAGAAAGCCGGGCACACCTGGGAACTCAGATGAGACACAGATTCTCCTAATATATATATATATATATATATATATATATATATATATATATATATATATTTGTGGAAGGGGGCCCCAGGGGGTGCTAACCATCCATGGGCTAGGGAGCGCAATGTGTGTCTTGCCTCGGGTCATGGCAACTCTCGGTATACCTCTGGTGCTACCAGTACTGTGCTGCTCAATGTTCTCCTTGCTGGAGACTCTGACATGGGGAAGCAAATCCCTGCCTCTACCAATATGGCCGCCTTCGTACAGGTGTGAAGATCAGCTGGTAAATCAGAGGCAGTATGGGTAACTAACTCTTTGCCCTCTGCCTTTTTTTGGGTACAGCTCTCAGGGTTCATTCCCTCTATAAATGGCTCCTGGGGGTTACAGAAGAACCTTTAAACTTCCCTGTGGCACATCTGCGCAGGCTTAAAGGGCGGACCTGACAGCAGGGGGTCAGATGGGAGCATTCGGGCAGCTGCGCTACCAACCCCAGTAACACCCCCCCCCCAGCACGCCCCCCCACCATGTATCCTTGTCTCCACGTGTCCCTCTGCAGCCTAGGACCGACATAGCGGGTGCCACCGGGTGGAGGGGAGGGAGGAGAGCGGATGTGTGTCTTCAACGTCACTTCCAGGTCCGCCTCTCGGTGTCCCTGGACAGCTTGGCTGGGAAAGCATGTCATGCAATGTGATCTGCAGTGCATTACCTTCAGTGGAGCCCAGAAGAAACATGCAGAGACTTTTAGACCCTGGATGTCTCATTAAAGAGGACCTGTCACCAAAAAATCTTTACAATAAAGTGAAGCAAAGAAAATGTTTTTTTTAAATTGTAAAAAATGAAAGCTACACTGAAGCACATATACCCCCCCCCAAATTTTTTTTGAGGCCACCCCCACATATACACATGTAAATGCATATGTCAGGGGTACCCATGCATGAAAACATTTTATATCGCCGCGCACGCAGGAGAGAGGACAACAATTCTAGCACCACCAGACCTCCTCTGCAACGCTAAACTGATGACCTATAGGGGGCTTTTAATGCATCACCTATAGAAAATATAGGGTACTGAAGTTTGTCACCCTCTTATGGGTACACACATTGAAGGTTTGACATGTC
Organism: Lithobates septentrionalis; assembly: GCA_037952835.1. Taxonomy (NCBI): domain Eukaryota; kingdom Metazoa; phylum Chordata; class Amphibia; order Anura; family Ranidae; genus Lithobates; species Lithobates septentrionalis. The sequence continues at coordinate 134,580 of JBBDGP010003161.1, read as the reverse complement.
GGGTATCTATTTACTCAGTGCAACCTCATCTTTTATATTTGACCCAGGGGCGGATCCAGGGGGGGGCAACAGGGCAATTGCACCCCCCGAGAAAAAATTGCTGACTCTGAGGCTGAGCGCGCCCCGAGAATGTCCCACGGTCGGGACAACTCACAGCTATTCTCAGCATTAGGCATTACTGCACACACACTCCGAACTGCACTCTCCGCCCCCTGTACCTCCCCCAGCAGTTTTCCAGCCTCTCTCCTGCAGGCTGCTGCTTGAGTGTGTGCCCTCCTGACTCCCCCAAGTGTGTGCCCTCCTGATCCCCCCAGTGTGTGCCCTCCTGACTCCCCCCAGTGTGTGCCCTCTTGACTCCCCCCAGTGTGTGCCCTCCTGATCCCCCCAGTGTGTGCCCTCCTGATCCCCCCAGTGTGTTCCCTCCTGACTCCCCCCAGTGTGTGCCCTCCTGACTCCCCCCAGTGTGTGCCCTCCTGACTCCCCCCAGTGTGTGCCCTCCTGACTCCCCCCAGTGTGTGCCCTTCTGACTCCCCCAAGTGTGTGCCCTCCTGATCCCCCCAGTGTGTGCCCTCCTGACTCCCCCCAGTGTGTGCCCTCCTGACTCCCCCCAGTGTGTGCCCTCCTGATCCACCCAGTGTGTGCCCTCCTGACTCCCCCCAGTGTGTGCCCTCCTGACTCCCCTAAGTGTGTGCCCTCCTGATCTACCCAGTGTGTGCCCTCCTGACTCCCCCCCAGTGTGTGCCCTCCTGACTCCCCCCCAGTGTGTGCCCTTCTGATCCCCCCAGTGTGTGCCCTCCTGATCCCCCCAGTGTGTGCCCTCCTGACTCCCTCAATGTGTGCCCTTCTGACACCCCCTCAGTGTGTGCCCTTCCAACCCCTCCCCCAGTGCATGCCCTCCTGATCTCCCTGGTATGTGCTCTCCTGACCTCCTCAGTGTGTGCCCTCCTGACCCCGTACCGTGCTCTCCTGACCTCTCTGGTGTGTGCCCTCCTGACCCCGTACTGTGCTCTCCTGACCTACCTGGTGTGTGCCCTCCTGACCTCCCCGGTGTGTGCCCTACTGACCCCATACTGTGCTGTCCTGACCTCCCGCCGGTGTGTGCCCTCCTGACCCTGTACTGTGCCCTCCTGACCTTCCTTGTGTGTGCCATCCTGACCTCGCTGTTGAGTGCTCTCCTGACCCCCCCCCCCAGTTCTGTAAGCAACACCTTATTTTCTGGCAGTGCCCCTCCCGAGACTAGACTCTGGATCCGCCCCTGATTGTACCACAAAATTGGGTGCGTGTGCATCAAAATTACCTTTAGTATATTTTTTGTACAGAAATTTTGCGGTAATATCATGTGACCTAAAAAAATTGGAACTACTGCTATTTTCTTCTCTAGGGTGTCTGCTTTCAGAACATACATTACATTTGGGGGCTTTTATGTCATCATCAGGACTAAAATGATTTTTTAACCACTTCCGGACCGCCGCACGCCGATGTACGTCCTGACTTTGACGGGGGGATATCGTTGTAATGGCAGCAGGTAGCTGCCATAACCCAGGCATCCTCGTGTTCGGCCAGCGGTCCACTTCAAGATAAAAGTGGTCTCTGAGGCAGATTTGCTGCAAGATGACTTTTATCGGCGGCGGGAGGGGGGCCACCCCCTCCCGCCGCGCTCCGATGTGCTCCGCCGCTTACCGGAGCCGTCGGCAGCGGCGGAGGCGATCGGATGCTGTGCCTTCCTTGGCATGGAGACGAGTGAGGGGAAGATGGCCCCCGCCCGTCTCCATATCATTACAGGGCGAAAGCGACCTCAAAACGTCAGTTTCACCCATAACTCTTAAAAGGCCATTTTTTTAAAATTCTTTTTTTAAATGACACATTTTATTTATTTATTTATTTATTTATTTTATTGAATTTTAGTGTAAATATGAGATCCGAGGTCTTTTTGACCCCCAGATCTCATATTTAAGAGGTCCTCCTGTCATGCTTTTTTTTCTATTACAAGGGATGTTTACATTCCTTGTAATAGGAATAAAAGTGACACAATTTTTATTTTTTTTAAAAAAACACTGTAAAAATAAAAAATAAAAGGTAATGCGAGCTCACGTGCAGAAGCGAGCGCATACGTGAGCAGCGCCCGCATATGAAAACGGTGTTCAAACCACACATGTGAGGTATCGCCGCGATCGGTAGAGCGAGAGCAATAATTCTAGCCCTAGACCTCCTCTGTAACTCAAAACATGCAGCCTGTAGAATTTTTTTAAACGTCGCCTATGGAGAATTTTAAGGGTAAAAGTTGGTCGCCATTCCACGAGCGGGCGCAATTTTGAAGTGTGACATGTTGGGTATCAATTTACTCGGCGTAACATTATCTTTCACATTATTAAAAAAAAAAAAATGGGCTAACTTTACTGTTGTCTTATTTTTTAATTAAAAAAAAGTGTATTTTTTCCAAAAAAAGTGCGCTTGTAAGAGCGCTGCGCGAATACGGTGTGACAGAAAGTATTGCAACGACCGCCATTTTATTTTCTAGGGTGTTAGAATAAAAAAATGTAGAATGTTTGGGGGGTAATTTTCTAGCAAAAAAAAAAAAAATGTTTTTAACTTGTAAACAACACATCTAAAAAAGAGGCTCGGTCCTTAAGTGGTGAAACATGTGTGCGAAAAATGCTAAAAAAAAAAATGGCTCTGGTAGTGAAAGTGTGTTTAAAGCTTCTATCTGATTGGGCTCGGATTGCATCAGACGCGGCCTGCATGAGGCTCGGCTGAACAGGAAACTTACCAAGGCCGTGCCTTAGAAACCGTCAGCTTACTGAGCCGAAGAGCACGGTGAACATTTTGGCAACGACAACCATCAAACGAAGAGACTCCAGATCTGCCGCCATGATGGTGGGCTTGATGGCTAGAAATAAATCAAACATAAAATATAAGAGAAGAAATAAGAGGACTGGGAAGCAGTGCGACGAGCTAAAGTAAACGTTCGCTTAGCAGGACGCCGCTCTACACGCCCTTCTCTATCTGGTGACGAGACACGTCAGATCTGGGCTGGGCATTTAAAGGGACTGCTCTACCAAGAGCAACCATTGCACAGCAAATACAAGAGGCTGAATGACAGAAATAGATCATGAAAAAATCTCTGATTCTGTAAAATCTCTTAGAACCCCCAACCATTGTAAGTAAATATTTTTTAAACCACTTCAGCCTCAAAAGTTTTACCCTCCTTTCCTGACCAGGCCATTTTTTTGCGATACACCCTGACGATTGCACGGTCGTGCGACGCTGTACCCAAGTAAAATTTATGTCATTTTTTTCCCCCACAAATCACCTCTGCAGTTTTTATTTTTTGCGCTATAAACTAAACAAAACACCGTCAATTTTGAAAAAAAAAAACTTTTTTTTTTTTAACGTTTTGCTATAAAACATATCCAAGAAAAAAATTTAAAAAATCTAATTTCTTCATCAGTTTAGGCCAATATGTATTCCGCTTTTTTTGGTAAAAACAAATCCCAATAAAATAAATTAATTATATTTTTTCTACTAGTAATGGCGGCGATCAGCGATTTTTAGCAGGACTGCGGCATTTCGGAGGGCAAATTGTACACCTAACTGACACTTTTGACACCTTTCGGGGGACCAGTGACACCAATACAGTAATCAGTGCTACAAAATATGCACTGTCACTATACTAATAACAAAAATAAAAAATGCCAGCGGTTATTAAATACCACCAAATGTAAGCTCTATTTGTGTGAAAAAAAATTAGATAAAAATGTAACCACTTAACAAGCGCGCTATAGCCGAATGACGACTACAGTGCGGCTCGATAACTCTGGGAGGGCGTACCATGACGCCCCCTGGGGCGCGCACCCGGAAACATCCATGATCACAGATCACAATAGCCAATGACAGCGGCCATTTACCACGTGATCACACCGTACAATGCCTTGTAAACAAACCGGAGCTTGTCCGGTTCGGCTCCTCCCCTTTCCTCAGGCCGATCGGTGCAGCGTATGAGGAGAGGAGAGCAGGGTGCATCTGAAGTTCCCAAAGCACTCATCTGTGCCCAGCCATGGATCATCCATCCATCTGTGCTCAATTCATGGCTCATCCATGCTCCATACATGCTCCATCCATGTCTCATCCATCCATATATGCTCCATCCATTCTCCATCCGTGCTCCATCCGTGTCTCATACATCCATCCATGCTCCAACCATGTCTCATACATCCATCAATGCTCCATCCATGTCTCATCCATCCATCCATGCCCCATCCATTCTCCAAGTGTGCTCCATTCATGGCTCATCCATCCATCCATGCTCCATCCATGTCTCATTCATCCATCCATTTTGCAAGTGTGCTCCATCCATGTCTCATCCATCCATCCAGGCTCCATCCGTTCTCCATACATGTCTCATCCATCCAGGCTCCATCCGTGCTCTATACATGCTCCATGCGTGCTCCATCCATGTCTTATCTATCCATCCATCCATGCTCCATCCGTGCTCCATACATGCTCCATCCATGTCTCATCCATCCATATATGCTCCATCCATTCTCCATCCGTGCTCCATCCATGTCTCATACATCCATCCATGCTCCAACCATGTCTCATACATCCATCAATGCTCCATCCATGTCTCATCCATCCATCCATGCCCCATCCATTCTCCAAGTGTGCTCCATTCATGGCTCATCCATCCATCCATGCTCCATCCATGTCTCATCCATCCATCCATTTTGCAAGTGTGCTCCATCCATGTCTCATCCATCCATCCAGGCTCCATCCGTTCTCCATACATGTCTCATCCATCCAGGCTCCATCCGTGCTCTATACATGCTCCATGCGTGCTCCATCCATGTCTTATCCATCCATCCATCCATGCTCCATATGTGCTCCATACATGTCTCATCCATCCATCCGTGCTCCATACACGCTCCATGCGTGCTCCATCCATGTCTTATCCATCCATCCATGCTTCATACATGTATCATTCATCTTTTCGTGCTCCATACATGCTCCATGCATGCTCCATCCATGTCTCATGCATCCATCCATGCTCCATCCATGCTCCATGCATGCTCCATCCATGGCTCATCCATCCATTCATGCTCCATCCATGTCTCATTCATCCATGCTCCAACCATGTCCCATCCATCCATCCATGCTTCATCCATTCACCATGTGTGCTCCATCAATGTCTCATCGATCCATGCACCATCCGTTATCCATACATGCTCCATGCGTGCTCTATCCATGTCTTATCCATCCATCCATCCATGCTCCATATATGCTCCATACATGTCTCATCCATCCATCCATGCTCCATACATACTCCATGTGTGCTCCATCCATGTCTCATCCAACCATCCATGCTCCTTACATGCTGCATGCGTGCTCCATCCATGGCTCATCAATCCATACATGCTCCATCCATGTCTCATCCATCCATCCGTGCTCCAAACATGCTCCATGTGTGCTCCATACATGTCTCATGCATGCTCCATCCGTGCTCCACACATGCTCCATTCGTGCTCTATCCATGTCTTATCCATTCATCCATCCATGCTCCATACATGTATCATTCATCCTTCCATGCTCTATACATGCTCCATGCATGCTCAATCCATGTCTCATCCATCCATCCATGCTCCATCCATGTCTCATGCATCCATCCATGCTCCATCCATTCTCCATGTGTGCTCCATCCATGTCTCATCCATCCATCCATGCTCCATCCGTGCTCCATACATGCTCCATGCGTGCTCCATCCATGGCTCATCCATCCATTCATGCTCCATCCATGTCTCATTCATCCATGCTCCAACCATGTCCCATCCATCCATCCATGCTCCATCCATTCTCCATGTGTGCTCCATCAATGTCTCATCGATCCATGCGTCATCCGTTCTCCATACATGCTCCATGCGTGCTCCATCCATGTCTTATCCATCCATCCATCCATGCTCCATACATGCTCCATACATGTCTCATCCATCCATCTGTGCTCCATACATACTCCATGTGTGCTCCATCCATGTCTCATCCATCTATGCTCCACCCGTGCTCCATACATGCTGCATGCGTGCTCCATCCATGGCTCATCAATCCATCCATGCTCCATCCATGTCTAATCTTTCCATGCTCCATACATGTGTCATACATGTCTCATCTATCCGTGCTCCATACATACTCCATGTGTGCTCCATCCATGTCTCATCCATCCATCTATGCTCCATCTGTGCTCCATACATGCTGCATGTGTGCTCCATCCATGGCTCATCAATCCATCCATGCTCCATCCATGTCTCATCCATCCATCCATCCGTGCTCTATACATGCTCCATGTGTGCTCCATCCATGTCTCATCCATCCATCCATGCTCCATCCATGTCTCATCCATCCATCCATGCTCCATCCATGGCTCATCCATGCTCCATCCATTCTCCATGGACTATGGGATGTGTAGTTTACATGACTGCAACTAACGTAAACTGTTTGTTCCAAACAAAGAGAAGTGGGGTGAATTAGAGGTTTAGGAGCTCACGGAGGCTGTGCCAAGAAGGTAGAAAAACACAGTAAGAAACAATTTCATTAAAAATATTACAGGGCCATTTAGTAGCGGGTATGTGTGGATTATCTCTGTAAAATAAGGATTTTGTTTTAGAGTCACTTTAAGAAGAGTACATTTTTTATTTTTTGCTGTTTGTCGTTTTTATAATGCAACTAAAATGACCGTTCTGGTACAAAGCATGGCAATGTTATGTACAAATAAAATACAGGCTTAAGGCTCCATGCACACTGGAACTCATAAACGGCCGTTCTAAACGTTGGATTGCTGGCAGGAAAACGCTGCTTTAAAACCGCAATTTTATCAGCGTTTTGCATCGCATTTAATGCACGTTTAGCGGCGCTAGCTTTTAACCGCGTTTCTCTGCCTCTATTCAAAATCAATGGTTCCCTATGACGTCACCACTCGGGGCATGATGGGACTGTGATGTCATAAGGGGGCGGGGTCATCGGATGACATCACCCGATGACCACGCCCCATGCCTATATAAGTCGTTGCGCAACCCGCACCCGGCAATACAGCGGGAAAGAGCATCGTGTCAACATCGGAAGAAGAGCAGAGGGGAGAAGACGACGGAGAAGACCGGGCCACCGCTAGCAAAAGAGCTGCAAAAGAGCAGAAGATAGCGGAGGAGCCCGGCAGAAGAACCAGAGAGCGGGAGAAGACACCGGAGACCGGAGAAGAGGCCGGAGACCGCGGAGAAGGAAGAGACCCCCGAAGTCGGAAGAAGACCCCAGGTGAATGGGTAGGGGTACGATGTACCCCATACTCATTCACATAGGGTGAGGGGCTGGGATCTGGGGGCCCCCTTATTAAAGGGGGCCCCTCAGATTCGGATAAGCCCCCCGCCCGCAGACCCCGAAAACCAATGGCTAGGGTTGTCAGGAAAAGGCCCTTGTCCTCATCAACATGGGGACGAGGTGCTTTGAGGTGGGGGGAGCAGCGCCCCCTTGCCCCTAAGCACCTACCCCCATGTTGAGGGCATGCGGCCTGGTACGGTTAAGGAGGGGGGGGCGCTCGCTCATCCCCACCCCCTTTCCTGGCCGGCCGGGCTGCGTGCTCCGATAAGAGTCTGGTATGGATTTTTGGGGGGACCCTCACGCCGTTTTTTCGGCAAAGGGGGTTCCCCTTAAAATCCATACCAGACCGAAGGGCATGGTATTGTCTCAGGGGGGGAACCCCACGCCAATTTTGTTTTCATTGTGGCGGGGGTTTCCCTTTATCCTCAGCACACAAGTCGCACCGCAAGTTGGATCATGATGATCCGACTTGCAGTGGCGACTTATATTCAGGCCAATGGGCTCCCATAGGGAACCAATGATTTTGAACAGAGGCAGAGAAATGCCGAACGAGGCTTAAGACTCTTTTTACAGCGTTAACCCTGGTTCAAAACTTTTTACCGGTGTCTGGCGTTTCCAGTACTGCTCTTGAATGCAAATTACTGGCGTTCAGAAAAAAGCCCATATAATCCACTGCTCATTAAAGGTAAAAAATGTCCATGTGTGCATGGACACATAGGCTAACATAGAGTGGAGTTTATGGGCTTTTAAAAAAAACGCCCAAACGCCAATAAACTGCAGTTTATCAGCTCCAGTGTGCATAGGGCCTTAAAATAAAAAAAATTGGTGTACTTTTTTTCTTTATTGAGATGCTACAAACATAAATGAACAGCAGAACCCCCCCCCCCCCCCCCCCCCAAAAAAAAAACATTACTACATATGAAGAGATAGAAAATATATACTTTTAAATAATCAGCTGTAATATTGTTACAATGTAATTATATTGTTTGGGGCCACCCACTGGTTAAAATAATAATAAAAAAATAATAATAATAATAATAATAAAGAAAAGAAAATTATATATACAGTATATATATATATATATATATACCTGAAAAGACCAAATGTTTCAGAGTGATATATTTCAAGCATGTCTTTCTTTTCATTTTGATGATTATGACTAGGGATGGGTCGAACACCCCCCTGTTCGGTTCGCAGCAGAACATGCGAACAGGTAAAACATTTGTTCAAACACACGCGAACACCGTTAAAGTCTATGGGACACGAACGTGAAAAATCAAAAGTGCTCATTTTAAGAGTTAATATGCAAGTCATTGTCATAAAAAGTGTTTGGGGACCTGGGTCCTGCCCCAGGGGACATGGATCAATGCAAAAAAAGTTTTAAAAACGGCTGTTTTTTCAGGAGCAGTGATTTTAATAATGCTTAAAGTGAAACAATAAAAGTGAAATATTCCCTTAAATTTCGTACCTGGGGGGGGGGGGGGGTGTGTCTATAGTATGCCTGTAAAGTGGCGCATGTTTCCCGTGTTTACAACAGTCCGAGAGCAAAATGACATTTCTAAAGGAAAAAAAGTCATTTAAAAGTACTAGCGGTAGCGCCGGCAGCTATAATGAATTGTCGGGTCTCTGCAATACTCATAAAAGTCATTGAAAAAAATGGCCTGGGGTTCCCCCACAGTGCATTACCAGGCCCTTTAGGTCTGGTAACATGCGCCACTTTATAGGCATACTATAGACACCCCCCAGGTATGGAATTTAAAGGAATATTTCACTTTTATTGTTTCACTTTAAGCATTAGTAAAATCACTGCTCCCGAAAAAACAACAGTTTTTAAAACTTTTTTTTGCATTGATCCATGTCCCCTGGGGCAGGACCCAGGTCCGCAAACACTTTTTATGACAATAACTTGCATATTAACCTTTAAAATTAGCACTTTTGATTTCTCCCATAGACTTTTAAAGGGTGTTCCTCGGCTTTCGAATTTGCCGCGAACACCCCAAATTATTCGCTATTCGGCGAACGGGCGAACAGCTCAACTCATGTTCGACCCAAACAGACAGCCCATCACTAATTATGGCTTACAGCTAGTGAAACCCCAAAATTCAGTATCTCAGAAAATTAGAATCTTACATAAGACCAATAAAAAAAAGGATTTTTAATACAAAAATGTTGGTTTACTGAAAAGTATGTCCATGTACAGTATAGTATGCACTCAATACTTGGTCAGGGCTCCTTTTGCATAAATTACTGCATCATTGCGGCGTGACATGGAGGGGATCAGCCTGTGGCACTGCTGAGGAGTTATGGAAGCCTAGATTGCTTTGATAGCGGCCTTCAGCTCATCTGCATTGTTGGGTATGGTGTCCCTCATCTTCCTCTTGACAATATTCCATAGATTCTCTATGGGATTGAGGTCAGGCCAGTTTGCTGGCAATTCAAGCACAGTGCTCCTCATGTGACCAGGTATTGGTAGTTTTGGCAGTGTGGGCAGGAGCCAAGTCCTGCTCGAAAATGAAATCAGAATCTCCAAGCTGGTCAGCAGAGGGAAGCATGAAGTGCTCTAGAATTTCCTGGTAGATGGCTGCGCTGACTTTGGACTTGATAAAACACAGTGGACCAACACCAGCAGATGACATGACTCCCCTAATTATCACTGACTGTGGAAACTTCACACTGGACCTCAATTTGGATTCTGTGCCTCTCCACTCTTCCACCAGACTTTGGGACCTTGATCTCCAAATGAAATGCAAAAATGTTTCACAGTCAGTGATAATTTGTGGCGCCATGTCATTTGCTGTGTTTGATCAAGTCCAAAGTCAGTGCAGCCCTCTACCAGGAAATTGTAGAGCACTTCATGTTTCCCTCTGCTGACCAGCTTTATGGAGAAGCTTATTTCATTTTCCAGCAGGACTTGCCACCTGACCACACTGCCAAAACTACCAATACCTGGTCACATGATCATGGGATCACTGTGCTTGATTGGCCAGCAAACTGGCCTGACCTAAACTCCATAGAGAATCTGTGGGATGTTGTCAAGTGGAAGATGAGGCACCAGACCCAACAATGCAGACGAGCTGAAGGCTGCTATCAAAGCAACCTGGACTTCCATAACACCTCAGCAGTGCCACAGGCTGATCACCTCCATGCCACGCCGCATTGATGCCATAATTCATGCAAAAGGAGCCCCGACCAAGTATTGAGTGCATACTATACTGTACATGGACATACTTTTCAGTAAGCCAACATTTCTGTATTTAAAATATTTTTTTAAATTGGTCTTATCTGTAATATTCAAATTTTCTGAGATACTGAGTTTTGGGTTTTCTCTAGCTGTAAGCCATAATCATCAAAATTCAAAGTACGAAATGCTTGAAATATATCACTGTGTGTATAACGCATCTATATAAAATATAAGAGGTTCACTTTTTGAATTGAATTACTGAAATAAATCAACTTTTTAATGATATTCTTCATTTATAAGATGCACCTGTATATACACAGTATGTATATATATCTAAATAATATGAATACATTACTATTATTATTATTATTATTATTATTATTATATAGTATGTAACACTATGTATTTACCTAAAAAAAGGTACTTTTTTTTTTTTTTACAGTAATTTTTTACATTTGGACCATAATAAATAAGGTAAGAACATTCATACAAAAGCACTACAATGTAAATCTACTGTTTGAAGTTTCTAAAGGACATGTGAAAAGGATAGTATATCGCCACCCGCTGGTTAAAAAAAAATGAATGAAAAAAAAATATATATATATATACAGTGTATATATATATATATATATATATATATATATATGGGACGAAAAGTATTCAGACCCCCTTAAATTTTTCACTCTTTGTTATATTGCAGCCATTTGCTAAAATCATTTAAGTTAATTTTTTTCTCATTAATGTACACACAGCACCCCATATTGACAGAAAAACACAGAATTGTTGACATTTTTGCAGATTTATTAAAAAAGAAAAACAGAAATATCACATGGTCCTAAGTATTCAGACCCTTTGCTGTGACACTCATATATATAACTCAGGTTCTGTCCATTTCTTCTGATCATCCTTGAGATGGTTCTACACCTTCATTTGAGTCCAGCTGTGTTTGATTATACTGATTGGACTTTATTAGGAAAGCCACACACCTGTCTATATAAGACCTTACAGCTCACAGTGCATGTCAGAGCAAATGAGAATCATGAGGTCAAAGGAACTGCCTTAAGAGCTCAGAGACAGAATTGTGGCAAGGCACAGATCTGGCCAAGGTTACAAAAAAATTTCCTAAGAGCACAGTGGCCTCCATAATCCTTAAATGGAAGACATTTGGGACGACCAGAACCCTTCCTAGAGCTGGCCGTCCGGCCAAACTGAGCTATCGGGGGAGAAGAGCCTTGGTGAGAGAGGTAAAGAAGAACCCAAAGATCACTGTGGCTGAGCTCCAGAGATGCAGAGAATGCGGAGATGGGAGAAAGTTGTACAAAGTCAACCATCACTGCAGCCCTCCACCAGTCGGGGTTTTATGGCAGAGTGGTCCTGCAGAAGCCTCTCCTCAGTGCAAGACACATGAAAGATCGCATGAAGTTTGCTAAAAAACACCTGAAGGACTCCAAGATGGTGAGAAATAAGATTCTCTGGTCTGATGAGACCAAGATAGAACTTTTTGGCCTTAATTTTAAGCGGTATGTGTGGAGAAAACCAGGCACTGCTCATCACCTGTCCAATACAGTCTTAACAGTGAAGCATGGTGGTGGCAGCATCATTCTGTGGGGGTGTTTTTCAGCTGCAGGGACAGGACGACTGGTTGCAATCGAGGGAAAGATGAATGCTGTCAAGTACAGGGATATCCTGGACGAAAAACCTTCTCCAGAGTGCTCAGGACCTCAGACTGGGCCGAAGGTTTACCTTCCAACAAGACAATGACCCTAAGCACACAGCTAAAATAATGAAGGAGTGGCTTCACAACAACTCCGTGACTGTTCTTGAATGGCCCAGCCAGAGCCCTGACTTAAACCCAATTGAGCATCTCTGGAGAGACCTAAAAATGGCTGTGCACCAACGTTTACCATCCCCCCTGACAGAACTGGAGAGGATCTGCAAGGAGGAATGGCAGAGGATCCCCAAATCCAGGTGTGAAAAACTTGTTGCATTTTTCCCAAAAAGACTCATGGCTGTATTAGATCAAAAGGGTCCTTCTACTAAATACTGAGCAAAGGGTCTGAATACTTAGGACCATGTGATATTTCAGTTTTTCTTTTTTAAGAAATATGCAAAAATGTCAACAATTCTGTGTTTTTCTGTCAATATGGGGTGCTGTGTGTACATTAATGAGGGAAAAAAATGAACTTAAATGATTTTAGCAAATGGCTGCAATATAACAAAGAGTGAAAAATTTAAGGGGGTCTGAATACTTTCCGTCCCCACTGTGTATATATATATATATACACACACACACAGTATCTCACAAAAGTGAGTACACCCCTCACATTTTTTGTAAATGTAGCGCTTACCTCCGAAGGAGCGGTTGATTAATTATTATATCCGTAATTCACATTTACCACCTGACCCATCGCAGCCCATAAAATCAGAAACAGTCCATATTGCATTTTTCTCTTGCTTTTATTAAAGTAACATGAACTGGGATAGGAGAAGGGTTTCTTTTGAGATGCTCTTTTGTTGCTTTATCATCTTTTCACTGCTTCTCATACACGAACCTAGAATCATTGCGGATAATAGGAAATCACTCTATGTGATTTCTTCATCGGGGAAGATGGAAGTAGATTTGATAGAGAATAATCAATAAAGAGTCACTCTGAATAACTTCTTCATCTGCAGAACTTTTTAAGGACAGTCTGTATCTCTATATGTGTGCTTGCAGCTTTACCGCTACCTTTTTACCACTACTTCCCATCTGCATGGTACTTCCAATTTGAGCTAAAGAAAAGTCACTCTGAATAACTCCTCCCGCTTGACTGATTGGAATCCCAGGGCAATGCTGAACCCAAAGTCACAGTCCATCACCCCCTGTCTCACTGACTTGCGTACCAACATCCCTCCGCCTCTGGCAGTACCCTTCCCTTGGGCTTTCACACACGTGATCAATAGTCCATGTGCCACTCATAAACGATCAATCGCCCAGTTTCCTTCCGCTTTGTTGCTACTTCTTCCGCAATGATTCGTTGTTCCCTTTCCTCCTTCCTGGCACGCTCCCTTCCCCGCAGGGGCGGCCAACGACACCAGCGACTACATGCTGTACGGTGTCATCTACTCCTCTACACATGCCGGTTCCCCCCCTCCTCGCAGGGGGGTCTCCGTTGGCTCCCCTAAGGGAGAAACTTCTCCCCTCCGGGAACCAGGCTGGCTTCTCCAAGCTCGAACAGAAAACTCCTCTACCGGACTATGTGACCAGGCTTTTATATGAGAGTCCCAGGGCATTACCAAACAAATTAATGATTGGCCGGGAGTCCGGGACACGCATACAAACTACCTCCCACTCAAATCCCAAATGAACAAACAGGCCTGCTGTAATGGCACAAGCCTGCCTAAATTTACCTGAAACTCTAAACTAGCAAAAAGGTCACATACCTAAAAGTAGGTGCCCGCTACATACACCCCCCACTTGAATCACAACTGTCCCCAGTTGTGGGGAATTAATTTAGAGTACCTCCTTAATTTTAAGGAGGAAAGAGCATCTCATTACATCAAATGGAAATGGGTAAAAGGAAAATGAACTTGAAACACAATAACGTCAATATCACTGTACACAATGGCAACATAACATATTTTCTTACATGGCCTGACTGTAGATCCCTACAGCTAACATTCCATACAAGCGGAACCAAAGCATTGCTCCCGCAGGAGGAATACTCTGCTTACCACAGGCCTTCATCTGTAAGATAGACAGCCGTCACATCTTCAATATTCCTAAAAGAAGACACAAAACATTTCTAACTACTACTAACTACTACACACATTACCAAACAGAGGGGGTTATCATCCTCTATTGGGTAATTGATCAAATATATACAATCTTTTATGGCATGTACGTTTCTGTCAGGATCATCACCCCCTCAAAATGAGTCCAGCAGTCCTCCTGAAGAGCACACCCTAAACAGACATGCTCAGCAATTCAATTCATCTGCCCGTTGACAAATAAACTTTCTGTTTGGCTCTTAAACAAGAGTCCTTGTAGAAGTACTTGTATAGCAAAAGGGACTTAGCAGAGACAGCACACCCTAGTGTCCATAACTTTGTCCTTGTTAGGCACCATGAATGTGAGTCTCCTGCTGGGCAAAGTATTTGGGGAAAACCCACCCTAACCCATCTGCCGTCCTGCAGTCAATCTGGGTAGTAACATACATTTGTGAGTGCACTTTCAACAATCCTGCTCACAAATAGTACCTCGGGTCAGGCAACCTTTTCCGACTGTCCCCTGGTCCTCTCACCAACATAGAGTAGCTACGGGTATTTTGTCCGGCCTTTACCACTAACACTCTATCCCTGTGAATTGCTCTTCCAAGGCTCCATTCACGGTGGATGTCTTTAAATCGGACCCAAATCTCACTGTCAGGTGTCCTTTTTGGTTTAGGAACATGAAGATAGTCCCAAAGAAGATCGTCCTCCCATGCTTCCCGAGAACTTTCAACAACTTCCATAATGTGTTCCGGAACGTAGGGATAATCCAGGCCCCACTCCTGAGCCACTTTCCTTTGAACCTCTCTCTGAAATCTCCAAAGTCTGGGCAAATCTTTAGCCTTTTCTCTGCCAGGCAAAACACATGCGTCAGTAGCTCTGCTGACCCACTGTTGAAACGTGGCTGCCCTGGTAGGAAGGGTAGTACTTGAAACATTAAACGGAGGTACTGGAGTTTTAACTGCACCAGATAACTTTTCTGACACTCCTGTGGAAGCCTCCATTGAAGTAGAACTTTCTAAGAAACATTCCTCCTCATCACTTGACTCAAACTCTTCAGGGGATGACCACTCAAACAAATTGTCCATAGATCCATACTTTTGCAAAATCTGCGGTGATCCCCAATCTACAGCCCGGCCTTCATGTAGCCTGTCTGGCTCACCTGAGGGATCCCCCTCCTGTAACTTAGGCTCCTTCCGGATGGGCAAATCAAAGGGCTTACTGCTAACCGGCTCCTCAGGGGTTTCTTCCAAAGACTGGGCAACAACTTCAACGGTCCCTGGGTCCCCAGCCAGGCTACAGGCTTTTCCATTAGATCCTACCTGATCTTCTGGTGGTTCCAATTCAGCCGAATCAGATGGGAGCTCCTCTACCGCTGCAGCAGGCGATACATGACCCTCTCCGGCCTTCCAAATCACCTGTTCTTGCGGCAGACAAAGTCCCGTTACAATATTGGCAGAATAATACTTGACTTCTTGTTGGACGGGTCCCAACCGTGTCAACTGAACATCGCAATGTCCACACTGGGCCCAGGCGGTGACTCCAACCGTAGGCCTCCGACATCCGGCACACAACATACAAAGCTTCTCCACTCCATCAATCACTCCCAGTGCCAGTCCTCCAGGGAGCTCTAACCAAACAACGATATCGATCAGAACCCGGTTCTGCAGGTCAGATAACCGCTGCATGACGAGTGTATTCCCAACACCTTCCGCCATCTTCCTCCGCCTGTTTCGGTCTAGCGAGTAGCACGCTAAAAACTTTTTCTCTGGGGCATGGCTCCACCCCTCACTTGTTGGTTCAGTGCGCGAGGAACTGTAGCTGCACATTTTCAAAGTCCTCCCCAGCGACCCCTGGTGGAAGGTATACTGCAGGCTATTTGGCAACAGTTACTGATATGCAGACTTTGTTGCTATGGGAGATGGCTAGCGGCAAACGTGAAGCAGATATCCCGGACGAGCCCCCACATGTAGCGCTTACCCCCGAAGGAGCGGCTGATTAATTATTATATCCGTAATTCACATTTACCACCTGACCCATCGCAGCCCATAAAATCAGAAACAGTCCATATTGCATTTTTCTCTTGCTTTTATTAAAGTAACATGAACTGGGATAGAAGAAGGGTTTCTTTTGAGATGCTCTTTTGTTGCTTTATCATCTTTTCACTGCCTCTCATACACAAACCTAGAATCATTGCGGATAATAGGAAATCACTTCATTGGGGAAGATGGAAGTAGATTTGATAGAGAATAATCGATAAAGAGTCACTCTGAATAACTTCTTCATCTGCAGAACTTTTTAAGGACAGTCTGTATCTCTATATGTGAGCTTGCAGCTTTACCGCTACCTTTTTACCACTACTTCCCATCTGCATGGTACTTCCAAGTTGAGCTAAAGAAAAGTCACTCTGAATAACTCCTCCCGCTTGACTGATTGGAATCCCAGGCATTGCTGAACCCAAAGCCACAGGCCATTACCGCCTGTCTCACTGACTTGCGTACCAACATCCCTCAGCCTCTGGCAGTACCCTTCCCTTGGGCTTTCACTCACGTGATCAATAGTCCATGTGCCACTCATAAACGATGGATCGCCCAGTTTCCTTCCACTTTGTTGCTACTTCTTCCGCAATGATTCTTTGTTCCCTTTCCTCCTTTCTGGCACGCTCCCTTTCCCTCAGGGGCGGCCAACGACACCAGCGACTACATGCTGTACGGTGTCATCTACTCCTCTACGGATGCCGGTTCCCCCCCTCCTCGCAGGGGGGGGGCTCCGTTGGCTCCCCTAAGGGGGAACCTCTCCCCTCTGGGAACCAGGCTGGCTTCTCCAAGCTCAAACAGTAAACTCCCTCCCGGACCATGTGACCAGGCTTTTATATGAGAATTCTGGGGCATTACCAAACAAATTAATGATTGGCTGGGACTCGCATACAAACTACCTGCCACTCAAATCCCAAATGAACAAACAGGCCTGCTATAATGGCACAAGCCTGCCTAAATTTACCTGAAACTATAACCTAGCAAAAAGGTCACATACTTAAAAGTAGGTGCCCGCTACATAAATATTTTCTTCTATCTTTTCATGTGACAACACTGAAGAAATGTCACTTTGCTACAATGTAAAGTAGTGAGTGTACAGCTTGTATAACAGTGTAAATTTGCTGTCCCCTCAAAATAACTCAACACACAGCCATTAATGTCTAAACCACTGGCAACAAAAGTGAGTACACCCCTAAGTGAAAACGTCCGAATTGGGCCCAAAGTGTCAATATTTTGTGTGGCCACTATTATTTTCCAGCACTGCCTTAACCCTCTTGGGCATGGAGATCACCAGAGCTTCACAGGTTGCCACTGGAGTCCTCTTCCCCTCCTCCATGATGAGATCACGGAGCTGGTGGATGTTAGAGATCTTGAGCTCCTCCACCTTCCGTTTGAGGATGTCCCACAGATGCTCAATAGGGTTTAGGTCTGGAGACATGCTTGGCCAGTTCATCACCTTTACCCTCAGCTTCTTTAGCAAGGCAATGGTCGTCTTGGAGGTGTGTTTGGGGTCGTTATCATGTCAGAATACTGCCCTGCGGCCCAGTCTCTGAAGGGAGGGGATCATGCTCTGCTTCAGTATGTCACAGTACATGTTGGCATTCATGGTTCCCTCAATGAACTGTAGCTCCCCAGTGCCGGTGTCTTGTCGAATACTGTCCCCCAACGAGACGCCGAAAGTCTCCGAAGTTCAACAGCTGATCGTCAGCTGTACACGGTGCCTGCGCACTTATTGTGCCCTGTGTCCAGGTTCATGTCCCACTAGCCAAGTGGACATAGAGCTAGAATAAAAAGATGCCGAGCGCAGCGAGGCTGTGCCGCGAGGGGCCCTGTTACAAAGCCTTCACTATTAAGTGCCCAAGCGCCATGTACAGCTGATGGTCAGCTGATCAACTTTGGACACTTTTCGGCGTCTCCTTGTCCTCCGTACTGCGCAAGCGCTGCACCTGCGCAGTACGGGGCGGACACTATCCGATACGAGGACACTTCTCGTCAGAACACCCGCAGCACTCATGCAGCCCCAGACCATGACACTCCCACCACCATGCTTGACTATAGACAAGACACACTTGTCTTTGTGCTCCTCACCTGGTTGCCCCCACACACGCTTGTCACCATCTGAACCAAATAAGTTTATCTTGTTCTCATCAGACCACAGGACATGGTTCCAGTAATCCATGTCCTTAGTCTGCTTGTCTTCAGCAAACTGTTTGCGGGCTTTCTTGCGCATCATCTTTAGAAGAGGCTTCCTTCTGGGATGACAGCCATGCAGACCAATTTGATGCAGTGTGCGGCGTATGGTCTGAGCACTGACAGGCTGACCCACCACCCCTTCAACCTCTGCAGCAATGCTGGCAGCACTCATACGTCTATTTCCCAAAGACAACCTCTGGATATGACGCTGAGCTCAACTTCTTTGGTGGACCATGGCGAGGCCTGTTCTGAGTGGAACCTGTCCCGTTAAACCGCTGTATGGTCTTGGCCACCGTGCTGCAGCTCAGTTTCAGGGTCTTGGCAATCTTCTTATAGCCTAGGCCATCTTTATGTAGAGCAACAATTCTTTTTTTCAGCTCTTTGCCATGGGGTGCCATGTCGAACCTCCAGTGACCAGTATGAGAGAGTGAGAGCGATAACACCAAATTTAACACACCTGCTCCCCATTCACACCTGAGACCTTGTAACACTAACGAGTCACATGACACCGGGGAGGGAAAATGGCTAATTGGGCTCCTGGCTCTCAATTGTGCTCCTGCGTTGTCACCCAGGCTTCTGATGAAGACCACAAGTAGCCGTTTCCGCACACATTACACAGGCATGGTCCACTCTTGTCGTCCACTTCTTGTCTACATGCATTTGTATTAGGACATGCAGACAGGAAGTAGTTGCAAAGAGGCTGCAGGTGATCAACAACACTGAAATGTAACGAAGGATGAGAATAAGGTAAAAATAGTAGAAATGTATGAAAAAAATGGGAATTACTTATAAAGCCAGTCTACTCCCAAATCTCCCGGCTCATTTACATTTTTGTGGTGCTTTTATATCGCTTGTTAGTGTGCGCTGTGTTCAGGCAATCCTGTGAAAACAATGGGCTGCAAACGCACTTGATGGAACAATCTGCTGTGCGTTGCCATGTGTGGTGGCATACTGCAATGCAGGTACATTGCCTGCGTGCATTGGAGTGCCATTTAGGCAGTCCTAATGTGCACTGTGTTAAGGCAGTCCTTAACTGTACTGCAGTAAAGTAGTCCTCTCAAAATAATGAGCTGCCAATGCACCTAATCCAATATTCTATTGTGCGTTATGGCATACTGCATTGCATGTGCAGTGTATCGGGGTGCCATTACGGCAGTCCTTATGTGCGCTGAATTGAAACTTTCCCCTTAAAATAATGGGCTGCCAATGCACCTAACACAGCGGTCTTCTGAGTGTTGCAGTAACACTGCCCAAAGACGCTGAGCATGTGGGCTCAACCTCTTTGGTCGACCATGGCAAGGCCTGTTCTGAGTGGAACCTGTCCTGTTATACCGCTGTATGGTCTTGGCCACCGTGCTGCAGCTCAGTTTCAGGGTCTTGGCAATCTTATTATAGCCTAGGCCATCTTTATGTAGTGTCAGAAACCATGAATCAGACTGAGACAGAAGTACAGTTAAATCTCACTTGTTTAATAATAAAAAAAGGTAAACAGAGTAAACGCAGTCAATACATAACCAGAGTTCAGGAACTGGAACGGATAGTCAGACAACCCAAAACGTCAGGGAGCCAGAGATGAGCGTAGTAGAATAGCAAGCAGGATCTGAAGCCAGAAGGAATGTCAGCCAAGCAAGTCTTTACCAGGAACGCAGGAGATAGTCTCTGTGATGTTGACCAAGGAGAAGGCAGAGATCATCTGGGCTGGACGGCTTAAGTAGGCAGGACTGACGAGCAGGATATCATCAACAGGTGAGTAACTGTGGAGAGATGGGAACTGACAATTAGCCGACAGCTGAGCGGCCAGCTCAGAGAAGGAAGGGCTGCCTCTGAAAATAATGGGCTGCCATTGCACCTAATCCAATATTCTACTGTGCGTTATGGCATACTGCATTGCGGGTGCATTGCCTGAGTGCATTGGGGTGCCATTAGGGCAGTCCTTATGTGCGCTGCTTTGAAACTTTACCTTTAAAATAATGGGCTGCCAATGCACCTAATACAGCGGTCTTCTGCGCGTTGCCATGGGTTGTGGCATCCTGCAAAAGAGGTGCATTGCCTGAGGGCACTGGGGTGCCAGTAAGGCAGTCCTAAAGTGCACTGAATTAGGCAGTCTTGTGAAAATAATGGCCTGCCAATCCACCTAACCCAATATTCTACTGTGCATTTGGCATACTGCAATAGAGGTGCATTGCCTGAGTGCATTGGGGTACCAGTAAGGAGGCCCTAATGTACGCTGCATTAAGGCAGTCCTGTGAAAATAATGGGCTGCCAATGCACCTGCTATACCTGCTATGCATTGCTATACTCTGCATTGCCATTTATTGCTGCATACTGCAATGCAGGTACATTGCCTAAGTGCATTGAGATGCCATTAGGGCAGTCCTAATGTGCACTGCAGTAAGGCAGTCCTTATGTGCGCTGCATTGAAACTTTACCCTTAAGATAAGGGGTTGCCAATGTACCTAACGCAGCGGTCTACCGTGCATTGCCATGAGTTGTGGCATACTGCAATAGAGGTGCATTGCCTGAGAGCACTAAGGTGCCCGTAAGGCAGTCCTAATGTGCACTGCATTAGGGCAGTCCTGTGAAAATAATGGGCTGCCAATGAACCTAAAGCAATGCTATACTCGTCATTGCCATGTGTTTTGGCATACTGCAATGCAAATGCATTGCCTTGGAGCACTGGGGTGCCATTAAGGCAGTCCTAATGTGTGCTACATTACGGCAGTCCTTATGTGCGCTGCATTGAAACATTCCCTTTAAAATAATGGACTGCCAATGCACCTAACACAGCGGTCTTCTGTGAATTGCCATGAGTTGTGACATACTGCAATAAAGGTGCTTTGCCTGAGGGCAGTAAGGTGCCATTAGGGCAGTCCTAATGTGCGCTGCGTTAAGGCAGTCCTGTGGAAATAATGGGCTGCCAGTGCACCTAATGCAATGCTATTCTGTGCGTTGCCATGTGTTCTGGCATACTGCAATGCAGGTTCATTGCCTGGGAGTATTGGGGTGCCACTAAAGGCAGTTCTAATGTGTGTCATGTTAAAGCAGTCCTAATGTGCACTGCTCTAAGGCAGTCCTACTGTGTGCTGCATTGAGGCTTTCTTTCTAAAATAATGGGCTGCCTAAAGCACCTAGCACGATAGTCTACTGTGTGTTGCCATAGGTTGTGGCATACTGTAATGCAGGGCATTCCCTGAGAGCACTAGTCAGTAAGGCAGTCCTAATGTGCGCTGTAGTTAGTCAGCCCTTTTAGTCAGCCAATGCACTCATGGTATTGCTCTACTGTGCGTTGCCATGTGTTATGTCATACTGCAATCCAGGTACATTGCCTGAGTGCATTGGGGTGCCATTAAGACAGTCCTAAAGTGCACTGCATTAAGGCACTCCTAATGTGCACTGCATTAAATTCTGTGCATTGCAATGTGTTCTGGCATTCTGCAATGCAGGTGCATTGCCTGGGAGTATTGGAGTGCCATTAAGGCAGTCCTAATGTGCACTGCCTTAAGGCAGTCCTGTGAAAATAATGGGCCGCCAATGCACCTGATTGCTACACTGTGCATAGCCATGTAGTGTGACCTACTATAATGCAGGTGCAAGTGAATTGGGGTGCTATTAGGGCAGTCCTAATGTGTGCTGCATTTTGGCAGTACTTTTAAAATAATGGGCTGTCAATGCACTCATGGCAATGCTCTGCTTGTGGCATACTGCAATGCAGGTGCATTGGGGTACCGTTCACAACACAAGGCTGTAAGTGGGCCCCATATACTTCGAGTAGCAGTTATAAATCTTATATAAAATATAATCGCACTCGCCGTACGCAGTTTTCTCAGAACTCTAAGCACAAAGTGTTATATTTTTAACAGGTCTCCCATGCCCAACCAACCATCACCACAACTGAAGAGCCGTGAAGACGTTTGGTTTCATGGTAACACTTATCCTTAGAAATAAGGAGACGATCGGCCGCAATTTATCCGAAGAATCAGGCCTCTAATTTGTCGCTTTGCAGTCATGAGCTCTTCTATGGGATCCCGAAGAGACGATTCCCCTCTTATCCCCTAATAACAGAGCAGCCCTGAGGATGAAAGACTTGGGCGACCCGTGAACATGCACCTTGTAATTTAAGACGCCTCCCCACCCAAATCAAAATGAGGGGACAGTGACTTTTTTATTCTCATGAATGCATTTTCTAGATTGACTAGATCAACTTTGAAGGTCGTATAGACTATCCTGTAATGTATCCATTGGGCCTTTAAAGGTGGATACCCAAAATATTGATTGGGATGATAACCTGGATGGCATCCGGATTTCAATAGCATTGCACGTCATCAACAAGTTTTTTCACCTTTTTTCATCATTGGTTACCAATCTCTGCTGCTGATCTTCTGCAGCCTGCTTGCAGCCACTTCTTGTCTGCAGGCACTCTAGCAATGGCTGCGTAATGCTCACCCCAATACCAGAAATAGAATATGACAGCTGGTAGGTGTAGCTACACCCATAGCAGTCCTTGTCCCTTTAAGGCAAGGTGGCATTCGGGAATTGAATTGCCCCAAGGGCCTAATGCACAGTGATGTAGTTGGTGGTCAATTGGCACAAGGGACTGAGCAAGGTTATAGAAAAGAGTACCTGTGGTCTTTAGAAGTATCAGTGTTAAGTATGAGTACACAGTGTGTTGCACAGCAGGTGAGTAGCCAGTAACAGAACACAGAGGCAGGTGGCAGTTGATAAGCATAATTCAAGGACAGGCAGAGGTCAAGGCAGGCAGCAGACGATAGAGTCATCCACGTACGGGGTAAGGTCATGGCAGGTGATGGTCAGGCAGACGACAGACGATGCATAATCCAGGCACAGGTCAGAGCAGGTGGCAGACAATAAGCATAATTCGAGGACAGACAAAGGTCTGGTAAGGCAGCAGATGATAAGTGCACTCTATGGTCAGGCAGAGGTCAAGACAACCAGCAGACGATAGGGTCATCCAGGAACAGGGTAAGGTCATAGCAGGTGGTGGTCAGTCGGGCGGTAAAGGAAGAGTAATCCAGGCACAGGTCAGAGCAGCTGGCAGACAATAAGCATAATTCAAGGACAGGCAGAGGTCAGGGCAGGCAGCAGATGATAAGTGCCGTCTATGGTCAGGCAGAGGTCAAGGCAGTCAGCAGACAATAGGACCATCCAGGAACAGGGTAAGGTCATGCCAGGTGGTGCTCAGGCAGACGGCAGAGGAAGCGTAATCCAAGCACAGGTCGGAGCAGGCGGCAGACATTAAGCATGTTTCAGGGACAGGCAGAGGGCAGGCGGCAGACAATAAGCATAATTCAAGGACAGGCAGAGGTCAGGGAAAGCAGAAAATGTTAAATGCAGTGCATGGTTAGGCAGAGATCAAGGCAGGCAGTAGACGATAGGGTCATCCAGGAACAGGGTAAGGCCATGGCAGGTGGTGGTCAGGCAGCAGACAAAGCGTAATCCAGGCACAGGTCATGGCATGCGGCAGACAATAAGCATAATTCAATGACAGGCAGAAGTCAGGTAAGGCAGCAGATGATAAGCGCAGTCTATGGTCAGGCAGGTGGCAGACAGTAAGCAAAATTCAGGGAAAGGCAGAGGTCAGGACAGGCAGCAGACAATAAACATAATTCAATGACAGGCATAGGTAAAAGGCAGGCAGCAGACGATACGGTCATCCAGGAACAGGCTGGGGTCATGGCAGGTGGTGGTCAGGCAGGAGGCAGAGGAAGCATAATCCAGGCACAGTTCAGGGCAGGTGTCAGACAATAAGCACAATTCAAGGACAGGCAGAGGTCAGGGAAGGCAGCAGATGATAAGTTGCAGTCTATGGTCAGGCAGGCGGCAGAAAATAAGCATAATTCAGGGAAAGGCAGAGGCCAGGACAGGCGACAGACAATAAGCATAATTCACTGACAGGCAAAAGTCAGGAAAGGCAGCAGATGATAAGTGCAGTCTATGGTTAGTCATAGTTCAAGGCAGGCATCAGATGATATGGTCATTCAGGAACAGGCTGGGGTCATGGCAGGTGGTGGTCAGGTAGTAGGCAGAGGAAGCGTAATCCAGGCACAGGTCATGGAAGGTGTCAGACAATAAGCACAATTCGGGGAGAGGCAGAGGCCAGGGCAGGCGGCAGACAATAATCATAATTCAAGAAAAGGCAGAGGTCAGGGAAGGCAGAAGATGATAAGTGCAGTCTATGGTCAGGCAGAGGTTAAGACAGCTAGCAGATGATAGGGTCATCCAGGAACAGGGTAAGGTCATAGTAGGTGGTGGTCAGGCAGGCAGTAGAGGAAGAGTAATTCAGGCACAGGTCAGGGCAGGTGGCAGACAATAAGCATAATTCAAGGACAGGCAGAGGTCAGGGCAGGCAGCAGATGATAAGTGCAGTATATAATCAGGTAGAGGTCTAGACAGGCAGCAGACGATAGGGTCATCCGGGAGCAGGGTAAGGTCAAGGCAGGTGGTGGTCAGGCAGGAAGCAGAGGAAGCATAATCCAGGCACAGGTCAGGGCAGGTGTCAGACAATGAGCATAATTCAGGGACAGGCAGAGGCCAGGGCAGGCAGCAGACAATAAGCATAATTCAAAGACAGACGGAGGTCAGGGCAGGCAGAAGATAATAGAGTAATCCAGGAACAGGCTGAGGTCAAGAAGGTAAACTACAATCAGGACCAAGGTTCATAGTGTACAGCAAAGAGCCCGTACTGAGCCAGTGCTATCACAAACCCCGAGCCCTGGACACAATGGGAAAAAAGGAGGCTAGGAAGCTGGCAATAGGAGGCATGAATGGGTCTCTGGTTGTTGGGACGCCAGTGGGTGCCAGCTCCCTAGCAACCAGGAGGAAGCTAAATCCTTTGCTTTGCTCTGCAGCTGCAGGTTCATTTGGCTATTCACACAAGATTTTTCACTGCAAACTGAGCAGATGTCTCCCTGCTGGTTGAATGTTCTTAGCCTATTAACCCTCATGGGAGTACACTCAGGTTTTTATTGCTGTCTGCGCCCCCGTTAGGGAAATCCACCCTCTCTATTTGTCCTGCTTACCATTATCATTGAAACTGAAAGTAAGAAAAAATCCTAAATTTTGGGTTAGCATTGGAACACTATTAGAAGAGAAATTCTCCAACGACACTAGTTCTGGGATTCCCTCACTTTCGAGGGATTTTCTCTCTCTTCCTGTTTTGGCTCTGGGACAGGAAGTGAAGGGAAATCTCCCCAATGGGGACACAGATGGCAGGAAAAAAAAAAAAATCTGACAGGGGTTATCAACCTCCCCTACTCTATTCAAAATGAAAAAAAAAAACAATTAGTTACACTTCAAGCGATTTTTTTCATAGGATCGAATGTTAGTGGTTGTTACATTTTTCATTTTAAAAAAATGTTTTCATTTTAATAATGAAAGAGTTACTTTCAAACAAAAAAACTGTTAGAAGTTTGCGGTGGACAGACCCCGGCCCATCAGATCCCCGGACGTGGCTGATGAAATCTTCCCTTTTATTACACTCAGAACAATGCGAGGAAACAGGATGTGACATGACAGCGATCCTCCAAGAAAGAAGAGTTTTGATAAAATGGTAAATCAAAGACGGATGTAAAGCTCCCATCTGGTGCCGAATTGTTTAGACAAAGAAGGCCATGAGAACCGGCAAAACTGTTTTTTATTTATTATTATTTTAGATAAAGTAAGGGAGGGTTATAACCCCTGTCAATGTATTTTTACCATCTGTGTCCCCATTGGGGAGATTTCCCTGCACTTCCTGTCCCAATAGGTAAAACAGGAAGTGAGAGAAAATCCCTGGCTGTCACCAGAACTAGTGTGGGTATTGCAGTGCTGGGGCAAGGTCGTTTGAAGCCCAGGGCGAACATGCCAAATTGTGCCCCCCACCCCAAGTTGTAGTATGAGCATTATGTGTCAGCAAAAATCCCCCCCAGCCAAAAAAAATAAATAATTGAGCACCAATCTGCATGCTTACACCTAAGTATGAATTCCCCCTCCTCCCATTACAATTCCCAGCAGAAATGTCTGCCCCCCCATCTCCCCTCCCAATCCGAATCCTCTCTCTCCAAAAATCCCACCAGCACCCCCCCCCCCCCCCACATAGAAAATCACTAATCATCTACCTCTCAAATTTCCCCTCCAAGCACAAATCTTCTCCCCCCACTCCAAAGCCCCACTACCAGCACATAGCCCCCCCCCCCCCCCCCCCCAAATCACCCCTCCTAGCACACATACCCTCCCCCCTCCCATTTTTCCTATCCTTGCACAAATACCTTCTTATCATCTCTACTACCACAACCCCCCCATTTCTCCAAAAAGAATAAAAAATCCCCTCCCAGCACAAATTCCCTCCCCCTCTACAATATGATCTCTTCTAGCACAAATCCCACCCCCATTTTTCCCCTCCTAGCACAAATACCCCCTAATCATCTCTACTAGCACTAACCCCCCCCCAAAAAAATCCCCTCTCCCTCTACAATGTGACCTCTTCTAGCACAAACCCCTCCAAATCCCCCCTCCCAACACAAATCCCCTCCCCAATCATTTCTACTAGCACAAATCCCCTTCCCCGTCTACAATGTGACCTCTTCTAGCACAAAGCCCCCAAATTCCTCCTCCTAGCACAAATCCCCCTTTCCAACCCCCCCCAAAATCTTCCTCCTGGCACAAACCCTCCTTCCCATTCCCCCTCCCAACACAAATCCCACCCCCATTTTTCCCCTCCTAGCACAAATGCCCCCCAATCTACTCTACTAGCACTAATCCCCCCCCAAAAAAAAATCCTCTCCCCCTCCCCTCTACAATGTGACCTCTTCTAGCACAAACCCCTCCAAATCTTCCTCCCAACAACCCCCCCCCCCCAATCATTTCTACTAGCACAAATCCCCACTCCGCCCCCAAAAATTCCCCTCCTAGCACAAATCCCCTCCCCCCTCTACAATATAACCTCTTCTAGCACAAACCCCCCAAATCCCTCCTCCTAGCACAAATCCCCCTTCCCATCACCACTGCATCTGCACAACCCCCCCCCCAACACACACTCACCACTGCACCTGTACCCCCTCATACTCTCATTATTGTCCCCGCTCAACCCCCCCCCCCCCACACACACACACGCACACTTACACACTCACAACTGCACTTTCACCCCCCCCCCCCATACTCTTACCACTGCATCAGCACCCCCCATATTCTCATCACTAAACCTACAGCTCCCCTCCCTTCCCACACACACACACACTCTCATCACTGCACCTGCACCCCCCCCATACTCTCACCACTGCACCCCTTATACTCTCATCACTGCACCCCCTCTATATTCTCATCTCTGCACCTGCAACCCCCCCCCCCCCCTCCATACTCTCATCACTGCACCTGCCGGTGTGTGGCCTATACCTCACCGGGTGAGTAGGGACTTAGCTTATAGAGCTGGAATAGGTTGGGAGAAGAAGGGTCGGCCCACCATGCAGTATTCCTAGGTCAACTTAGGGACACACATGCTTCGAAACCCATGTACCTTCAACTTTTGGGCCAGGTGTATGGCAAAGTCCTTGGGGAACCTGACTAGGGATCAAAGGACTTTAACTGTAAGTGACTCCCTACTGGTAGTGGTGAGCAGCACTTGAGGGGCCCAACAGAGAATCAAAGAACTGTTACTCTATGCCAGAAGTCTCCAAACTGTGGCCCAGGGGCTGGATGTGGCCCTTTTCTTGCTTTTATCTGGCCCTTGGAGCAATATTCCCCCCCCCCCCCCATGGTTCCTACCACTGACACTGACAACAGGGCACTATTCCACACACTGATACCAATGATGGGGCACTATTTCTCCCACTGACACCAATAATGGGGCGCTATTCCTCCCACTGATTTCAATGATGGGATACTATTCCTCTCACTGACACCAATGATGGGGCACTAATCATCCCACTGTTACCAGTAATGGGTCACTATTCTTCCCACTAATACCAATGATGTAGCACTATTCCTCCCATTGATGCAGATGATGGGACACTTATCCTCCCACTAACACCAACAATGGGGCACTATTTAGCCCACTGAAACCAATGATGGGGCACTATTCCCCCCACTGACACCAACAATGGGGCATGATTTCCCCACTGATAACAGTGATGGGGTACGTTTCCTTCCACTGACACCAACGATTGGCCACTACTCTTTCCACTAATACCAACGATGGGAAACTATTCCTCCCACTGACACCAACGATGGGGTACTATTTCTCCCACTGACACCAACAATGGGGCACTATTGCTCCCCCTAATACCAAGCAGGGGACACTATTCCAGCCCCCCTAAAGTTTTAACCACAGTAAACTGGCCCTTTGTTTGGAAAGTTTGGAGACCCCTGCTTTATGCAACTCTCTACTGGAGTGTGAGTTCATGTAGGCCTCTGGTCTGATAGTGTGGTTCAACGCTTGAGGGACCCAACAGAGCATCAAGAAACTGTTATGCCGCGTACACACGGTCGTACTTTTCGTCTACAAAAGTCAGACAGCCTGTCCGACAGACTTCCGGCAGACTTTCGGTGGACTTGCGGCGGACTTGCGGCCTACTTTCTAACGAACGGACTTGCCTACACACGACCACACAAAAGTCGGTCGGATTCGTACGTGATGACGTACACCGGACTAAAATAAGGAAGTTCATAGCCAGTAGCCAATAGGTGCCCTAGCGTGGCTTTTTGTCCGTCGGACTAGCACACAGACGAGCGGATTTCGGGGTCCGTCGTAGTTACGAAGTAAAGTTTTAAAGCATGTTTCAAATCTAAAGTACGTCGGATTTGAGGCTAAAAAAGTCAGTTGAAAGTCCGGAGAAGCCCACACACGATCGGATTACCAGCCAGCTTTAGTCCGTCAGCGTCCGTTGGACTTTTGTAGACGAAAAGTACGACCGTGTGTACGCGGCATTACTCTCTGGTAGAGTGTGAGTTCATAAAAGCTCCTGCTGTAGGCCTCTGGCCTGGTAGTATGGAGCCAGTACATGGTAGATGGGGTATCAGACACATTTCCCATCAGGTAGCCTCCTAGTCTGGTAACTAACCTGCTGCTAGGGGGTGCTATATTCTTAGTAAAACTTTTAAAGGAAGTGGCTGAGGTTGCTTTATGGCCCCACTATTCACCAGGCTGCCAGGAGCTCTCCAGGAGCATCACAAATCATTCTCCTCTGACTTCAGTTTTGGTTCATAAATTCCAAATTTTGGAGGTTCACAATTTTTTTTTTTGCCCAAAACCTCAACTGGTTTTCAGAATCTCTCTCATCTCTACTGATTGTCCACATTTATTTTAAAGCAGACCTCCTTATGCCGCTTCTTTTGCTGCCTAGTAACACATACTTTTTGGAGCCCACCTCTGATTTCCATTGACTTCAGTTTTGGTTCACAAATTCAACATTTTGGAGGTTCGCAAATTTTTTTTCCCCCAAAACCTCAACTGTTTTTCAGAACCTCTCTCATCTCTACTGATTGTCCAAATTTCTTTAAAAGCTGACATCTTCAACGATAAGAATGACTCTTATGCCGCGTACACACGGTCGGACTTTTTGTCTACAAAAGTCCGACGGACGCCGACGGACTAAAGCTGGCTGACAATCCGATCGTGTGTGGGCTTCCCCGGACTTTCAGCGGACTTTCCCAGCCTCAAATCTGACGGACTTTAGATTTTAAACATGCTTCAAATCAAATAACTACGCCGGCCCCAGAAATCCGCTCGTCTGTGTGCTAGTCCGACGGACAAAAACCCACGCTAGGGCAGCTATTGGCTACTGGCTATCAACTTCCTTATTTTAGTCCGGTGTACGTCATCACGTACGAATCCGTCGGACTTTTGTGTGATCGTATGTGGGCAAGTCCGTTCGTAAGAAAGTCTGCCGCAAGTCCGCCAAAAGTCCAACAAAAGTCTGACAAAAGTCCGTCGAAAGTCTGTCGGACCGGCTGTCGGACTTTTGTAGCCGAAAAGTCCGACCGTGTGTACGCGGCATTAGTAGAATTGACCTTCGTTCTTCTTTGCGGTGAAAGTTTTTCCCTAGTAACCAATTCATAATATCTGTAAAAAAGAAAAGCAGCATATTAGGAAGCAAATCCAAATTTTATTTTCCTGTTCTAAAATAACATCAGACTGGCCAAAAAAAGAATCCTTTTCGAAAACTCTGGAAAAGGAAAATCTAGCGCGTCCCTCAACTCTTCCATATAGGGACTTAAATCCCCTAATATTCAGAAGGGGGGGGGGGGGGGGGGGAGGTGTTGTCCTTTTCTGACGGGCTCCTTCACGGCACAACGTCTCCTGGAAGCAGGATTACTGATGTCAGCTCGCAGTTTGGGCTACAATAACAGGATATCCTGGAGTGTTTACTCTGGACGGGTTGGCTGTTGATGGGACATGCTCTTTCTCCATGCTTCCTTCGTATGTCTGTTTCCTACGATTACAATACTCCAAGTTGGGAGGCTGAAGGAGGAAGATTATGATGATTACCAAAAATAAAAAAAATGGAATACCGTCTATCAGGATGTAGAGATGTGTGTGTGTTTGGTACGGCTTGAGGACTTTAAGGTTTTTATGTGTAAACAATTTTGATGTCACGCGGTAAGCCGAAAATATATTGTACTGACCGGTGGCCAACAGGGTTCTTCAACGCAACTTTGAATTTCACATATGAGAGTTCACAAGTTGAGTTCCAAGTTCAGCAGCAGGAAATTTACAAATTCCTTTCATAGTTAACCAATCGAGACATTCCTGTATCACTGGACGCTATGGATTATCAACGTATGAGTCATAATATAAGCTGGAAAAAGGTGAATAATCTGTTTTTAAAAGAAAAAAAAAAACTTGAAACAAAGTAGATAGCTTTTTAGATTTTCTGAACCATTCTATATCATGAAAAAAGCCTTTTTGCAGCCACCTACTATCTACATCGATGGTTGCATGGTATTTCTCAAGGTGGGCTTCCTGATGGTGACAACAGTGGATCATGCTGTGTAATATGGCATACCACATATCTTCATCCCAGTTTCCAGAAAATTGACCATTGCACATGGACCACATTTGATACGCTCACCTTCTAGGTGGTCCCACCCAGATCATGCGTGCTTCTCCGGTGGTATTGCCCATATCATGCCCATTTTCTATGCAGTTTGTACCTAATTATGGAATCGCCCAGTATGTTTTACTTGTGGTGAGGGAACCGCTTCCCTGGATCCATTGTAAGACAGGGTCCTATCATATCCATATACCGGTCCAGAAGGCAAACATGTGTAGCACCCTCTAGTGTGTAACTAGTGTAGGTAAATTCAGTTTATGACTCATGGTAGCTGTGTGAGTCTGTAAAATGGTTGGAATACTGCAGGTCAGGCTGGATGGTTCTATGGGGTGGGTCTCTGGTACCCCCCCTCTAGACCTAGAAGCTTGGAGAAGCTTCTGGAAGTTAGTGGGCAGAGGCCAGGAGGTCCTGATCTGCATATTTGAAGAAATCTGGCCAATCCCCAGGCAGAGGGCCTGGCAGGGTGGCTGGGTCAGCCATTAAATATGGTGGAGCTTAACCAACAGGGGAGTCAGGTGGAAGATGGAGTGCTGAGGTTGCTATCGTGTGGCCTGAGAGGGGAACCCCCCGGGTTGGGAGCTGAGGAAAGGAGGGAGAGGAAACCTCAAAGAGGAATCTCCATTACTTTTGGACATCTGGACTGGCAAGTGAGGATCTGATCAGTTGGAGGGCTAAACAGGAATTTAGCATAGCATAATTTCCAAGGACAGCATTGTGCTAAATCCTTTTCCCTTGTCCTAGGAAGTTCTTCAGAGCAGCCAGGTGGGTTGGTAGTCAAGCAGCCCAGTTGGCTGGTAGTCAAGCAGGCGTCAGAACTGGATAAAGTTCTACAGTGGAAAAAAAATACTTCTGCATACAGTTTGCAGCTTTGTGCTAATTCTTTAACAGGGACCGAGAGCTCCTGGTCCATTAAGGATCTAGTCACTGATCCATAGAGACTGCGTTTATTCGGAAGTGAGTAAAGTCCAGGACCTTCATTTTTTTACATAGAGAAATAACTTTGTCCTTATCTGTTGTTCTTCAAGCCAGGTTGGGCATTCCACAATCCCTACACCCTATCCAAGTTATTTTCCCCAATAAAACACCAAAAACATGCCCATGGGCCGATTTCTTGCTTCTGGATGGATGTTGGAAAGGAGTGTTACCTAGCTGTGCAGGAATAGGGGAATCAGTAACCAGCAGCCCCTGTGGGGGTAGCGCTAAACATGTGTGATTAGATAGATCGCTGCTCTACCGACCAGTCCATGTAGTCAAAAAGTAAGAAGCAGCCTCAGCATACATGTCTCAGCTAAACCACGTCCCTGACACATTTCACCCCGCCCACCGGGGGGGCCTAGTCCCTATGACTCCATATGACCTTATGAACGGGGCTTAGTCCCTTGACTCTATGACTAGGCCTTATTTGCACATCAATGGGGATTATTGTAGGGACATGTAGGCTGAGGTCGCTCCTTACTTTTTGTCTACATAGGTTGGTTGGGAGAGCGACGTGGATTTGCCTACTCATGGCCACAATCCCTTTAGCTAATACATGCTAAGTGCATGCTCAGTAACTCAAATAACGGGAATTCTATGCTCTCGGGAGAGAATCCAGGACGCAGCATCATCGGGGGGACATAGGAGAGAGATTCATAACTGTACTATGACAGTTGCCATCATGCGCTATATTTATTTATCATTTACATGGCAGGTGAGTTTCACCACTACTGCACATTATCCCATAAGAGCTCCAATAATGCCATGGTCTATTATTTGGTTGCTGTATGCTCCTCTAATGTATAGTATGTAAACTTTTCAACAAATGTTTATCTATTGAATTTCATTAGCATATCATGATGTATATTACTCTGTTTTGTTTGTTATTCATTTTATTTTGTTTCTGTATTTCTTTATAGCCATTATATGCCTTACTGCTCCTGAAGAAGCATTTTAAGAAACATGTCGAGCCAACAGGCATTTATATAGCTTTGTGTATCTATTTGCATCTACTGTTTACTATTATGTTGTGATTTTTATATAATTGTTTTTTCATGTGAGCAAACCTCTGTTCATTTTTCTTTTAAAAACACTTTTCTACATCAAAAATTTTTTGTATTTTTTATAATAATTGTTGTTATTCTTGTGGCACCATTACAATTCCATTTCCCAGTTTTCCATATACCGTATATACTCGAGTATAAGTCGTCCCGAGTATAAGTCGAGACCCCCAATTTACCACAAAAAACTGGGAAAAACTTATTGACCCGAGTATAAGTCGAGGGTGAGAAATGCAGAGGGTCAATAATGTCCATCTGCAGCTGCCTGCCTCCCTGTGTCCTGTGCAGCCTACCTGTACCCTGTACATGTGTGTCCTGTACATGTGTGTGTGTCCTGTACATGTGTGTCCTGTACATGTGTGTCCTGTACATGTGTGTCCTGTGTGCATGTGTGTCCTGTGTGTATGTGTGTCATGTGTGTCCTGTGTGTATGTGTGTCCTGTGTGTATGTGTGTCATGTGTGTCCTGTGTGCATGGGTGCATGTGTGTCCTGTGTGCATGTGCAGCCTACCTGTGTCCTGTGTAGCCTTCCTGTGGCGATCTCCATCCTCAGACAGCGGCCGTGTGATGATACTGTTCGGCGGCCATTCCACAGTTCAAAAGCCGCGCCTCCTTCTCGTCTGTGATAGGCTGACCGCTGACTGCCTATCACGGACATTCTCTCATTCTCATACCACGGACGAGGATGAGAGAATGTCCGTGATAGGCTGTACACTGACAGCTGTTCAGCCTATCACAGAAGAGCAGGAGGCACGGCTTTTGAAAGCTGGAATAGCCTCCGTGCATTATCAGCACACGCCGGCCGCCGTCTGCCTGCATGACACGCTGATCATGCAGACAGACGGCGCGGACTCGAGTATAAG
The DNA here is from genome assembly GCA_037952835.1 of Lithobates septentrionalis. Classification (NCBI taxonomy): domain Eukaryota; kingdom Metazoa; phylum Chordata; class Amphibia; order Anura; family Ranidae; genus Lithobates; species Lithobates septentrionalis. The sequence goes on along the minus strand of JBBDGP010003161.1, from coordinate 100,122 downwards.
TCGAAGGGAAACTTTCAGCCCAAAAAAAAGGGCTGAAAAATTCGACTTATACTCGAGTATATACGGTATGTGCACATTATGACAGGTGTCTGTCTGCCATAATATGACATATATATACGTATACTAGCACATTATGGTATAACCCACCTGATGGCTCATATGGCTTTAACTCGATCATCGGCCGATTACCTCTGCTATACATCACTCCAGTATATGCCTTACCTGGTATGTGAAAGTCTTCCCTGGCCACACAATGGGCTCACTGAACTCTTTAACATGCCATCTGCTGCTCAATACTCAGGACTACATCCAGGGCCGTCTTTAATATTGATTGGACCCTGGGCAAAACTTTTCTTGGGGCCCCCTCTTCCATGCAGTTTTGCTCTCCACCTTCTATGAGACATACAATAAATAGCAGCTAGACTCAAAATCAGTTTGCTGAATCAGATCAGGCAGCGATTGCAATTGGTTGCCAGAGGTTACTGTGTATCATTACCGCTCACTGACTGGTTGCCAGAGGTTACAGCACACATTATGGCTCACTGATTAGTTGCTAGAGGTTACAGCACATGATTTCTGCTTGTTGATTGGCTGCTAGAGATTACTGTGGATATGACCTCAGGGAGGGCATGATATACATATCAATGCAGCCGGCCGCCGCTATTTACATATGAATGCCGGTAATTTACATGTAAACACAAGGTCTGCAGGTGAGTCATCTGTACACAACAAAAAGGGCAGAGCTGGGCAGCGTTAGTAGCAGCACTTCACACTGAGATATTGGGACACAGCACAGGACTAAAACCTCAAGGGATGAGGGAATTTAAACCAGGATAGTTGGCAAGTATGAGGCAGCTGCTTTGGGCCCCACAACAATGACAGGGCCCAGGGCAGCTGCCCCTTTTGCCCTGCCTTAAAAACGGCCCTGACTACATCTCAGGTCACTGCAGCGCACACCTTCCCTAATCATATAATCTTAAAAAGACTGATGGACATTCAGCCTGATCAACAGGTAAGTATGTATGTTCAAGTCTTAGATTCAGGTCTGCCTTACTTCTTTCTGTTCATTTCTTGGATTATTCCTTCAGATTCTTTGGACTGAGTTTGTGCTCAGTTTGTCTTTGCTTATCCTGATTATCAGCCTGTTTCCTCTGCTATATATCACTCCAGTATTTTCCTTACTTGCTTTCTGGAAGTCTTTCCTGGTCACACAGTGGGTTCACTAAACACTTTAACATGCCATCTGTTGCTCAATACTCAGCATTGCATCTCAGGCCACTGCAGTGCACACCTTCCCTAATCATGAAAGCTTAAACAGACTGATGGACATTCATTCTGATCAACGGGTAAGTATGTCTGCTCAAGTCTTGGATTCAGATCTGTCTTGCTTCTTTGTGTTCATTCCTTGGATTATTCCTGCAAATTGTTTGGACTGTGATTGTGCTCAGTTTGTCGTTGCTTATCCTGATTATCAGCCTGTTTCCTCTGCTATACTTCACTCCAGTATTTGCCTTACCTGGTATCTGGAAGTCTTCTCTGGTCACACAATGGGCTCACTAAACTCATTGACATGCCATCTGCTGCTCAATACTCAGCACTACATCTCAGGTCACTGCAGCGCACACTTTCCTTTTTCATGAAAGCTTAAATAGAGTTCTGGCCATTCAGCCTGATCAACAAGTAAATATGAATGCTCAGGTCTTAGATTCAGGTCTGTCTTCTTTCTGTTGATTCCTTGAATTATTTCTGGAAATTTTTTGAACTGTGCTTTGTCTTTGCTTATCCTGGTCATTAGCCTGTTACCTCCACTATTATACCACAGCTAAAGGACACTAGGATCTGGACTATCAATTACCCAGGTTGTCTCTGGTCACACAGCGGGTCCACTACACTCCATGGTAGGGAACAACAGCCAGCATTTATAGTCACCTGCTTTGTCCCACCTCCTCCTGTTCCTCTCTAATAGCCAACACCAATCAATAGGTGGAAGTGGGTGGGTCAGAGCCAGCACCCACAGTTGCCGGTCGCTGTTTCCTTATTGGACCATCCTGTCTGCAATGCAGCACATGCAAGGGCCAAGAATTACCAACCACACTGTGTTCATGACATCTGTGTAACTTGGACACAGAGCCACTTTAGCAGTATTTATGTAGAGTATAAATATACCTTTCTAAAGAATAAGAGAGTTATTGAAACTCTTATCTAAAGAATAATACAGAATTATTGACATTCTTGAGAGAATTACCTCCTTTAGAACCCCTCTGACATTTTTGTAACATTTAATGTGTATACAGTCCTTCCACACTCAGAACGGATTTACTTTGTACGTGAACACTTAATAGAATCTGGACATACAAAACCCCCCGCCGAGATTTTTAATTTAAACAGCTTTGACCTTAAGCTAACTCCGCTTAATATTTGGAAACACTTCCTTCTTACAGATCCCTAAATTGCTGATGGGGTTGAAAATGGTTTGCTTATTCACCACTCTGTTCACATTGACATCCAAAGAACAGGGCGTCTTAAAGTGAAAATTGCAAGGTCCCCGTATGCTTTCTGAGCACCCTTCCTCTGTGCAAAACACTTACTATTATGTAGCACCCTCCTAATATAGAGCAGGCTGCTAGGAAAATTTAGTTTGGCTCCCCTGTAATCAGAAGAGCAGGGGTTGATTGGTTAGGGCTGCTCAGTGTTTCACAGGCTGCTGTTTTGTTTCTTCTCCCTGTCTTCTAAAGGATTCTAGGATTATAGTGGGAGGAAAAACAGAGTAGGTAGCCTGAATATTTATGGGGCTCCAGCCAATGCCTGGGAAAGTGTGCCCAGTAGGTGGTGGGAAGGCCCATAAGTAGTCTGAGGCGTGAGGCAGCAGTTCAGTGTTCCTGGGTCCGGTCCTGCAGGAGGAGAGCCCTGTGTGGGGCTGGGGAAAGAGTGCTAGAGAAGCCTTTGTGAAAACATTGAGGTCCCAGTAAGTCTTAGCTGGGGGACCTATTTACAAGTTCAAATCCAGGGATCAAGTTGGGTCTGGGGAAGCTCACGGGAGAGAGCCAGGAGGAAGCTGGTGGCGAAGAGTCCAGCTGTCCTGCAGTGGCGTGAGTCTACATCTCCCTCTCTAGGAAGAGCCCGGTGGATATCGGGTGAAGGCAACTGATGATCCTGTGGCATAGTGAGTAGCTGACCCTCAGTGCTGGAGGAAAAGTGAAGTGTTGTACCTTTGTAGAACTCTGGAAGGAGTTCTGGTCACCTACAGCATAGGCGGGCCTGTGGGACATTTAGTTGATTGGGCAGTGTAGCCAGAAACTAGGGAGTCCTTAAGTTATCCAGTTCTACAGTTACAGGGTATCCCATGCTCCCAACCCTATCCAAGTTCATTGTTCCAATAAAAACCCTAAAAAAAACATATATTGTTTTCTGAGCCAGTGGAAGAAAGTGGAAAATGCTGCGTGCCTGACTGTGTGTGTTTTAAGGGGGAAATATGTCTAAATTCACCAGTGGCTCCTTTGGGGGTGCTCTACAATTAGTAGGTGTCAAATGTACTGTAAAGAAAAATGTTGGGGTTTATACTTACCTTATCCTTGTCTTCTGTCTGCGGCACCTAGGTGAAGATGGCGTCACATTCCTGGCTAATACAGAGTAGCCGAAATTTTATAAGAAAATAAACTTGTAATGGATTGGGTTGTCTTGCAAGATTTCACAAACATGGCATTTCCCAGGAATCTTCCCGGAGGATAGTGACTTCACATCTAGCGATGTGTAGGAAGGCAGTGTAAGTAGGGGTTAGTCCCCCTTTTAGGGGAAACCCCTCACCTAAGTGGATAGTATGAGTAGGGCCAGCTTAGTTCCTTTTAATCTAGGGCTGGAAGAGCTTTGGGCAAAGGTTGATGGGAAGAGTTTGCCTACAGAATACTATCTTGTAGGGTGGCATTCCAAGGAAGTAGATCTTCAGGGTAGGACCGATATACTGTAGGTCCCATTGGAGAACCCATCATAGAGGACCTACAGTAAAAAATTGAAAGTGCTGGTCAGCATCCCCGTGTTAAAGTTGAAATTGAACTGTGTTGCTGATCTCAGGTGCAAAGAGGCAGTAGCGAATATGTATTATTATAATGGATAACTGCGCCAACTCCAAAGCAAATCTTAGCAAATATACCTGTGACGGTGAATATTAGTTTGCATCCATCAATTATATATCAATCATTAATAATTGAACCATGGAAAATACTGTGACCATAAAAAAAACTGTGAAGCCAATAAAAAAAAAAATATATGTAGAAAAGAAAGTCCCAGTGCTCCTCTTCGGAAATGGGTAATCAAACACACGTGCACAAATCTAGATCCGTGTTGGAAAGGACTTCCACCAATCCGTGATGCACCACCACCTTCCAAAATGAACGCTCACCAGAAACCAATAATAAAAAAGCCTCGATTTATGCCTGGATCAGCCACTCCTCTCATTGGAAAATATCTGGGGTTTCTCAACCGGTATCTCAATATTCATTCCATATATCTCCATTTTAGGGTGATCTTAAAATCTCATAGGAAACAAACGGTCATCATTGCACAACATTCTTTGCTTTTTTTTTATTAAAAAAATTCTATAAATAATGCACTCACAAGGTATAGTGCCTTAAGACCGGCTCTGAGTCTTTCCAGCGTTCTGTTTGGAGCCTATGCTCGTCGTTCCATCTCCAGTAACCGGAATGTGGTACAAGCCTCGATTTCGTGCGGGTTAGGGACAGGATGTGACGTCGGCATTACCCAGAATCCGCCACTTAGGCTGCATTTACACCTGAGCGTTTTGTAGCTCGAAGCTTGAAGCTCCAAAACGGTGGAGGGGGAAAAAAATCAATGATTCTCTATGGAGATGGTTCACATCTCCACTCCAAATCGCCTGAAGCCAAACGTCTGAAGCTCAAACAAGTTCTGGAGCTTTTGTTGTTGCTCAAAATTGGGCAGATTTTGGCATTTTTGGCGCGTTTGTATTCCCATAGAAATGAATGGAAACGCGCCATTTGCACGTTTTTGCACGTCTCTGCAAGCGTTTTTACGTGGTTTTCTGCTCAAATGAAAAAAAGTAAAAAATAAAATAGTAGTAACATATGAATAAATAAATGTAAAATAAAAACACAAATAACGCAAAAATCATCATAAATAAGTAAAATAAATGAATAATATGTAATAATACATTAATAAATAATAATTAACCTTATAAAATATTAAATACATTTTTATTATTAATATTATTAATATTAATAATAATAATAATAACAATAAACACCCAGACTCAAACAATAAAAACATTATTATTATTAATAATAATATTAATAACAATTTATTTTGTGTTAGGGTTAGGGCATTTAGTTATTTATTATTATTTTATTTTTTTAAGGGGTAAGGGTTAAAGTTAAGGGTTAATTATTTATTTATTGTTACTTAGTATTCATTTTTTTTATTTTTTTTATTTATGATTTTTATTTATTTGTGTATTTATTTTGCATTTATTTATTCATTTATTATTATTCGTATAATAATAAACAAAATAAAATAAAAAAAAATAATAATAAATAACCCTAACCCCCAACTTCTAATCCTAACCCTAATTTAAACTGAACCCCTTACCCTAATGAAAAAACATTATAATAAATGAATAATAATAAAAGAAGAAATAAAAGCTAATGGAAAAGCTAAAAAAGCTGAAATAGCTAGCAACAAATGATGCAACAGATAACAGTTTTCTCTATTGGCTGATAAAAAATTTCCAAAGCCCGAAAACACTGCATACAAACACGTAAAGTCGGGCAAAAATGCGCAAGAAATTGCACATAAAAAGGCCGGAAAAGCACTCAAAGACGCTACGCTCAGGTGTGAATGCGGCCTTAGAAGCGTGGGTATCCTCTCCCGGCTGACATCCTCCTTCTTACCCCACCTCCGCCACAATATGCATCCTATAGGACTAGGTGATAGAAGGCAGAAGGTGTGGCATGTCCAGGGAGAGGGCGGGACATGCCAGTAATTTATTGCTAGGGTGCGGGGCGGTCCTATCAACCAATCATCTGCCTGTTAACCCTCTGCCCTCTGTCTGGATATGTTGCACCTTCTGCCTTCTACCTGCTACCTGCTGTGTAAGGTAGGATGGATAAGGTTGGAGAAGTGTTGTGATTGGCAGGGGGAAATATAATGTAAAGGAGGATGCATTCATATAAATGGGACTGGATTGCAAGGAAGGAAGGGGAGCTATGAAGGGAACTGAGATGGAAGTAAGGGGAGGCTGTAAAGGGGACTGGGGTGCAAGAAAGGGGGGCTGTGAAGGGGACTGGGGTGCAAGTAAGGGGGGGGATTGAGGCGCAAGTAAAGGGAGGCTGTAAAGTTGACTGGGTTGCAATCAAGGGGGCTGAAAAATGGACTGGGGTGCAAGGAAGGGGGGCTCTGAAGAGGATTGGGATGCAAGGAAGGGGGGCTGTAAAGTGCACTGAGGTGCCAGGAAAGGGGGTTGTGAAGGGGACTGTGGTGCAAGCAAGGGGGGGCTGAGACGCAAGTAAAGGGAGGCTGTAAAGAGGGACTGGGGTGCAAGCGAGGGGACTGTGTAAGGTAGGATCGAAAAGGTTGGAGAAGTGTTGTGATTGGCAGGGAGAAATGTAAAGTAAGGGAGGATGCATTTGTATAAAGGGGACTGGATTGCAAGGAAGGAATGGGAGCTATGAAGGGGACTGATATGGAAGTAAGAGGGGCTGTAAAGGGGACTGGGGTGCAAGCAAGGGGGCTGTAAAATGGACTGGGTGCCAGGGCTGGGCTCAGCTCTTCCTTCTCTGAGCTGACCGCTCAGCTGTTGCCAGCTCCTATCTCTCCACAGTGACTCACCTGTTGATGATATCCTGCTCGTCAGTCCTGCCTACTTAAGCCATCCAGCCCAGATGATCTCTGCCTTCGCCTTGGTCACATCTCTAGAGACTATCTCCTGTGTTCCTGTTAAAGACTTGCTTGGATGACATTCCTTCTGGCTCCAGATCCTGCTTGTTGTTCTACTACGCTGTTCTCTGGCCCCCTGACGTTTTGGCTTGTCTGACTATTCGTTTCGGTTCCTGAACTCTGGCTATGTTTTGACTACATTTACTCTGTTCACTTTTTTTATTATTATTATTAAACAAAGTGTAATTTAACTGTACTTCTGTCTCAGTCTGATTTTTGACACCCCAGTGTCATGGTTTCTGACACTGGGGTGCAAGGAAGGGGGGCTCTGAAGAGGATTGGGATGCAAAGAAGGGGGGATGTGTCAGGATATCTAATTGACCAGACTGTGTGGACTGCACAGAGGAGACCAGAAACACATGTAAGTGAAATGGTGTTTATTAACAAGTGATAAGTGACAGGAACAAACAGTGCAAAAACCCACACAACAACCCACTACAAACAACAATGCATAAATATATATAAGTAAAGGGATATACCGTAATCGTAAACAAGCCAAGCCAAGGTCATACACAGGGAAGTCAGCATAAGGGTAAGGACGGGAACCTGAACAGGACAAGGAGAGGATGGATGGATGGGGTTCAGGGCAGGGATCCAAGGGAGCCAGGAACAGAAGGGACAGGACTAGGAAGGCCTCAGGATAGGGATTGGATCAGATCAGGACAAGGCAGATAGCAGGCTCAAGGTCAAACAGGCAGCAAGGTCAGAACGCAGGGGGAGAGAGAGAGATACCAAGGCAAGCCTATGAGGGCTTGCCGGGTATTTGTAAGGCTGTGGTAATTGACCTCACGTTACAGCTGAGCGCAGTGTGACCTGTTTGCTCCACACTGCCAGAGTGCACCCGCTGGTTGACGCCGGTACTACGGCCCGAGGATGCAACAGTGCCACCAGCAGGAAAGACCTCTTACTGCAGGTCCTAGGTGTTGGAAGACACCTGCTGATGGACACTGGTACTGCGATCCAAGAGACCGATAGCGCCACCAACGGGTAGACATTCTCATGACAGGATGTGAAGTGGACTGGGGTGCCAAGAAAGGGGGTTGTGAAGGAGACTGTAGTGCAAACAGGGGGGGGGGTCTGAGACGCAAGTAAAGGCAGGCTGTAAAAGGGAATGGGGTGCAAGCAAGGGGGTTGTAAAATGGACTGGGGTGCAAGGAAGGGGGGCTCTGAAGAGGATTGGGGTGCAAAGAAGGGGAGCTGTGAAGGGGACTGGGGTGCAAGTGGGGGGGGGCTGAGATGCAAGTAAAGGGAGACTGTAAAGGGGACTGGGTGCAAGCAAGGGGGCTGTGAAAAGGACGGGGTGCAAGGAAGGGGGGCTCCGAAGAGGATTGGGGTGCAAGGAAGAGGACCTGTGAAGTAGACTGGGTGCAAGTAATGGGGGCTGTGAAGTGGACTGGGGTGTAAGTAAGGGGGGACTGTGATGGGGACTGAGATGGAAGTAAAGAGGGGCCCTAAAGGGGACTGGGGTGCACGGAAGAGGGGGGTTGTGAAGGACACTGACATACAAGAAGGGGGGCTGTGAAGGGGACTGAGATGCAAGGAAGGGGGGCTGTAAAGGGGACCGGGATTTAAGGAAGGGGGGCTGTGAAGGGGCCTGGGATTTAAGGAAGGGGGCTGTGAAGAGGACTGGGATTTAAGGAAGGGGGGCTGTGAAGGGGACTGTGATGCAAGGAAGGGGGGCTCAGGACACTGTTTTTTAAAGGGTGGAGGTCTGTGATTTAAGGTGGTGGGGGGCTGGGATGTGCAGGGGGACAGAGGACATTTAAGTAAAAGAGGCGCTGTGATGTAAAATAGGGTGACTTGGAAGCAAAGGGGGGCTGTGATGTAAAGCAGGCACCGTAATGTAAAGAAGGGGCTGTGTTGTAAAGGTGTGTGCTCTGATGTAAAGGGGGAGCTGTATTGTAAAGGGGGTGCTGTGATGTAAAAGGGGGGTTCTGTGATATAAAGAGGGGGTTCCAAAATGTAAAAGGGGACGCTGTGGTTTAAAGGGTGTGGGGGGGGGGGGTCTGTGATGTAAAGAGAAGGACTGATGTCACTGATGTAAAAGGGAAATGTAATGTAATGTAAGGGGAGGGGGCTGTGATGTGAAGAAACCAAGTCATAGCACAAACATGAGACTCGGACCTCTGCTGGATGAAAATTTAATGATTGGACCTCCATGAATTTTAATTCATTACCCCTGATAGATATAAAGAGTTTGTAGACACTATAACTTTCACTCAAACCAATTATTATACACTTTTTTTTTTCAAAGACATATAGCAGATTACATTTTGGCCTAAATGTATGAAGACATTTAATTGTTTGTTTGTTTTTTATTAGTTTTTATATGTTTTATAACAGAAAGTAGAAAATATTGGGCGTTTTTTCCCAAAATTTTGTGCCATTTTTTTTTTATATATGTATAATAAAAAATAAAAAACCCAGTGGTGATCAAATACCACCAAAAGAAATCTCTATTTGTGTGAAAAAAAAAAAATGATATAAGATTAATTTGCGTAAAGTGTTGCATGACTGCGCAAAAAAAAATCCCTGGTCATGAAGTCATGAAGGGGGGGTGGGGGGGAAACCTTCCGGAGCTGAGGTTGTTAAAAGTCAGCAGCTAGAAATGTGGCTCAACCGTGCGTTTTTAAAGCTCCTCAACCGCACGTGTAAACTTGTCACACAAGTTAAAGCTGCTGCTTTATATGTAATTGTTACATTAGACAAGATGTAACAATGTAACCTGCTAGCTGTGTGTCGATTTCTCTCTTCTTGCTCCTTCCCCTTGACTCTCCCCCTCCTTGTGGTCACATCATCTCCTCTCAACCCTCCTTACCGGCAGCAGGAAGTGAGAGTGAGTAGTGCGATCTTCTGCGGTTACTCATTCGGTGTGAACTGCTGACAACATCATAAACCCCTCCAGCTAGCATTGTGCTTCTGTCTGGGAAGTAGCACTGTGTAGGCTCCATCGGTGATCTGCAGTTTATACTCAAAGATCTGATGACCAGACGTGGCCAAAAGTTTTGAGAATGACACAAATATTCATTTTCACAAAGTCTGCTGCTTCGGTGCTTATAGATCTTTTTGTCAGATGTTACCATGGTATACTGAAATATAATTACAAGCATTCCATAAGTGTCAAAGGCTTTTATTGACAATGACGTGAAGTTTATGCAAAGAGTCAATATTTGCAGTGTTGACCTCTTCTTTTTCAAGATCTCTACAATCTGCTCTGGCCTGCTGCCAATCAATTTCTGGGCCACATCCTAACTGATGGCAGCCCATTCTTGCATAATTGTCAGAAACCAAGAAATCAGACCGAGACAGAAGTACAGTTAAATGACACTTGTTTAATAATAAAAGTAAAAAAAAAAACAAACAGTCAAAACATAGCCAAAGTTCAGTAACCGGAACGCATAGTCAGCCAAGCCAGAAGTCAGGGATCAATGTAGTAGAACAGAAAGCAGGATCTGGAGCCAGGAGGGATGTTAGCAAAGCAAGTCTTTGAACAGGAACGCAGGAGATAGTTTCTGTGATGTTGACCAAGGCGAAGGCAGAGATCCACTGGGCTGAACGGCTTAAGTAGGCAGGACTGACGAGCAGGATATCATCAACAGCTGAGTAACTTTGGAGAGATAGGAGCTGGCAATTAGCCGACAGCTGAGCGGCCAGCTCAGAGAAGGAAGGGCTGAGCCCAGCCCTGATAATATTCAATGCTCGGAGTTTGTCAGAATTTGTGGGGTTTTTTTTTGTTCACCTACCTCTTGAAGATTGACCACAAGTTCTCAATGGGACTGGGGAGTTTCCTGGCCATGGACCCCAAAATGTCGATGTTTTGTTCCCCAAGCCACTTAATTATCACTTTTGCTTTATAGCAAGGTGCTCCATCGTGCTAGAAAAAGCATTGTTCCTCTCCAAACTGTCTCTTGGATGGTTGGGAGAAGTTGCTCTCGGAGGTTGTTTTTGTACCATTCATGGCTGTGTTCTTAGGCAAAATTGTGAGTGAGCCCCTTCCTTGGCTGAGAAGCATCCCCACACTTGAATAAATCAATGCAGCCTCATCAGTGCCCATCAGTGCAGCCTATCAGTGCCTCCTCATCAGTGTCCATCAGTGCAGCCTCATCAGTGCCCATCAGTGGAGCCTATCAGTGCCTCCTCATCAGTGTCCATCAGTGCAGCCTATCAGTGCCTCCTCATCAGTGCCCATCAGTGGAGCCTCTTCAGTGCCCATCAGTGGAGCCTATCAGTGCCTCCTCATCAGTGCCCAGCAGTGCAGCCTCTTCAATGCCCATCAGTGGAGTCTATCAGTGCCTCCTCATCAGTGTCCATCAGTGCAGCCTATCAGTGCCCATCGGTGCAGCATATCAGTGAAAATGATATGCACATCAGTGAGAGCACATCAGTAAAATAGGAAAAATTACTTATTTGTAAAATTTTGTAACATTAAAATTGGGGGTTTTTTTTCAACATTTTCAGACTTTTTTCATTTGTTTAGCAATAAAATAGAACCCCTAGTGGTAATTAAACACCACCAAAGGAAAGCTCTATTTGTCTAAAAAAATGATAAATATGTCATATGGGTACAGTGTAGCATGACCACGCAGTTGTCATTCAAAGAGGGATAGCGCTGAAAACTCTAAATTGGCCTGGGCAGGAAGGGGGTAAAAGTGCCCAGTAGGCAAGTGGTTCAAGAGGGAGTCCACCCAAACCGCAAAAAAAAAAAAAAAAAATTAAAAGCCAGCAGCTACAAATACTGCAGCTGCTGACTTTTAATACATGGCCACTTACCTGTCCCAGGGTCCAGCGATGTCGGCAGGGGGCTGCCGCCGCCATCCTAGGTGAGGGAATCAGGAAGTGAAGCGTTGCGCTGCGCATCGTAACTGGTCCCCGCTATCTCCTGGGAGCTGTGTGTTTCCCAGCAGACAGCGCAGAGGGACAGGAAGAGGCATAGACTCCCATGGGAGTCTATGCCGGAAGTGGGTGCAAATACCTGTCTTAAACAGGTATCTGCACCCCCCTCCCCCCTGAAAGGTGCCAAATGTGACACCGGAGGGGGGGAGGGTTCCGAAAAGCGAAAGTTCCATTTTTGTGTGGAACTCCGCTTTAAGGAGCTGTAGATACACAGGTATGACTTGAATGGGGAGCTCAGTTGTTAAGTTGGGTGGTCCAGCAGGAAGGGTGATTGATGGGCAGGGTGCTGAACTCGGAATTGTTTTTTTAGGCTGTATTAAGTCTGCAAAAAAAAAAAATCTCTTGCTATTAGAAGCAGCTGTTCAAGAACAGAGAGCCAGGCAACCGGTATTTTCACACGAAGGTCAGCAGATGTCATATTGAGTATTGAAGCACTACACTCTTCTGCCTGGACTGACAGTATTCCCTCTGACTTCACTGAGTTGCCTGCTACCTCCAGAGCCTCCATCCACTACTGAAGACTTGATTTGATTAGCACCAGACCACGTCCCTGGAGCAGACCACATTTTTTAGAAAGCCCTCGGAACGCACAGCCGGCACTAGCACTGGGAGGGGGGGGGGGCAGGTTATTCCAGGCCAGGACAGTCCCCCAGAACATATGTGTGATGGAAAGCCATGACACGGGATCCAGCTTCTGTGTGAGGGGGGCTCCTGGCCAGAATTTCATACTGGAAAAAACGATAAGACGCCATAAAAACTCAACTATTGTTTCTACATTACAGCTATGGTGCACAACTAGTAATAGCTCCCTAAATCTTAATCTGCTTATATTTAGCCTTCCATGGTTCCTCCTTTCCTCCCTTCCTATTTTAGACTCAGAGACACCATCACTGGGTTTCTGTGCTTCTCTACGCAATGCAGGTAGATCATAGCTCGAAAGAGGGGCAAGCAGGGTGTTGTACGGAGCCTCCTGAAAACATGACAGCCCCGGCCTCAGTACTCCTCAGCCCTGATGCAAGCAGTGAGCTGGCTCTTGGAAGGAATTATGCAAATATGAAAATGTCTTGATGGGTGGGTGTCAGTGTGGAGGAGTGGGGCATTTCAATGCAGGCTGTATTTGCATGTACTGTAGATGCCGAGCCTCCAGGGTTGAAAGAAATGAAATACAATAAATGGAAAGGTCAAGCCAGGGAGAGTCAAACTTGGGGAAAAAAGCCATAGATGATGCTGGATGTTCCCCAGCCAGGAAAAGAGGTGGGCTCTATCAGACTTTCTTCAGCTTCCAATGCTATAGTTGCCATTGCCATTGTAAAAAAAAATTCCGGGACACTTTTTTGGCAGTAGGCGGAGTCACACTATAATTAGGGGGTGGGGCATGTGTTTGTAGGCGTGGCATAGGGAAAAGAAAAATGTGGCGTGCGAAATGTGCCGTGCCAAAAATGGACGTGGTTTACGCGAAATAGTGGGCATGGCTTAAATAGGCGTGGCTCAAAAAGGGGTGTGGTTAGAGTCTGAGATGAATGAGGGTTGGAGAGGGAAAGGGGGAAAGGGGGGTAGAAGGAGAGGGATGGAGGGACAGCAGACCCAGATCCTACACCACAATAGCAATGTGTATTCCAGAGTTTAACAATCAGCAGATAAAGATACTCCAAACACCATGGTTGTTATGGTGTCAGGATGATTGAAGCGCATTATTTCTATTATTACATTGTAATATAGAATGAAATCATTCAACTCACCATAATGCAGAATCAGTGGGACCCCTGAGCGTGTCACCTGCCACTAGATGCCATCAGGTTCCCCCTAGCAGAGTCCGTCCTTACATCAGGTGCCCCCAGCAGAGTGCCTCCTTACATAAGGTGTCCTCAGGACAATACCTCTTACATCAGGTGTCCCCAGGACAGTACCTCTTACATCAGGTGTCCCCAGGACAGTACCTCTTACATCAGGTGTCCCCAGGACAGTACCTCTTACAACAGGTGTCCCCAGGACAGTGCCTCTTACATCAGGTGTCCCCAGGACAGTGCCTCTTACATCAGGTGTCCCCAGGACAGTGCCTCTTACATCAGGTGTCCCCAGTACAGTGCCTCTTTCATCAGGTGTCCCCAGTACAGTGCCTCTTACATCAGGTGTCCCCAGTACAGTGCCTCTTACGTCAGGTGTCCCCAGCGAGTGCCTCTTACGTCAGGTGTCCCCAGCGGAGTGCCTCTTATGTCAGGTGTCCCCAGCGGAGTGCCTCTTATGTCAGGTGTCCCCAACGGAGTGCCTCTTATGTCAGGTGTCCCCAGCGGAGTGCCTCTTACGTCAGGTGTCCCCAGCGGAGTGTTGGCTGCAGTCTAGCTACATCTCCTCAAGAGTGGGGACAAGGGGGGAGAGGTGTGTGGGTGGAGGCATGGTGACTTGGGGTGTTTTAGGCTGACTTGGGGAAGGGTGGAGGCATGGTGGTGATTTGGGGGTGCAGGCAAGATGGTGACCTGGGGGGTGCAGGCATGGTGGTGACTAGGCTGGAGGGGGTGCAGGCATGGTGGTGACTAGGCCGGAGGGGGTGCAGGCATGGTGGTGACTGGGGGGAGGCAGGTGCAGGCATGGTGGTGACATGGGGGGGAGGCGGGTGCAGGCATGGTGGTGACATGGGGGGGCCGGGGGCAGGCATGATGTTGACATGGGGAGGAGGGGGTGCAGATATGGTGGTGACATGGGGGGAGGGGGGAAGCAGGTATGGTGGTGACACGGGGGGAGGGGTGAAGCAGGTATGGTGGTGACACGGGGGGAGGGGAAAGCAGGTATGGTGGTGACACAGGGGGAGGGGGGAAGCAGGTATGGTGGTGACACGGGGGGAGGGGGAAGCAGGTATGGTGGTGACACAGGGGGAGGGGGAAACAGGTATGGTAGTGACACGGAAGGAGGGGGGAAGCAGGTATAGTGGTGACACAGGGGGAGGGGGAAACAGGTATGGTAGTGACACGGAAGGAGGGGGGAAGCAGGTATGGTGGTGACACGGGGGGAGGGGGAAGCAGGTATGGTGGTGATACGGGGGGAGGGGGAAGCAGGTATGGTGGTGACATGGGGGGGTGCAAGTATGATGGTGACACGGGGGGAGGGGGGAAGCAGGTATGGTGGTGACACGGGGGGAGGGGGTTGCAGGTATGGTGGTGACATGGGGGAGGGGGGAAGCAGGTATTGTGGTGACACGGGGGAAGGGGGAAGCAGGTATCGTGGTGACACGGGGGGAGAGGGGGGTGCAGGTATGGTGGTGACACGGGGAGAGGGGGGTGCAGGTATGGT
Organism: Lithobates septentrionalis; assembly: GCA_037952835.1. Taxonomy (NCBI): domain Eukaryota; kingdom Metazoa; phylum Chordata; class Amphibia; order Anura; family Ranidae; genus Lithobates; species Lithobates septentrionalis. The sequence continues at coordinate 84,981 of JBBDGP010003161.1, read as the reverse complement.
GGTGACACGGGGGGAGGGGGTTGCAGGTATGGTGGTAACATGGGGGGAGGGGGTTGCAGGTATGGTGGTGACGGAGGAATCAGGTATGGTGGTGACAGGAGGGAGAGGGGGGTGCAGGTATGGTGGTGACATGGGGGGGAGGGGGGGAATCAGGTATGGTGGTGACAGGGGGGGGGAAGCAGGTATGGTGGTGACACGGGGGAGAGGGGGGTGCAGGTATGGTGGTGACATGGGGGAGGGGGGAATCAGGTAAGGTGGTGACATGGGGGGACAGGGTGCAAAGGGGAGCCAAGACCCTCAGTGCACTGTCCCCAGCCAGCAGAGCCCCAGTCCTTCCATCAGGGTGTCTGTGACTGTGTCCCTGCTCATCGCAAGGGGGGAGCAAGGACCATGATTGCACTGGGACAGTGGGACACCTGCAGACAGCGAGCCCTTCTCCATCCTCCATCAGTGGCGCTCTGGGACACTGTGACACATGGGGCAGAGCAGAGGGTTGTCAGCGGCGGCGACTGAACATTTCCTTGTGTTCAGTGGAGAGGGGGGAGGGGTCGCCAATCCCTGTAGCTAATAGGCTTCAGTGTACAATAGAATTTTCTATTTGTACACTGAATAGAGAAGCCGATTGGCTGCCCCTCTCCCCTGCACTGAACACAAGGAGGAAATACACTCGTGGAGGCGACGGTGGCCATTTTTGTGAAGCCTTTGCTGTTTTTTTCACAAAAAAATTCCAGATTTTCTCGGGACAAACCCAAAATCCCGTGAAAACAATTGGGACAAGATTAAATCGGGACGAGGGTCCCAAAATCGGGACTGTCCCGGGAAAATCTGGACTGATGGCAACTATGCAATGCATGTTGTGAGAAGCTCACAGTGTGCATTGAAATCAGAAAATCCCTGGTGCAGTGCACAAAAACAAAACATCAAAGTGAACAAAAATGTGTATGTGAACACACCCAAAAAAGTGCACTAGGGTATATCATTTGGTTCTCTCTTGAAGATGAAGCAGGCTTCCCTGACTCCCAGGGTGCAAAACTCGTGACAGGGGCAAGGCATGCTCAAGTCCACCTAGCCAAAAGGCCTGGCGACCCCACTCCTCATGGTCAGCCGAAGCCAGCCTACGAGTACTAGGTGAGGTGTTCTCCCAAAGACAGGTCCACCAAGGCAGGGGAGGTATGCCATGCTTTCACCAGTTTGGTGTGGAGGAATTTGAGTGTCCTACACAAAATCTTGACCTCAACCCTACAGAACAGCTTTGGAATCAGGTCTAATTATCCAACATCATTACCTGACCTCAACCCTACTGAACACCTTTTGTATCATGTTTAATGATCCAACACCATTACCTGACCTCAACCCTACTGAACACCTTTTGTATCATGTTTAATGATCCAACACCATTACCTGACCTCAACCCTACTGAACACCTTTGGTTTGAAATGGAACACCAATGGTGAGCCAGGTCTTCTCATTCAACATCATTACCCGACCTCAACCCTACTGAACACCTTTGGGGTCAGGTCTTCTCATCCAGCTGCCGCCAGCCCTTTAAGGGGTTTGCTATGTCAGGAGGTAGGGTGGCAGGGGTTATGGCCACGTGACTGCCGTGACAGCGCACTTGGCATAGCACTGTCTGCGCTAATACATATGCGGCCGCTTGGCGCCAAGGTCTGGCTGCCGAGAGGTCGCATATTTTCGTGAGTTTGGTGACAAGAGGTTAAAAACACAATTTTATTTTTCATTGATACTTGTCCCCCAGGGCAGTACCTGGGCCCCTATACCATTTTTATGGCCAATAGCTTACATATAAATCTAAAAATGGGACTTTTGATTTTACCAGTTTGGGTCCTAAAGACTTTCATAGGGTTCTGGGCTCAGGTCTGAACTTTTTCCATGTTCAGGAGTCCTGGTGTCGACCCAAACCCCGGGGGTGTTTGGTCAATCACTACCTATGGGATCAGGGCTTCTCATCCAACTTCAGTACCTGTCCTAAATCCTACTGAATTCCTTTGGGATGAATTGGAACATCGATGGTGAGCCAGGTATTCTCATTCAACATCAGCACCTGACCTCACAAGCGGGCACAAATTCCCACAAACACCCTCCAAAATCTGTTGAAAGTTTTCAGAGAAGGATGTTAAAGTCATCAAGTTAAGCCACCTCCATTTCAACATTCATGGTTTTGGAATGGGGGAATCCAACAAGCTTAGACTGTATATGGATGGTGAAGATGTATTTTAATAAGTTTAATGAGGAGGAACTTGAGTGTCCTGCACACAGTCCTGACCTCAGAACTACTGAACATCAGTTGGGATGAATCGGAGAGAGACAAGTCTTCTCATCCAACATCAGTACCTGACTTCACAAATTCAAACAGACACCCTCGAAAATCTTGTAGAAAGACTTCTCAGGAGTAGAGAGGAGGCTGTTATAGCCAAAAAAGAGAGCCAACTCTGTAATGATGACCTTGCTGGGAGGGGAAGATAAACTCCATATTAGTGGTCATAGCGGAAGGGGGGCAACTCCATATTAATGGCCAGGGGAGGAAGGGAGGGGAAACTCCATATTAATGCCCATTTGGGAAAGGGAGGGGCAACTCCATATTAATACTCATAGGGGAAAAGGAGGGGCAACACCATATTAATACTCATGGGGGAAACAGAGAGGCAACACCATATTAATACTCATGGGGGAAAGGGAGAGGCTACTCCATATTAATACTCATGAGGGAAAGGGAGGGGCAACTCCATATTAACACTTAACGGGGAAAGAGAGAGGCAACTCCATAATAATACCCATGGGGGAAAGGGAGAGGCAACTCCATATTAATAGTAATTGGGGAAAGGAAGGGGCAACTCCATAATAATACTCATGGGGGATAGGGAGAGGCTACTCCATATTAATACTCATGTGAGAAAGAGAGATGAAACTCCATATTAATACTCATGGGGGAAAGAGAGATGAAACTCCATATTAATACTCATGGGGGAAAGGGAGGGGCAACTCCATATTAATACTCATGGAGGAAAGAGAGATGAAACTCCATATTAATACTCATGGGGGAAAGGGAGGGGCAACTCCATATTAATACTCATTGGGGAAATGCAGAGGAAACTCCATTCTAATACTCATGGGGAAATGGGAGGGGTAGCTCCATATTAATGCCGATGGGGGAAAGGGAGGGACAACTCCATATTAATACCCATGGGGGAACGGGAGGGGCAACTCCATATTAATTCCGATGGGGGAAAGGGAGGGGTAACTCCATATTAATGGCCATGGAGAAGGTGTAGCTCCATATTAATCCCCATGGAGGCAACTCTATATTAATGGCCATGTTTTGGAATGGAATGTCCACCAAGCTCACATGGGCATAATGGTCAGGTGCCCACAAACCTTTGGCTGTATAGCGCATTAAAATAATGGTGCCATAAATCCAGTTCCTGTACTACAGACACACAGTGCCAAGACACCAGAGCCAAAACCAACTAAATATTGTTGGAACTAGTTGTGCCGGTAATTGTTTTAATGGAACGTTATCATTCTACGTGGGAGTATGAATTGCACAATGAAATGGCAAGATTGCATCTTCTCCAGAAACTTTTAATAAAGAGATCCTTCCAGGATGTTTGCATCAAGAAATGAGTGCACTTTATAGGGGTTTTATTTTGCCTTCCTCTGGATCTCCCCTCCCCCAGTGATCAGACTGTGCATTGTAACTTTGCAGCAAGCCACAAGGTGTGTCAGATTTTTGGGACACGGCCACGTACTGCACAGGCATCAGGATTTACAGGACCGCGTTATCTCTGAGCCAGTTTCTCAGTCCAAGAAGTGGGCAGTGACCCTGGGCGATGTCTGAACAAAGATGATGCCGTCCTTATGGAGAGAAAAGCAGATGAAGGCATTCTCAGGGGGTGTAGTGGGATCTCTGTCAGCAGTAATAAATAAACACCTGGAAGAGTTACACTGACACATCACTTTGCTTATACCGACAACTTGAAAAATGTATCTGATGTTACTTCCACCTTAAGGTGAAGCTTTTCTTTTTTCAGTCTTTTTCCCCCCTTAATTTTATTCCCTGGTGATCCTGCCAGTATTGTGCCTTAGAGTGACAACACTCTTTCAGAGAAGGATGTTAAAGCCACCAAGTTAGGCCACCTCCATATCAACATTCCTGGTTTTGGAATGAGGGCTTCCAACAAGCTTATACTGTATATTGATGGTGAAGATATAGTTTAATAAGGAGGAACTTGAGTGTCCTGCACACAGTCCTGACCTCAGAACTACTTTTACTCCCTTGTATCTATGGAGGAGTGAAGTCACCCCAGGCTTCTCTTCTGTAGGTAGGTATTCAACACTTTGGGTAGTTTGAAGAACTGTTCTGCACCCCTCCTTGCTGCACACTCTAGTTCCCCTCACCGACTCCTATGTTCTGTTCTGAAGAGGTTACTCAACATCTGTGCCACTATTTTTGGCTTTCTTAAGGACTAGACCTTCATGTCTCCAGCATCCCATATCCAATCCTTGTCATTAGCATCCCCTGCAACATTCTTGTCCCTAGCTTCCCATGTCCCATCCTTGTTTCCAACAACCCATGTCCCATCTTTGTCCTCAGCATAACATGTCCCATCCTTGTCCCCACAGTCCCATGTCCCATCCTTGTCCACAGCATCCCATGTCCCATCCTTGTCCACAGCATCCCATGTCCCATCCTTGACTCCAACATCTCATGTCCCATCCTTGTCCCCACCATCCTCTGTCCCATCCTTGTCCCCACCATCCTCTGTCCCATCGTTGTCCCCATCATCCCATGTCCTATCCTTGACCCCACCATCCCATGTCTCATCCTTGTCCCCATCATGCCAGGTCTCATCCTTGTCCCCACCATCCCATGTCCCATCCTTGTCCTCAGCATTCCATGTTCCATCCTTGTCCCCATCATCTCATGTCCCATCCTTGTCCCCACCATCCTCTGTCCCATCCTTGTCCCCACCATCCTCTGTCCCATCGTTGTCCCCATCATCCCATGTCCTATCCTTGACCCCACCATCCCATGTCTCATCCTTGTCCCCATCATGCCAGGTCTCATCCTTGTCCCCACCATCCCATGTCCCATCCTTGTCCTCAGCATTCCATGTTCCATCCTTGTCCCCATCATCTCATGTCCCATCCTTGCCCCCACCATCTCATGTCCCATCCTTGTCTTCAGCATCCCATGTCCCATCCTTGGCCCCAGCATCCCATGTCCCATCCTTGTCCCCAGAATCCCATCCTTGGCCTCACTATCCCATGTCCCATCCTTGTCCCCAGAATCCCATCCTTGGCCTCACTATCCCATGTCCCATCCTTGTCCTCAGTATCCCATGTTCCATCCTTGTCCCCACCATACTATGTCTCATCCTTGTCCCTACCATCCCATGTCTCATCCTTGTCCCCACCATCCTATGTCTCATCCTTGTCCCCCGCATCCCATGTCCCATCCTTGTCCTCAGCATCCCATGTCCCATCCTTGTCCTCAGCATCCCATGTCCCATCCTTGACTCCAACATCTCACGTCCCATCCTTGACTCCAACATCTCATGTCCCATCCTTGTCCCCACCCTCCTTTGTCCCATCGTTGCCCCCATCATCCCATGTCCCATCCTTTTCTCCACCATCCCATGTCCCATCATAGTCCTTACCATCCCATATCCCATCCTTGTCCTTAGCAACCCATGTCCCGTCCTTGTTCTCAGCATCCCATGTCCCATCCTTGTCCTCAGCATCCCATGACCCTTCCTTGTCCCCACCATCCCATGTCCCATCCTTGTCCTTACCATCTCATGTCCCATCCTTGTCCTCAGCATCCCATGTCCCATCCTTGTCCTCAGCAACTCATGTCCCATCCTTACCCCCACCATCCTATGTCTCATCCTTGTCCTCACCATCTATCCCATTCCCCATCCTTGACCTCACCATCCCATGTCTTATCCTTGTCCCCACCATCCCATTCCCCATCCTTGCCCTCACCATCCCATGTCTTATCCTTTTCCCCACCATCCCATGTCTTATCCTTGTCCCTATCATCCCATGTCTCATCCTTGTCCTTACCATCCCATGCCTTATCCTTGTCCCCAGCATCCCATGTCTTATCCTTGTCCCCACCATCCAATGTCTTATCCTTGTCCCCACCATCCCATGTCCCATCCTTGTCCTCACCATCCCATGTCTCATCCTTGTCCTCACCATCCCATGTCTTATCCTTGTCCTCACCATCCCATGTCTTATCCTTGTCCCCAGCATCCCATGTCTTATCCTTGTCCCCACCATCCAATGTCTTATCCTTGTCCCCACCATCCCATGTCCCATCCTTGTCCTCACCATCCCATGTCTCATCCTTGTCCTCACCATCCCATGTCCCACCCTTGTCCCCACCATCCCATGTTCCATTCTTGTCCTCACCATCCATCCCATTTCCCATCCTTGTCCTCACCATCCCATGTCCCATCCTTGTCCTCACCATCCATCCAATGTCCCATCCTTGTCCCCACCATCCCATGTCCCATCCTTGTCCCCACCATCCCATGACTCATCCTTGTCCTCACCATCCCATGTCCCATCCTTGTCCCCACCATCCCATGACTCATCCTTGTCCTCACCATGCCAGGTCTCATCCTTGTCCCCACCACCCCATGTCCCATCGTTGTCCCCCGCATCCCATGTCTCATCCTTGTCCTCACCATCCCATGTCCCATCCTTGTCCTCACCATCCCATGTCCCATCCTCGTCCTCACCATCCATCCCATGTCCCATCGTTGTCCCCCGCATCCCATGTCTCATCCTTGTCCTCACCATCCCATGTCCCATCCTTGTCCCCACCATCCCATGTCCCATCCTTGTCCTCACCATCCATCCCATGTCCCATCCTTGTCCTCACCATTCATCCCATGTCCCATCCTTGTCCTCACCATCCATCCCATGTCCCATCCTTGTCCTCACCATTCATCCCATGTCCCATCCTTGTCCTCACCATCCATCCCATGTCCCATCCTTGTCCTCACCATTCATCCCATGTCCCATCCTTGTCCTCACCATTCATCCCATGTCCCATCCTTGTCCCCACCATCCCATGTCCCATCCTTGTCCTTACCATCCATCCCATGTCCCATCCTTGTCCTCACCATCCCATGCCCCATCCTTGTCCCCACCATCCATCCCATGTCCCATCCTTGTCCTCTCCATCCATCCCATGTCCATCCTTGTCCCCACCATCCCATGTCCCATCCTTGTCCTCACCATTCATCCCATGTCCCATCCTTGTCCTCACCATCCATCCCATGTCCCATCCTTGTCCTCACCATTCATCCCATGTCCCATCCTTGTCCTCACCATCCATCCCATGTCCCATCCTTGTCCTCACCATTCATCCCATGTCCCATCCTTGTCCTCACCATTCATCCCATGTCCCATCCTTGTCCCCACCATCCCATGTCCCATCCTTGTCCTTACCATCCATCCCATGTCCCATCCTTGTCCTCACCATCCCATGCCCCATCCTTGTCCCCACCATCCATCCCATGTCCCATCCTTGTCCTTACCATCCATCCCATGTCCCATCCTTGTCCTCACCATCCCATGTCCCATCCTTGTCCTTACCATTCATCCCATGTCCCATCCTTGTCCTCACCATCCCATGTCCCATCCTTGTCCCCACCATCCCATGTCCCATCCTTGTCCTCACCATTCATCCCATGTCCCATCCTTGTCCCCACCATCCCATGTCCCATCCTTGTCCTTACCATCCATCCCATGTCCCATCCTTGTCCTCACCATCCCATGCCCCATCCTTGTCCCCACCATCCATCCCATGTCCCATCCTTGTCCTCTCCATCCATCCCATGTCCATCCTTGTCCCCACCATCCCATGTCCCATCCTTGTCCTCACCATTCATCCCATGTCCCATCCTTGTCCTCACCATCCATCCCATGTCCCATCCTTGTCCTCACCATTCATCCCATGTCCCATCCTTGTCCTCACCATCCATCCCATGTCCCATCCTTGTCCTCACCATTCATCCCATGTCCCATCCTTGTCCTCACCATTCATCCCATGTCCCATCCTTGTCCCCACCATCCATCCCATGTCCCATCCTTGTCCTCACCATTCATCCCATGTCCCATCCTTGTCCTCACCATCCATCCCATGTCCCATCCTTGTCCTCACCATTCATCCCATGTCCCATCCTTGTCCTCACCATTCATCCCATGTCCCATCCTTGTCCCCACCATCCCATGTCCCATCCTTGTCCTTACCATCCATCCCATGTCCCATCCTTGTCCTCACCATCCCATGCCCCATCCTTGTCCCCACCATCCATCCCATGTCCCATCCTTGTCCTCTCCATCCATCCCATGTCCATCCTTGTCCCCACCATCCCATGTCCCATCCTTGTCCTCACCATTCATCCCATGTCCCATCCTTGTCCTCACCATCCATCCCATGTCCCATCCTTGTCCTCACCATTCATCCCATGTCCCATCCTTGTCCTCACCATCCATCCCATGTCCCATCCTTGTCCTCACCATTCATCCCATGTCCCATCCTTGTCCTCACCATTCATCCCATGTCCCATCCTTGTCCCCACCATCCCATGTCCCATCCTTGTCCTTACCATCCATCCCATGTCCCATCCTTGTCCTCACCATCCCATGCCCCATCCTTGTCCCCACCATCCATCCCATGTCCCATCCTTGTCCTTACCATCCATCCCATGTCCCATCCTTGTCCTCACCATCCCATGTCCCATCCTTGTCCTTACCATTCATCCCATGTCCCATCCTTGTCCTCACCATCCCATGTCCCATCCTTGTCCCCACCATCCCATGTCCCATCCTTGTCCTCACCATTCATCCCATGTCCCATCCTTGTCCCCACCATCCCATGTCCCATCCTTGTCCTTACCATCCATCCCATGTCCCATCCTTGTCCTCACCATCCCATGCCCCATCCTTGTCCCCACCATCCATCCCATGTCCCATCCTTGTCCTCTCCATCCATCCCATGTCCATCCTTGTCCCCACCATCCCATGTCCCATCCTTGTCCTCACCATTCATCCCATGTCCCATCCTTGTCCTCACCATCCATCCCATGTCCCATCCTTGTCCTCACCATTCATCCCATGTCCCATCCTTGTCCTCACCATCCATCCCATGTCCCATCCTTGTCCTCACCATTCATCCCATGTCCCATCCTTGTCCTCACCATTCATCCCATGTCCCATCCTTGTCCCCACCATCCATCCCATGTCCCATCCTTGTCCTCACCATTCATCCCATGTCCCATCCTTGTCCTCACCATCCATCCCATGTCCCATCCTTGTCCTCACCATTCATCCCATGTCCCATCCTTGTCCTCACCATTCATCCCATGTCCCATCCTTGTCCTCACCATCCATCCCATGTCCCATCCTTGTCCTTACCATCCATCCCATGTCCCATCCTTGTCCTCACCATCCCATGCCCCATCCTTGTCCCCACCATCCATCCCATGTCCCATCCTTGTCCTTACCATTCATCCCATGTCCCATCCTTGTCCTCACCATCCCATGTCCCATCCTTGTCCCCACCATCCCATGTCCCATCCTTGTCCTTACCATCCATCCCATGTCCCATCCTTGTCCTCACCATCCCATGCCCCATCCTTGTCCCCACCATCCATCCCATGTCCCATCCTTGTCCTCTCCATCCATCCCATGTCCATCCTTGTCCCCACCATCCCATCCTTGTCCTTACCATCCATCCCATGTCCCATCCTTGTCCTCACCATCCCATGTCCCATCCTTGTCCTCACCATCCCATGTCCCATCCTTGTCCCCACCATCCATCCCATGTCCCATCCTTGTCCCCACCATCCATCCCATGTCCCATCCTTGTCCTCACCATCCATCCCATGTCCCATCCTTGTCCTCACCATCCATCCCATGTCCCATCCTTGTCCTCACCATCCCATGTCCCATCCTTGTCCTCACCATCCCATGTCCCATCCTTGTCCCCACCATCCATCCCATGTCCCATCCTTGTCCTCTCCATCCATCCCATGTCCCATCCTTGTCCTCTCCATCCATCCCATGTCCATCCTTGTCCTCACCATCCATCCCATGTCCCATCCTTGTCCTCACCATCCATCCCATGTCCCATCCTTGTCCCCACCATCCATCCCATGTCCCATCCTTGTCCCCACCATCCATCCCATGTCCCATCCTTGTCCCCACCATCCATCCCATGTCCCATCCTTGTCCCCACCATCCATCCCATGTCCCATCCTTGTCCTCACCATCCATCCCATGTCCCATCCTTGTCCTCACCATCCATCCCATGTCCCATCCTTGTCCCCACCATCCATCCCATGTCCCATCCTTGTCCTCACCATCCATCCCATGTCCCATCCTTGTCCTCACCATCCATCCCATGTCCCATCCTTGTCCCCACCATCCATCCCATGTCCCATCCTTGTCCTCACCATTCATCCCATGTCCCATCCTTGTCCTCACCATCCATCCCATGTCCCATCCTTGTCCCCACCATCCCATGTCCCATCCTTGTCCTCACCATCCATCCCATGTCCCATCCTTGTCCTCACCATCCATCCCATGTCCCATCCTTGTCCTCACCATCCCATGTCTTATCCTTGTCCTCACCATCCCATGTCTTATCCTTGTCCTCACCATCCCATGTCTTATCCTTGTCCTCACTCCTCAGCATCTCACGTCCCATCCATAGCTGAGCCCCCCTCCCCTCTGATTTCCTCAGGCCCCGCCCCTTCTTCCTCTTAGTGTTACTTTGTAACTCTTCCACTCTCCGCTCGCGCGCGGGGTCCCGCCCACCCTTCCTGGGGCAGGGGGGCGGACCGGAGAGGGGGAGAGTGGGCGGAGCCGGGCGCCCATTCTCTGCCATGTCTTCATTTCCCTGGGTGTGGTCAGCGCTCAGAGTGTTCCGTTAGCGGAGGAATCCCCCCAGTCATCTCCGATCCCGACACAGAGTGTCCTCATCCCGCCTTCCCGTGTATGGAGAGGAGCCCCTAGACTCTGCAAGGACTTACCGCACTCCGACAACATGCCTAAAACGGTAAGTTACCGCTCCTTATCTCCATCTCTGCTCAACTTTCCATCTGTGGGGGTGGGGGCCATGAGGCTCCATTCTCAGCACATAATGGGGGGTCCTGATCTCCCCCCAAAAAAGTAAAAATCATCATCACTTGATAATAATGATCGATAGTCCTGTGTTAAAATGACCCCATCACTCCTAAAAACTACTAAAAAGTGTCTTAAAGTGATCCAAGGTCAAAGGTCGACAGCGCCCAGCCGAAAATAGTAGACGCTTGGCGTTCTGGGGGCACGGGTGTTAAATTGAGGCTTGCCGCTTTGTAGGTGTTCAACGTTTTGGGTAGTTCGAAAACTTGCTCCCCCCCTCCTTCTGCACTCTATGGTTTCCCTTCCTGGCCTCCATGTCCTGTATTGACAGTCACGTTATATTATCTGCCGCCTTTCTAGTGGTTCTTGATTCTTTTTTTAGGACCTTCGTGTGCCTGGCCCCCCCCCCCCCCCCCCGTTAAATGATAGGTATTTAACCCTTTGGGTAGTTCGAAAACTTGCCCTCCACTGTGGTTCCTCTCCCCGGTTCCTATCTTCCGTATTGACAGAGTCACCGTAATATCTGTGTCACCATTCTTGGTTTCCTGGAAGGGCTAGACCTTGTCGAAGGGTCGTTCATTTATGAGAGCTTTAGTTGCCTGGTTCCCTGTTATCTGATAGGTATTCAACACTTTGGGTAGTTCGAAAACGTGCTCCCCCACTATGGTTCCCTTACCGGCTCCTACGTTCTGTATTGACGGAGTCACTCAATACCTGTGCCGCCATTCTTGGCTTTCTTGATTCTTGTTTTAGGACCTTCGTGTGCCTGGGCCCCCCCCCCCCCCCCCGTTAAATGATAGGTATTTAACCCTTTGGGTAGTTCGAAAACTTGCCCTCCACTGTGGTTCCTCTCCCCGGTTCCTATCTTCCGTATTGACAGAGTCACTTTAATATCTGTGTCACCATTCTTGGTTTCCTGGAAGGGCTAGACCTTGTCGAAGGGTCGTTCATTTATGAGAGCTTTAGTTGCCTGGTCCCCCCCCGTTATCTGATAGGTATTCAACACTTTGGGTAGTTCGAAAACGTGCTCCCCCACTATGGTTCCCCTCACCAGCTCCTACGTTCTGTATTGACAGAGTCACTCAATACCTGTGCCGCCATTCTTGGCGCTTGTTTTAGGCTCTTCGTTTATGGGAGCTTCAGGTCCCTGGTTTAAAAATGCTGCCCGTTGTGGTTCCCCTCCCTGGCTCCTACGTTCAGAAGTCACTGAAATGTGCCACCATTCTTGGTTTCCTGGACGAGCTAGACTTTGTTGAGGGTCTTAATTTTTTGGGAGCCGGTCCCCTGTTGGTGGTGGCTGTTGTAGGTAAACCGTACTTTGGGTAGTTTGAAAACCAACTTCTCCTGTGGTTCTCCTCCCTGGCTCCTACGTTCTGTATTGATGGAGTCACTCAATATCTGTGCCACCATTCTTGGCTTTCTTGATCCTTGTTAAAGGTTCTTCATTTAGGGGAGCTTTGAGTGCCTGGACCCCCATTAAAGTAACGTCGGCCGTTGTAGGTATTCAACACTTTGGGTAGTTCAAAAACCAACTCCCCCTCTGCTGCATGCTGTAGTTCCCCTCCCTGACTCCTACGCTCTGTATAGACAAAGTCACTGAAATATATGTGCCATCGATTTCCTGGAAGAGCTAGACCTTGTTGAGGAACTTGATTTTTGTGAGTTTCAGGTGCCTGTCCCCTGTTGATCTGACGGTGGCTGTTGTAGGTAAACCATACTTTGAAAACCACCTTCTCCTGTTGCACGCTGTGGTTCTCTTCCCTGGCTCCTATGTTCTGTATTGATGGAGTCACTTTATCTGTGACACCATTATTGGCTTTCTTGATCTTTGGGGAAGGTTCTTAATTTAGGAGAGCTTTGAGTGCCTGGTCCCCCATTGAAGTGACACTGGCCATTGAAGTTATTCAACCTTTTGGGTAGTTCAAAAACCAGTTCCCCTCCCGAACTCCTGCATTCTGTATTGACAGAGTCACTCAATATCTGTGGAAGAGCTAAACCTTGTTTGAGGATCTTCGATTATGGGAGATTTAGGTGCCTGGTCCCCCATTAACTGTATTCAACGGCATTTAACACTTTGGGTAGTGCGAAAACTTGCACCCCACTGTGGTTCCCCTCACCGTCTTCAAAATTCTATATTGACAGTCACTTTAATATCTGTGCCACCATTCTTGGTTTCCTGGAAGATCTAGTCCTTGAAGGATCTTCACGTATGGGAGCTACAGGTGCCTGGTCCCCCATTGAGCACCATGTGTTGAAATGACACCAACTGTTTTAGGTATCTAACAATTTAGGTATTGCGAAAACGTGCTGCACCCTGTGGTTCCCTTCCCCAGATCCTACGTTTTGTATTGATGGAGTCACTTTAGCATCTGTGCCACCATTTTTGGCTTTCTTGATAGCTAAACCTTGTTGAAGGATCTTCATTTATGAGAGCTTCAGGTATCTGGTCCTCCGAGCAATATGTATTGAAATAACACCAGCTGTTGTAGGTATTCAGCACTTTGGGTAGTTTGAAAACTTGCTTTCTCCTACTGCACCCTGTGGTCCCCCTCCGCAGCTCCTCTGTTCTCTATCGAAAGGGTCACTCGATATCTGTGCCACCATTCTTGAAGAGCTAGACTTTGTTGAGCGATCTTCATTCATGGGAACTTCTGGTGCCTAGTCTCGTGTTGACCACTGTGTATTGAAATTACACCAGCTGTTGTAGGTATTCAGCACTTTGGGTAGTTCCAAAACATGCTGCACCCTACCCTACTGCACCCTGTGGTTGCCCTCCCAGGCTCCTATGTTCTGTATCAATAGGGTCACTCAGTATCTGTGCCACCATTCTTGACTTTCTTGAAGAGCTAAATCTTGTTGAAGGATCTCCATTTTATGAGAGCTTCAGGCGTCTGGTCCTCCTGTTGAGCGTTGTTTGTCGAAATGACGTTGGCTGTTTGTAGGCATCCGACACTTTTTAGGTAGTTTAAAAACTTGTACGTTCTGTATTGGTGGAGTCGCTCAATATCTATGGTGCCATTCTTGGCTTTCTTCATTCATGGGAGCTTCCGGTGTCTGGTCTCCCTTTGAGCGCTGTGTGTTGAAATGACATCAGCTGTTGTACGTATTCAACACTTTGGGAAGTTCAAAAACTTGCTCCCCCCCCTGTTACACCTGGCTCTTACATTCTGTATTGACTGAGTCACTTAGATATTTGTGCCGCCATTCTTGTCTCTCTTGATAGCTATACCTTGTTGAATGATCTCCATTTATGGGAGCTTTGAGTGGCAGGTTCTCCGTTGAGTGCTGTTTTGAAATGACGCCAGCCATCGTGAGTATTCAACACTTTGCGTAGTTCAAAAAAACTTGCGCCCCTTCCACCTTGTGGTTTACCTCACGACACCCTTTGTTCTGTGTTGACAGATCTGTGCCATCTGGGTGCCTCGTTCCCTCGTTGTTGAGGGCTGTGGCCAGGACACAGTAATTAAAATGGGGGCCAACAGAGTCACTATAAATCTGGGGGGGAAATAATATGGAATTTGGGAGGCAGTAGAGTCAACTCCATTGAAAACCACTAGAGAGAACCTCCAAAAGTTATTTAGCGGCTGTAATTTTGAGGGAGCATTGGTGACCTGGCTCCTGGGATTTGTCCAGACCTTCATGGATGTGATGATACAAAGTATCCCCATGGATAGGAGGGGCCCCTTTGGGCTCTGTTAGGCATGCTTGTAGTTTTTGTGGCATTGTAGTCCTCCTGGAAGAGGATGTCCTGTGGTCATAGTTCCCTTGTTCTCAAAAATAATTGCCGGCCTTGTACTCCCCAGTAGAACCAGTTTAAGGTCTGTGTCATTACTGGTATCACAAGGCTGTAGCATGGCCATTGGATGGGTATTTTGTTCTGTGGCAGCTTTTGAGGACCGAAAGTGTGGCTGCCCGTGGCCCATGAGGGCTTTAAAAGTTCTGCACTTCAGGTTTCATTCATGAATGAACCCTAGATATACCTTTTTACGGTCTCCAGAACCCCTTTACTAATAAATATAAGTACAAGTCATGGTACAATAATCTGATGGTCAGTGCAAACAACGTTCCTTACCTTGGTGGCCAGTAGGAAGAATGCCCCTTACCTTGGCGGCCAGTGGAAAGAATTACTTTTATAGTCATTGAAAAGAAACCCCTCTTCACAGATAAAGATTACTGTCAGTGGTTATGTATTTGAGAGGTGGAAATTTCTCAAGAAACCTCTGGCAAATTCTGGAGAAACCCTATAGTTCTGCAGAATCTTGCTTGATAAAGGGTGCCCCAACTAGATGAAGTCCAGTTTGCCAAAGCAATTTTGTATCCTAAAGTGTTATAATTTTTCCCTTTACAGAATACTTTGCGCTCTTTTACTCCTTGTTACATCTTGGTGCTGCTGATCTCCTGCAGCCTCTTTACAACCAATTTATGTCTGCATGCATGCCAGGGATGCTTGTATAGCATTTTTAAGGATGGATTTCCTGATGGTGACAACATTGGATCATGCCTTTTTGTAATGTGTACTGAAATGGCCAAATCGTAGTTGACATAGCCCATGTGATGGGTGACAACTCTGGAGCCCAATTGGCAGTGAGTGACAGAGCGTTGTCATCTTATAACAAGAAGTGCCTATACAAGGATCTTCATGGCAGGACAACCAGGGATTATTTTAATGGAAGCTGCAGATCTAAAATGATCGAAAATTTGCCTTCAAAATGACATGTCACTTTTAGTGAAACTGTCCAAATTAGCCTTCATTAGTCCGCCCTACCCAACACTACACAGTACAGAACAGTCCTGGTCACATCTGATCTCTAATAAGCATGCATGCCGCTCACTCCATTCATTCCTGTAGCTGGGGCTGCGATCTTCTATATCCATGCGGGGGTGGCGTCATCATTGTTGCATATGGTGCAACTGCACAAGGGCCCCCTGGGATTCAGGGGGTCATTTTAAACAGTATTTGGGTCAGGCTGGTGCTGGGATCCTCCTGTAGACCTGGACACTGCTGACCCGAAGCTCAATTCCCAAATGTTCACACAAGGATAACTTGCCTTTTTTTTTTTTTTTTTTTTAAAGGCAGAAAGTGTGGCTTCCCATGGCTCATATGGGCTACAAACGTTCTGCATTTCAGCTTGCCAAGTTCTTTAGTCCTCCATATATTGGTGGGAAGAATGCCCCTTACCTTGGTGGCCAGTGGAAAGATTGCCCCTTACCTTGGTGGCCAGTGGAAAGATTGCCCCTTACCTTGGTGGCCAGTGGAAAGATTGCCCCTTACCTTGGTGGCCAGTGGAAAGATTGCCCCTTACCTTGGTGGCCAGTGGAAAGATTGCCCCTTACCTTGGTGGCCAGTGGAAAGATTGCCCCTTACCTTGGTGGCCAGTGGAAAGATTGCCCCTTACCTTGGTGGCCAGTGGAAAGATTGCCCCTTACCTTGGTGGCCGGTGGAAAGATTGCCCCTTACCTTGGTGGCCGGTGGGAAGATTGCCCCTTACCTTGGTGGCCGGTGGGAAGATTGCCCCTTACCTTGGTGGGAAGATTGCCCCTTACCTTGGTGGGAAGATTGCCCCTTACCTTGGTGGGAAGATTGCCCCTTACCTTGGTGGGAAGATTGCCCCTTACCTTGGTGGGAAGATTGCCCCTTACCTTGGTGGGAAGATTGCCCCTTACCTTGGTGGCCGGTGGGAAGAATGCCCCTTACCTTGGTGGGAAGAAACCCCCCCCCCCCTTTACAGATATATAAAAATATTGTTACTGTCAGTGGCTATGTATTTTTTTTTTTTTAATACAATTTTTAATGGTTATATATATTTGGGACCAAAAAATGTGTATTCCTAACCCAAAGAAGCTCCAAGTCAATCTGGCGTTTGAACATTGTAGCGCTTTTGGAAATGCGCATCAGATCGCCCGGGTGTAAATGGGGCCTGAAGGTGCAGCAGATACCTTGGCCATACGTGGCTCAAATTTCAACGGAATCGGCTGACATTCAAGGCATCGGTGACCCTGCTGACACCAAGAAAAAAAAAAAGTTGGCAGAACCGGCGACTGCCAATCGGCCACAGTCACTGTTTGGATATTCTGACATCCGCGGGCCCCTGCTGTCCAAATACAATAGACGGCAGCAGGAGATTCTCAAAGGACATCTCGGCAATGGTTGCCCCCATATGTTTCTAATAATGGTGTCACTTTAAGGGCTCATTCACACTAGTGGTGGTTTTTTAAGTCATCCACATTCGCACCATTCATCAGAAGATAGTAATTGACAAGTTGGTAGGAGGAGATACAATGGCTTTAACCCCTTGGACCCTACACTAGCATGCCGCAACCACATGCATTGTAAGGTATTTGGTTCCATTCCTTTAACTGGGTGGCAATCGGCGGGCAGTAGCATCCTCCGAAAGTGCCAGGGTGTATAATTCCTGCCACTGCATATAAAAACCCCCAACTGCTGCATCTCAAATAAAATATGAGAAGAAATGTGCTCCGCCCCCCAACCGCCAATAGGAATGAGCCTGGCTTTGCACAGAGGGGACAAAATGAAATGCCACATATTTAGGCGTTCAAGCGCATTTTTTTTTCGCATATTTTATTTCACTGATCTGAATGTACTATATTTCTTTACACAGACATATAAACATCCGTAAACTAGTGGCATGTTTTAGTTCAGCAAAAAATTTTAATATTTGGGACCAAATATTTCTTTTTCCACAATGAGTAGTAATAGCTATACATGTAATACTTATTTTTTTATTATTATTATTAAAAAAATCAATATATACTATATCTCAGCCGTCATCGAATGGCGAGCGACTCTCCTGTCCGCACCGCCAATGTAAAGTGCCACATCTGCTGCTCAGCAGTCATTGGTTGCTGGGACCGCAGGCGCCTCGGCAACCAATGACATTGCATGTGCACCCCGCCCCCCTGCTGCTGACCGCCTTGCGGCTCCAGCCTCTCACTCCCTGCCAGGCCGCGAGGTAAGGCATGGCGTCATATGCACGCCCCCTTCAGCAAGACTCCCAGCGCAGCTCCTGCCCCCTGCAGCTTGCTACCACTGCTGGCTTCCGCTCCCTGCCCTCCAGGTTTGTGGGGTGTGAGATTTACAGGGGCACACTGATGGGCACACTTTCTCTTAAGAGGCAAGCTGATGGGCAAATATTGTTAGGGGGGGCACTCTGGGCACATTATGTTGGGGGGTGGCACTCTGATGGGGGCACCTGATGTAAGGTGGCACTGTGATGGGGGCACCTGATGTAAAGGGGCACTTTTATGGGAGCACCTGATCTAATGGGGACACCTAATGTAAGGTGGCACTCTGATGGGGGCACCTGATGTAAAGGGGCACTTTGATGGCAGCACCTGATCTAATGGGGACACCTGATGTAAGGTGGCACTGTGATGGGGGCACCTGATGTAAGGTGGCACTGTGATGGGGGCACCTGATGTAAGGTGGCACTGTGATGGGGGCACCTGATCTAATGTAAGGTGGCACTCTGATGGGGACACCTGATATAAGGGGGTTCTCTGACGGCAACTGATTTATGGGGGCAGTCTGATGGGGACACCCAATGTAATGAATTACTCTGGCAGGGGCACCTGATGTAAGGGGGAACTTGATTGGGGACATTTACAGAGTATTGCCAGTGTGTGTGGAGGAAACCGTAACAAAAGCGCCATAAAGTGCGTTTTGCGCAAAAAAAACCCCAAAAACACACAGACTTTGGACCTGGGCCGGAAGTAAATCTTAGTGACTGGACCTCCTTGACTTTTAATTCAACACCCCGATATATATATATTTAAAAAAAAAAAAAAAAAAAAATATATATATATATTAATTATTGACCAGTATCGCAGTCTCTTGTATCAGCAAAAAATAAAAAAGGGTATGTGTCTATAGAGAGATCTATTGTATCCTATCTTGTCTCCCTCTTGAATATTTGACATTCTGGGAACTAGGAGACTTTTTATGCTCACGTGTTTGCGTGATTTTTGAGCAGGAACTTAGTTCCCGGAAGATCTGACATTCATACATCTGTAGCGTCTGCAAGGACCCTAAAAGTGCAACAGTTCTAGTGAAATGTAACTTTTTAGGAAATGAGAAGTGTTGCTTTTGCCTTCCATCGTCTGATTTATGGGTCGGGTGTATAATGATAATTCGGGTTGGTGTCCAAGGTTTGGGAGGGCTTTGTCTATTAGATGTGACTTTTCGCAGTGAGTCATTGAGGATTGGGGGCGTTACTGGGCTGGGTGTGGTGCTGGGGGGGGGGGGGGGGGGGGTTAGCTGTGGGGGATGGGATGAGGGGAGGGGGGGTTCCAAACTTTCCCGCATTTAGGGAAGACAGTTGAAGCGTTCTGTATGGAGTGTGACTCAGGGTGTCTTCCCCCCCCCCCCCCCCCTTGTCTTCTACTGGAAGGAAGTGACCAACATTAACCCAACGTTAACCCTGCACTGCAAAGATGGTGTAGCTGGAGGTTCTGTTTATCAGTGAACGTGCCGCCATCTCTCCGAATGTGACAGCTGTGTACACC
Source organism: Lithobates septentrionalis (assembly GCA_037952835.1). Taxonomy (NCBI): domain Eukaryota; kingdom Metazoa; phylum Chordata; class Amphibia; order Anura; family Ranidae; genus Lithobates; species Lithobates septentrionalis. Next base: position 65,292 of record JBBDGP010003161.1, on the reverse strand, counting down.
ATACTAATTTTTTTTTTTTTCGTGATCGGTTATGTAGAAGAAAACCCTATGTTGTTTCCCAAAGTACTGTGTATAATAAACAATTTCTATGTTTATATAATAAGATCATTTGTGTTGTTTTATAATTTTTGTGTTTGTTTTTTAGTTTTACGTCTCAGTGCTACTGATCTCCTGCAGCAGCCAAAAAAAGCTAAAGTGAAAGTATCTGTCAAGATTTATGTAGTTCTCCTCAGCCCTCCTCTTACGGTCCATGTTCATGACTATTTGTACAGATTTTATGCACAGAAGTTTACATTAATAAAATACGTTCGATGTGCAACATTTACAAAAATTACATTCACTTGTATGGCCGGCTGTACGTGTCACCGGCTCGGGAAAGTGCCTGGAAATGTACGCTAGGCTCATCAGACGCCTACAGATAACCATATGCGTGAACCCTTACGTTGGTCATACATTATTCAATTTTCTTGAACCTTCACCTATGGAGTGCAAGGGCCTGCCTGATTGTATACAAATTGAAATTGTTTAGGTCTGATCTCCTATTATTCACTTGCGGACCCCAATCTATATATACGTTGTAGCTTTGAAGTGGTTTACCTTCAGACCTCATGGAAGTGATCCTAGCAGCTAAATAGCCGCTGGATCGCTTTCGGAAGCGGCGGGAGGGAACTTGCCGCTGGATCGCTTTCAGAAGTCCCTTACCCCCACCTCCCACTCGTTGCTCACTGGGGATTCTCGTTTATAGCAGCTAATCCAAGAAAGGATCCGATGGGTTGTGCGGCTGGCCATAGATGTTCCCAGACACCAAATAGTCTTCGATTGCCTCTATGATCTTGGCTGATCAGAGCGACATCATGACGCCACTTCCGGTGTGTGTATGTATGTATGTATATATGTATGTATGTATGTGTGTGTGTATGTATATGTGTATGTATATGTGTGTGTGTGTGTATATATATATATATATATATATATATATATATATATATATATATATATATATATATATATATATATATATATATATATATATATATATATATATATTCCCATCGAATCGCAGTGCGAATTGCCAAATGGTGCAGGAATTGGATGGCATGGGTGTGAACGCCCTTGCAATCCGATTCCAGTGCATACCAAAAAAAGGGTCCTGCACCATTTTTGGTGCGAATACGATGCAAATTCAGCCATACAAACTTGATGGCTGATTTCGCATTGCACAGACATCGCGTGTGATCTGCCCAACAATGCGGAGCGAATCGCATGCCGTGTCTGACATCGCAATAGTGCGAACCCAGCCTAAAGTAGAACTATAGGCAAAACTTTTTTTCTTCCATTCTGGGTAGCGCAAGGAAGGGTTATAACCCCTGTCAGATTTTTTTTTTTTTTTTTTTTTTTTTTTTTTTACCATCTGTGTCCCGTTGCGGAGATTTCTCTTCATTTCCTGTCCTATAGCCAAACGGGAAGTTAGAGGAAATCCCTGAAAATGAAGGAAATTTCTTAGGGACTCCCCAGGTCACCAGAACTAGTGTCCCCATTGGAAGATTTCCCCTTTTTATTACTTTTCTGGGGAAACCCCAAAATTTGGGATTTTCTTTTACTTTCACTTTCAATGACCATGGTAAACAGAACAAATAGAGAGGGGGAATCTCCTTAACGGGGGCACAGACCGCAAAAAAATTGACAGGGGTTCTCTGCCTATCCAAAACAAAAAAAAAAAGTTTTGCCTTTTAGTTATACTTCTAGAGGACCTGTCATCCCTTGTTCTCTATTACAAGTCATGTTTACTTTCTGCTTTCCTCCCCTTCTAGTTGTTGACCCGGAAGTGACGTGTGATGTCACTTCCGGGTCTGCGTTGCCAGTTTCCCCATCATCAAGGGAAAGAATGATTACATTCAGTGGAGCACAGGGGAGACTTTTTGTCCGCTATGTGATTGGGGGGGGGATATATATTTTTTTATTTTATTTATTTTTAAATGTGAATATATATATATATATATATATATATATATATATATATATATATATATATATATATATATATATATATATATATATATATATATATATATATAATCTCTCCTGTTTCCCCGAAAATAAGACCTAATGTGATTGTCGGTGATGGCTGCAATATAAGCCCTACCCCCCAAATAAGCCCTAGTTAAAGTCCTTGTAGGTCTTATTTTCGGGGAAACAGGGTAGGGCTTATATTGCAGCCATCACCGACAATCACGCTATGTCTTATTTTCGGGGAAACAGGGGGTATATATATATATATATATATATAATTATATAATGTATATATGTGTGTGTGTGTATATATATATATATTTACATCCAAGCACTTAAAGCGGAGTTCCACACAAAAATGGAACTTCCGCTTTTTGGAACCCTCCCCCCCCTCCGGTGTCACATTTGGCACCTTTCAGGGGAGTGCAGATACCTGTCAAAGACAGGTATTTGCACCCACTTCCGGCATAGACTCCCATGGGAGTCTACGCCTCTTCCCGTCCCTACCGCGCTGTCTGCTGGGAACACACAGCTCCCAGGAGAGAGCGGGGACCACTTGGGATGCGCAACGCGACTCGCGCATGCGCAGTAGGGAACCGGGAAGTGAAGCAGCAACGCTTCACTTCCTGATTCCCTCACCTAGGATGGCGGCGGTAGCTGCCGAGAACCGAGCGGGTTCTCGGCATCCCCTACCGACATCGCTGGACCCTGGGACAGGTAAGTGGCCATGTATTAAAAGTCAGCAGCTGCAGTATTTGTAGCTGCTGGCTTTTAATATATTTTTTTTTTTTTTTTTTTTGGCGGTGTGGGTGAACCCCCGCTTTAAATCTCCCCCGCCTGAAAACGTTGCTTGCGATACATATCACCGCGCAAGCTGGGACAAGAGCAATAATTCTTGCACCTAACCTACCTTCCTGTTCCAGTTTAAGCTGGTGCAAGGACTGTTGCTCCTTTAAGCTCCAGCTTAAACTGGAACATAGAATGCCACACGTTATATGAATGGGGAAGAGGTAGATGTTAGGACAGGATCATGCACTGCAGATGTCGATGTCGAAGTCTATGGTTTGACAAGTGACACTGCTGTGGTGGAGAACCTTGTTGCCCTACTCTTGGATACTGTCTCTGTGACTACCATCCTAACCAGTATTGCTACATAGTCACAGAGACAGTATCCAAGAGTAGGTGGAACGTGTGGAATTCTATGTTTCGGTTTAAGCCGGAGCTTAAAGGAGTAGCAGTTGTTGCACCAGCTTAAACTGGCACATAGAATACCACACGTTATATAAATGGGGAGGAGGTAGATGTTGGGACAGGATCGTGCACTGCAGATGTCGAAGTCTATGATTTGACAAGTGACCCTGCGGTGGGTGGAGAACCTTGTTGCCCTACTCTTGGATACCGTTTCTGTGACTACCATCCTGACCAGTATTGCTACATGCTTGGTTGATGCTGCCTCTTGGTAAGCATATTCAATCTTCTCTCCTGGGTGGTGGATGCACTTGCCATGGTGACTCCTTAAGTAAATTTTTTTGATTCCCCCCCCCCCCCCCCCCTCAAAGTGGCTAAACAAGGACCTTCATGGCAGCTTCACCAGGGATTGTTCTGATGGGAGCTTCAGAAATGGTATTAACGTTTTAACACTTTGGGTTAGATTGGCTTCAGTTTTAGTTAGGAGAAGGCCTCAGTTTTGCCATATGGACCTGACATTCCTTTAAATTGTTGCCCTTCCCCCATAGAGAAAAATTGCTTTCATACACTCGGTAATAGTCGTGAATATTTGTTGAAGGGACGCATTCTCTGGTACATTCTTGTTTCTTTGCATATAAATCAACCGAAAAACCCCAAAATTGTTGCGGCATGCCACTGCTGAGGGAATTCTATTCTATGTGAAAGGCACGTAGGCACGTCTTATACATAAACCAGCCTGACATTGTGCTGAAAGAGGACATTTGCATTATTTGAAAGGCTCGCAATCACAAAGAAAAAAAAAAAAAGCTCAACTCTATATTCTTTCTTTTCTGAAGTTCCCCCAGGAAAAAAAAATGCAGCTCGGGCTGTAATACTTACCTCCTCTCTGGTGCTGTCCCCTGCAGTACTTCTTCTCTGCTGCTAGATGTCCTCCATCTTCTGGGTTGAATGGTGCCCGTGGGCCAGATTTATTTTCTATGACGTGAGCTAGGCAAGCCAACCACTACGCAGTACTCAATGGTGCCATCTTTGTGCTGGGAGCGCGCGCTCAAGGCACGAACATCGGCCGCCTAGTGACGGCGCGTAGGTGTTGGCTCACTCTTTTGCTGCCAGTTTGGCCATAAAAGGGTTAAATTTACTTTAAAGGGTGAGTCCACCCAAACGATTTCTGATTTGGGATAAAGCAACCATGTTGCTGAGTTAAAAATTTAAAGTAGAAAACACCCTGCAAAAAAGAAGAGCATTAATACTCGCCCGTATAGGGATCTTAGTCGTTCTGAAGATTTGGCAGCAGATGAAATCTTTAACATACATTTAGGAATGTGTACATAAAGGGGCTATTCATCCCGTGAAACCGTCTGAAGGCAAAAACGAATGTTATAGGGCTACTTTTCTCTCCAGGTCGAATGTTTTTCGTTCATATATAATAGTGGTCTCCAAACTGTAGTTCAGGGGCCGGAAGCGGCCCTTTGCTTGCTTTTATCCGCCCCTTGAGGCACTATTTCATCCACTGACACCAATGATGGGGCACAAATCCCCCCCCCTCTCCCATAGACAATAATAAAGGTCTATAAGGCCCCCCCCCCTCCCCGACACCAATAAAAGGGCACAATTTCTCCCAATGACACCAATGAACAGGCACTTTTCCTTCCATTGATACCAATGATGGGGCACAATTGCTCCCAATGATGGGACACAATGATACCGATAATGGGGCACAATAATTTCTCCCACTGACACCAATGATGGGGCGCAACTCTTCCCACTGACACCAATGATGGGGCGCAACTCTTCCCACTGACACCAATGATGGGGCGCAACTCTTCCCACTGACAGCGGGACCTTTTCTACTTTCAAGGGCTACAGTCCTGCCCTCAGGTCGAAGGACAGCAAACTGGCCCCTTCTTTAGAAAGTTTGGAGATCCCTGATATAGAATAGCATGAATCAGGAAAATGCCATGTAATGGCCACTAGTTGGAACTACTTCCACATAGACTTCTACGGGCCAGTCTCTGGCCTTGGGACACAGCCACATAGATCTCAATGGGACCGCCTCTGGTCTTAGGACACCGATATATACATTTCTATTGGATGGTCTCTGATCGTATCTGACCATGGGATACAATTTCTATGAGTTTGTCTTTTGATGGTACCTGGCCTCGGGATACAGACACCATCTCCACCCTTGGGACACAGCCGCATAGACTTCTATGGGACTGTCTTTGGCTTTGGGACACAGCCACTAGAAACTTCTATGGGACTGCCTTTGATCGCCTCTGCTCTTGGGACATAACCACATGAACTTCTATAGGACTGTCTCTGATTGTCTCCAGTTTCGGGACACTGCCACATAGACTTCTTCGAGAATTTCTCTGCCACATAGATTTCTATGGGACCGTCTCCTCCCTTGGTACACAGCCACATAGACTTCTCTGGGGCCGTCTCTGGCCTTGGGACACCACCACATAGACTTCTATGGGACCTTATCTACCTTTTGGGACACAGCCACATAGACTTCTATGAGACCGTCTCCTCCCTTGGGACACAGCCACATAGACTTCTATGGAACTGACTATAACCTTGGGACACCGCCACATAGAATTCTATGGGACCTCCTTCCTTGGGACACAGCCACAAAGACTTTTTTATGGGATCGTCTTCGTCCTTGGGACACCGCCACATAGACTTCTATGGGACCTTATCCACCTTTTGGGACACAGCCATATAGACTTCTATGGGACCGTCTCCGCCCCTTGAGACACAGACACATAGACTTCCATGGGACTAACTAAGACCTTGGGACACAGCCACATAGACTTCTATGGAACCTCCACCCTTGGTACACTGCCAGATGGACTTCTATAGGACCAACTCTGGCCTTGGGACACAGCCACATAGACTTCTATGGGACCGTCTCCGCCCTTGGTACACAGCCACATAGACGTCTGTGGGGCCGTCTCTGGCCTTGGTACGCAGCCACATAGACTTCTATGGGACTGTCTCCTCCCTTGGGACATAGCCACATAGACTTCTATGGGACCTTATCCACCTTTTGGGACACAGCCACATAGACTTCTATGGGACCGTCTCCGCCCTTGGTACACAGCCACATAGACATCTGTGGGGCCGTCTCTGGCCTTGGTACGCAGCCACATAGACTTCTATGGGACTGTCTCCTCCCTTGGGACATAGCCACATAGACTTCTATGGGACCTTCCTCGCCCTTGGGACACAGCTACATAGACCTCTATGGGAGCTTCTCCAGCCTTGAAACACAGGCATATAGCTTTCTATTAAATGGTCTCTGATCGTATCTGACCATGGGACATAACTTCTATGAGATTGTCCTTGACTGTATTTGGCCTCGGGACACAGCAACATAGACTTCTATGGGACGGTCTCTGGCCTTTGGACACAGGTATGTAGTCTTCTTCTATGGAACTGTCTCTTATTGTATACGGCTCCAGGTTACCAAAAGTCTATGAGGCTGCAATGTGCCAGCATGGCCAGATTGATGGCAAACGGGATGAATTCACTTTGAGCGCTTATCCTTTTTTACTTATTTTTTACTTATTTTTTTTATTAGTAAAAAATGTATGATTTTTGTAGTCTCTTTTTTGTAAAGTGTTTTTTCGCTTTTTCTTAGCTGTACTGCAGTCGGGGGTGGAGGAGGGTGATCACATTGCTTGCTCCACTGCACATTATGACACTTCCTTCCTGCCAGTAGTTCTATTTGGGTGGAACCTTTTTTTTTTTCTTTTTTCTTTTTTTTTTGTTCTAAAGCAGGAAGCCACCGTTCATCCAGCTGTGCTTTTTTTTTTTTTTTTTTTTTTTTTTTTTTTTTTTTTTTACCATTTATCAGAAATATGAGAAAATCTATGTTCTACATAACCCCTTAGATTACACTTTGTGGCTGCAAAAAAATAAAAAAAAATTGTGTGAAAAGATTTATTTTTTTTTTAGTAGATGCAAACCTAAATTCTGAAAGTTCATTTGTAATATTAAAGCTTGAGCCTGCATTGGAAATCCATTGCGATCCTGCTATGAAAGACCCCATTCAGGCACTTCCTGTTGTAGGGTGACCGCACTCCACTGTTGTCTCCCAGTTGCGAATTCACATGGGCATTAAAAACAGCGATTCATCTGTATTTGCAACCTAACATGGCAGCTGAAGGGACTCCTACACGTTCAGTGGCTGCGGCAAGTTCTATCTCAGCATGTCAAGTTTGACAGGCGGCACCACCTATCAAACTCGCCTATTGAAGTCAATGGGATTGTGCCGTAAACGCGCAAACCAAAAGTTCCGCTTACGGTTGTGACACTGTGTTTTAATGCAAAATTCATTCCACTTTGGCTGAACATAAAAAAAAAAATAGGCATTCGGGAGATGACAGGATCTCCTCCTGAATACCTGTAAACCATGGGTTGCTTTTCAGAGGGACAGTAGGGACTGCTGCCAGTGTGGATGAGCCCTGTGACCATTTCCACACCAGTTACACAGGCATGGTTTATTCTTGTCACCATGGGGATGCTCGCCCAGAGAAATGCCACGCAGCCTTTGCTGAAGTGCATGTGGGCGGGAAGTGGCTGCAAAGGGGCTGCAGGAGACCAGCAGCACTTAGATGTAACGAAGTAAAAATTACATATTTATCTAAACTTCTCTTTTTTTTTTTTTTTTTTCTTTATATTTTTTTTTCCACTTTGTTTTACTCTAAAGTTTAAATTCTCTACTTTTGTCTAACTTTTTATTTATTTTTTTTATACTTTGTTTCAAGCTTACATTTTTTGTTGTAATTTTTATTTATTTTTTTCTCTACTTTTTACTTAACTTTTTTTTTTTTTTTTTAACTTTGTTTCTATTACTGTTTTTTGGTTTAATAAAAGAATTTGCTAGCTGTAGTTTGTTAAAGGGGGGCAATGGGGCCCGGTGATGTAAAGGGGACACTGTGTGTGAAGGGGGGGAACGGTAATGTAAAGGGGCATTGTGATAAGAAAGGAGAACTGAGGACACTGTTGAACTGCTTTAAAGGGAAGTTGTGATGTGCAGGGGGGGGGGGGTCGGACTGAGGACACTGATGTGCAGGGGGGGAGGGTGGGACTGAGGACACTGATGTGCAGGGGGGGGGGTGGGACTGAGGACACTGATGTGCAGGGGGGGGGGTGGGACTGAGGACACTGATGTGCAGGGGGGGGGAGGTGGGACTGAGGACACTGATGTGCAGGAGGGGGGTGGGACTGAGGACACTGATGTGCAGGGGGGGGTGGGACTGAGGACACTGATGTGCAGGGGGGGGTGGGACTGAGGACACTGATGTGCAGGGGGGGGTGGGACTGAGGACACTGATGTGCAGGGGGGGGTGGGACTGAGGACACTGATGTGCAGGGGGGGGGTGGGACTGAGGACACTGATGTGCAGGTGGGGTGGGACTGAGGACACTGATGTGCAGGTGGGGTGGGACTGAGGACACTGATGTGCAGGGGGGGGGGGTGGGACTGAGGACACTGATGTGCAGGGGGGGGGGTGGGACTGAGGACACTGATGTGCAGGGGGGGGGGTGGGACTGAGGACACTGATGTGCAGGTGGGGTGGGACTGAGGACACTGATGTGCAGGTGGGGTGGGACTGAGGACACTGATGTGCAGGTGGGGTGGGACTGAGGACACTGATGTGCAGGGGGGGTGGGACTGAGGACACTGATGTGCAGGTGGGGTGGGACTGAGGACACTGATGTGCAGGTGGGGTGGGACTGAGGACACTGATGTGCAGGGGGGGGTGGGACTGAGGACACTGATGTGCAGGGGGGGGTGGGACTGAGGACACTGATGTGCAGGGGGGGGTGGGACTGAGGACACTGATGTGCAGGTGGGGTGGGACTGAGGACACTGATGTGCAGGTGGGGTGGGACTGAGGACACTGATGTGCAGGTGGGGTGGGACTGAGGACACTGATGTGCAGGTGGGGTGGGACTGAGGACACTGATGTGCAGGTGGGGTGGGACTGAGGACACTGATGTGCAGGTGGGGTGGGACTGAGGACACTGATGTGCAGGTGGGGTGGGACTGAGGACACTGATGTGCAGGTGGGGTGGGACTGAGGACACTGATGTGCAGGTGGGGTGGGACTGAGGACACTGATGTGCAGGGGGGGTGGGACTGAGGACACTGATGTGCAGGGGGGGTGGGACTGAGGACACTGATGTGCAGGGGGGGTGGGACTGAGGACACTGATGTTCAGTGGGGTGGGGGGCTGAGGACACTGATGTGCAGGTGGGTGGGGGACTGAGGACATCGTGGGGGGGCTGAGGACACTGATGTGCAGGGAGGGGGGCTGAGGACACTGATGTACAGGAGGACTGTGAAATTAAAGGGGTCTGGGATGTGTTATAGTGCAAACATGAGATTTGGACCTTTTACCAGAAGAAAATATTGCCAGCTGGACCCCCGTAAAATTTTAATTCAAGACCCCTGCTTTAAAATCTTAATGTATTTTTAGAACTCATTTCCTTTCTTTGGTATAATGAAGGTCCTTTGCTCAGGCACTTCCTGTTTTGGGGTGACAGCTCTCCATCTCCTATTTGTTCTGCTGCGTTGTCACCCAGTCACATGGGGCCACTGACAGACTACAATTGGCTGTACGGACACACAAATTGCAGGCGCAGTCCAATTTTGTCACCCACCCTATAAAAAGGAGGAAATGCGTATTTTTGTTTTTATAATTTAAAACAATGATTTTATACACATTGCCATCTGAATCTTTTGCAATGTGTATTTATTTTGTATGTGTATTTATTTTATTTATTTTTATTTTTTTTGTATTTGGGACTTGCAACAAGTTTGTTACGTGTGTGCGGCGCTGTGACTTGCCGCTCTGCTTGGACATTTTTACGTTTATAGAAATTTGGAAACGCAGATTTCAAGGCTTGTGTTGAACGCGGCCGAGTCTTCTTTGTATTCCGCCGACATAGAAGTGCAAACCTCGCATCCTTCGGGGGAAGGGCTCTTGGCAGTTGGTGATAAAGACCGAACCTTGTTCCAGCTTGAATGGAGGCATTTTTGGCCGGTGTTCTGCGAGCTCCAACCCCTTCAAGTTTGTACTTGAATGGAAAGCGTAAAGTCGGCTTGGGGTTGAAAAGAAGATAAAACTTAAGTATTGCTAGCAAGTATCTTACAGTTCAGTACTGCTACAGTGTTAAAAAAAAAAAAAATGTATATGCATTATTTAGTTTAGGGAAAGACCAATTATTTTAATTTTCTGTATAAAATTATTTTTAAAGTGAGAGTCCTCAGTAGATGCAGGAAAAAAGTTTTTTTCCCTCCTCCTTTCTTATATATATATATATATATATATTTTTATAAAATATACACAAAAGATTTTGCTTTTTTTTTTTTTTTCCCTGCATCTACTGAGGACTCACTCTTTAAAAATATTTTATACAGAAGATAAAATATTTTTGTCTTTCCCTAAACATCTAAACATTTTGTTTTTAAACGTATAAAATGCATACCGTATATACTCGAGTATAAGTCGAATTTTTCAGCACATTTTTTTTGTGCTGAAAGTGCCCCTCTCGACTTATACTGGAGTCAAGCACTTTTCTGCAGCAGAAAAATTTCATTTTCCGAACCGACTTTGGGGCCCCGTATCTCAGGGCCACTTGGTGCTAGAAACCCCAAATTTGGTATGCAAACCCAGTGGACCTGGTCCACAACATATCCAAAGCTGAAGTTCCTAGCCCTAAGTGGCCCTGAGATGCGGGGCCCCAAAACTGGTTCGGAAAATGTCATTCTCTGCTGCAGAAAAGTGCTTGGCATTTTCTGAACCGACTTTGGGGCCACATATCTCAGGGTCACTTGGTGCTATAAACCCCAGCTTTGGAAATTTTATGGTGCTAGTTCCACTGGGTTTGTACACCAAATTTGGGGTTCTTAGCACTAAGTGGCCCCGAGATACGGGGCCCCAAATTCGGTCAACTGTGTCTATCTGCAGCAATGTCATTTCGCGACCCTTTGGGTTCAGAGATCCCAAATTTTGGCTGCAGCTAGGGGGCATCTAGGAACCCTTAACTACCGAGTTTGAAGTTCAGGGGACCTATGGCTGCAAATGGGCACAGTGATGCTGCAAATGGGCATTGTTGACCCTCTTTTCCACTTACAGGAGCTGTGCATTTCTCACCCTCGTCTTATACTCGGGTCAATAAGTTTTTCCCATTTTTTTTTTTTTTTTATTTTTTTTTTTTGTGGTAAATTAGGGCCTCGACTTTATACTCGGAACGACTTATACTCGAGTATATGCGGTATATATTTTTATTTATTTTTTTGAAAGAGAATAAAATGTTGGCAGTTGCATTTTTTTTTTTTTTTTTTTTTTTGTTAAACAACTATTTATTAAACCCATAATATAATTTCGATAAAAATACATTAAGCCCTCGTGCCCCTTTTTGTCATTTTTAAATGCCGCTTCTAGAGACCCCTTGTGCAGAAAAAATGTCTGACGTGCCTAAACACGTGAATACCTGTCTAAACGCACTTAAGCGTTGGGCTAGTCAAACACGCCTAGGGCAGCCCATTGAAATTATTGGGCTGCCCTAAGATGGAGCGTGCCAAAAATCTCACAGGCTTGGGTGCACCTCCATAGTGTGAATGCGCCTCAAAGGTTGAACAAGTGCGTTACTGAAATAGAAGAATCCACTGCTTTTTTATTAGCTTTTAAAGCCTATAGAGGGCGCTCTACTCATGCCTGCCACCAGCGCAGGACGATCTGTCCCGTGCTGCCGCTGTCCCATACAAGGAAACGCGGCCTCTGATGGCTGCTTTTGTGGGTGGGGCTGCGGTGGGAGGGACAGGGAGCTAGGAAGGCCATTTAGAATTGTCACCCAAAAAACAGGAAGTTCTTCTATAGACTGAAGCTGGCAGGATCAACAGTTTGAAAGAAAGGGGGGGTGGGGAATAAAAGTAAGGCAAAAAAATAAAATGGAACAAGAAAAAAAAAAAAATATAAAGAATGCCTAAAGAAAAAAAATGAAGGGAAGACATAAAAATTAAATAAAGAAGAAATCTAAATAAGGGGGGAAAAAATAAGGGGAAGACATAAAAAAATAAAATAAAAATAAAGCATAAATATAAATGGAAGACAAAAATAAATAAATAGAGCAATAAAAAAATAGGTATAATAATAGGAAAACCTGAAAGGAAGACAAAAAAATGAAATAAAAAATAAATCAATAAAAAGATAAATATAATAATACAAATAATAAAGAGGATCGCCAGACTTCTTTAGAAAAAAACAAGTCAGCATTTACCTGTCCAGGAATCCAGGGGTGTCCTCACCCAAGCTGTGTGTTTTTTGTTTTTTTTTTTCAATCTGCTATTGGGTTCTGCCGCTGCCATTTTGACTCGGGGAAACCAGCTGTGAAGCCTTGAGGCTTCACAACTGGTTTCCTACTGCGCATGCTGTGGGGGAAGGAGCCGGAATTGGGAGCGGGTACATGTCAAAACCAGGTACCCGCTCCGCCCCCCCCCCCCCCAAGGTGCCATACGTGGCAGCGGAAAGGGGGGAGGAGGCAGACAAGCGGAGCTTCCCCTTTTGGGCAAAGCTCTAATTTTTTTAAAGAATGAATAAAGGGGAAAAAAATAAAGGAAAGACATAAAAATGAAGAAAAAAAAGAAAAAAATTAAATGCCTGTACATAGATATGATACATTAAAAAAAAAATTGTGGAAAGTCTTAAAGGAAATAAAGCATAAACAAACAAATAGACTAATAAAATAAAAACATCAATAAATATAAATAAGAATATAATATAAAGGGAGACCTAAAAATGAACAATGCATTTAAGCATCTGCATGGTAAAGTCGTATTTCATATTTAATGAGTTTTACATTTAAGGCACTTTAATCTGACGGAATGCCACCACTGCAGACATTGAAGATCCAGACTTTAATATTCTTTTACTAGTCTATCCATCTTCTACAGGAAAGGAAATTTCTCAGAGCTGGGAATCTACTTTTTTTTTTTCTAAACTGAAAACTTGCTGATGATTCCCCAACACTCCATAAAGAATCTGGAATTTGGAATATGCTGCAAAGATTTAGGCCTGGTGTTTAACTCTCTGTATGCAGAATATATACTGTGTATAGTTTTATTTTTTTTTATTTTTATTATTTATTTTTTTTGTGGGAAGAAAGCTTTATATTGGTGGCCAGTGGGAAGAAAGCTCCTTGCATCGGTGGCCAGTGGGAAGAAAGCTCTTTACATTGGTGGCCATTGGGAAGAAAGCTCTTTACATTGGTGGCCAGTGGGAAGAAAGGTCCTTACATTGGTGGCCAGTGGGAAGAAAGGTCCTTACATTGGTGGCCGGTGGGAAGAAAGGTCCTTACATTGGTGGCCAGTGGGAAGAAAGCGTCTTATATTGGTGGCCAGTGGGAAGAAAGCTTCTTATATTGGTGGCCAGTGGGAAGAAAGCTTCTTATATTGGTGGCCAGTGGGAAGAAAGCTTCTTATATTGGTGGCCAGTGGGAAGAAAGCTTCTTATATTGGTGGCCATTGGGAAGAAAGCTCTTTACATTGGTGGCCAGTGGGAGGAAAGCTTCTTATATTGGTCGCTTGTGGGGAAGAAAGCTTCTTACATTGGTGGCCAGTGGGAAGAAAGCTCCTTATGTTGGTGGCCCGTGTGAGGAAAGCTTCTTGTATTGGTGGCCAGTGGGAAGAAAGCTTCTTGTATTGGTGGCCAGTGGGAAGAAAGCTTCTTGTATTGGTGGCCAGTGGGAAGAAAGCTTCTTGTATTGGTGGCCAGTGGGACGAAAGCTTCGTGTATTGGTGGCCAGTGGGAAGAAAGCTTCTTGTATTGGTGGCCAGTGGGAAGAAAGCTTCTTGTATTGGCGGCCAGTGGGAAGAAAGCTTCTTGTATTGGTGGCCAGTGGGAAGAAAGCTTCGTGTATTGGCGGCCAGTGGGAAGAAAGCTTCTTGTATTGGCGGCCAGTGGGAAGAAAGCTTCTTGTATTGGCGGCCAGTGGGAAGAAAGCTTCTTGTATTGGTGGCCAGTGGGAAGAAAGCTTCTTGTATTGGTGGCCAGTGGGAAGAAAGCTTCTTGTATTGGCGGCCAGTGGGAAGAAAGCTTCTTGTATTGGTGGCCAGTGGGAAGAAAGCTTCGTGTATTGGCGGCCAGTGGGAAGAAAGCTTCTTGTATTGGCGGCCAGTGGGAAGAAAGCTTCTTGTATTGGCGGCCAGTGGGAAGAAAGCTTCTTGTATTGGCGGCCAGTGGGAAGAAAGCTTCTTGTATTGGCGGCCAGTGGGAAGAAAGCTTCTTGTATTGGCGGCCAGTGGGAAGAAAGCTTCTTGTATTGGCGGCCAGTGGGAAGAAAGCTTCTTGTATTGGCGGCCAGTGGGAAGAAAGCTTCTTGTATTGGCGGCCAGTGGGAAGAAAGCTTCTTGTATTGGCGGCCAGTGGGAAGAAAGCTTCTTGTATTGGCGGCCAGTGGGAAGAAAGCTTCTTGTATTGGCGGCCAGTGGGAAGAAAGCTTCTTGTATTGGCGGCCAGTGGGAAGAAAGCTTCTTGTATTGGCGGCCAGTGGGAAGAAAGCTTCTTGTATTGGCGGCCAGTGGGAAGAAAGCTTCTTGTATTGGCGGCCAGTGGGAAGAAAGCTTCTTGTATTGGTGGGAAGAAAGCTTCTTGTATTGGTGGCCAGTGGGAAGAAAGCTCCTTACATTGGTGGCCGGTGGGGAAAAAGGCTCCTTACAGTAGCAAGAATGCTCTTTCGAGTGCCAAGAGTGCCCTTCCGTTGGCAGCCAACGGGAGGAGGACCAACCTTTACATTGGTAATCATGGAGAGAGGGACCTGATTGCATCGGTTGTCAGTAGGACTGCCCCCCCCCCCCTTACAGATAGCTTACAAATGTGGTGACAGTTACTTATCTGCCTTATCATGGAACCCCTAGAAATCTCTGGAGGAGCCCCGATTGAGAAAGGAGCTCCTAAATTGTACTTGGTGCAAATCTAAGTGAAGAAAAGTAGAAACTGACTTTCAGAAGGACTTTAGTAGATATTTAATAAAGGTTACATATTAGTGACTGATGGGGCTGACCTACTTCCTCTTAATTACACCACATATAAAATCCCAAATGTTACCAAATAAAATTGTGACTTCTCTTTTGGTTTTATTTGACGAGCTCCAGCACCGAGTTCTAGATATGACTTTTGCAGCCTTGCCTCGGGCGTATGATAATGTCCTATAGATTGAAGAAATGACTCAGTAAATCAGATTGGTTTTGTCCCAGACGTTGCTCGGGTGCCTTTTTTTTTTTTTTCGGATTTTCTTCAGCTCCCTTTCATTGTGTGATCTGGGGAATTTCAGTAGTCGGTGGATGTGTAATACTTGGGCCACGCCTTGTAGCTGGCTGTCTGCATCCGGCAGGATGTGAGCCGCGGAGTTGCTGTTCTAGGTGTAGCCCCACTTCACAGTTCAGAGCGGAATTTTGAAGAATCAGATGTACATATTTATAGTGTTGAGTAACGCCGGCTTCCATAAATGTCCTGCAGTCATTTTTTTACTGTACACGAGCAACACCCCTCCATTTATTTGCAGTGAAAGTACATGTGATGGTTTGAGGATATCCCTTTGCATCAGATCTGTTTTATATGATCGGTGCAGCATGCTAAATAATGTCAGTGTAACACTTCTTGATATTTACTACCTCTCACAGAGATCATAGCATTGCCCCTGAAGAATCCTCTACTACCCTATTCAGAAGGACGGCGCTATCTTTGTTTAGGCATCATCCAGGGTCACCAGCTATCTTCTGGACTGAGATGCCGGCTTTGAGATGACAGTTGTGGAAATCCTGTTGTCAGTGCAGTTGTTGGCTTGTGTTCAAAGATGTCTGACACAGATCAGCCTCTGTTGCAGTCTCCCATGTTGTGACATGATACCAAGTTATAATGTCGCTGTCTGATCACTAGGGCAGAAGAGACAAAGCGAATGCCTCCTCCTGCCTGCAGCAGTCTGGTTGCATCACCTCAGCCTAGGCAAGGTAACTGGCCTGGTGAAATCACCTCAGAATAGACAAAGGCCACTGGTGTGATGACTTTGTCTCAGCTTAGGCATGGTCACTTGGTTGGTGAACTCCTTTCAGCCTAGGCAAGGTCACTGGCTTTGTGATCTTGTTTCAGCCTCGGCAAGGTCTCTGGTGTGGTGACCTCATCTCAGCCTAGTCAAGGAGGTCACTGGTATGGCGATCTCGCCTAGGCAAGGTCACAGGTGTGGTGACCTTGTCTCAGCCTAGGCAAGGTCACAGGTGTGGTGACCTTGTCTCAGCCTAGGCAAGGTCACTGGTGTGGTGACCTTGTCTCAGCCTAGGCAAGGTCACTGGTGTGGTGACCTCGTCTCAGCGAGGTCACTGGTGTGGTGACCTTGTCTCAGCCTAGGCAAGGTCACTGGTCTGGTGACCTCGTCTCAGCGAGGTCACTGGTCTGGTGACCTCGTCTCAGCGAGGTCACTGGTCTGGTGACCTCGTCTCAGCGAGGTCACTGGTCTGGTGACCTCGTCTCGGCGAGGTCACTGGTCTGGTGACCTCGTCTCGGCGAGGTCACTGGTCTGGTGACCTCGTCTCGGCAAGGTCTCTGGTGTGGTGACCTCGTCTCAGCCTAGTCAAGGAGGTCACTGGTATGGCGATCTCGTCTCGGCAAGGTCACTGGTCTGGTGACCTTGTCTCAGCCTAGGCAAGGTC
The DNA here is from genome assembly GCA_037952835.1 of Lithobates septentrionalis. Lineage (NCBI taxonomy): Eukaryota > Metazoa > Chordata > Amphibia > Anura > Ranidae > Lithobates > Lithobates septentrionalis. The sequence goes on along the minus strand of JBBDGP010003161.1, from coordinate 48,372 downwards.
ACTGGTGTGGTGACCTAGCCTAGGCAAGGTCACTGGTGTGGTGACCTAGCCTAGGCAAGGTCACTGGTGTGGTGACCTCGCCTAGGCAAGGTCACTGATGTGGTGACCTCGTCTCAGCCTAGGCAAGGAGGTCACTGGTCTGGTGACCTCGTCTCAGCAAGGTCACTGGTCTGGTGACCTCGTCTCAGCAAGGTCACTGGTGTGGTGACCTCGTCTCATCCTAGGCAAGGAGGTCACTGGTCTGGTGACCTCGTCTCGGCAAGGTCACTGGTGTGGTGACCTTATCTCATCCTAGGCAAGGAGGTCACTGGTGTGGTGACCTCGCCTAGGCAAGGTCACTGGTGTGGTGACCTTGTCTCAGCCCAGGCAAGGTCACTGGTGTGGTGACCTCGTCTCAGCCCAGCAAGGTCACTGGTGTGGTGACCTCGTCTCAGCCCAGGCAAGGTCACTGGTGTGGTGACCTCGTCTCAGCCCAGGCAAGGTCACCTCATCTCAGCCCAGGCAAGGTCACCTCGTCTCAGCCCAGGCAAGGTCACCTCGTCTCAGCCCAGGCAAGGTCACCTCGTCTCAGCCCAGGCAAGGTCACCTCGTCTCAGCCCAGGCAAGGTCACCTCGTCTCAGCCCAGGCAAGGTCACCTCGTCTCAGCCCAGGCAAGGTCACCTCGTCTCAGCCCAGGCAAGGTCACCTCGTCTCAGCCCAGGCAAGGTCACCTCGTCTCAGCCCAGGCAAGGTCACCTCGTCTCAGCCCAGGCAAGGTCACCTCGTCTCAGCCCAGGCAAGGTCACCTCGTCTCAGCCCAGGCAAGGTCACCTCGTCTCAGCCCAGGCAAGGTCACCTCGTCTCAGCCCAGGCAAGGTCACCTCGTCTCAGCCCAGGCAAGGTCACCTCGTCTCAGCCCAGGCAAGGTCACCTCGTCTCAGCCCAGGCAAGGTCACCTCGTCTCAGCCCAGGCAAGGTGGTCACTGGTGTGGTGACCTTGTCTCATCCCAGGCAAGGAGGTCACTGGTGTGGTGACCTTGTCTCATCCTAGGCAAGGAGGTCACTGGTGTGGTGACCTTGTCTCATCCTAGGCAAGGAGGTCACTGGTGTGGTGACCTTGTCTCATCCTAGGCAAGGAGGTCACTGGTGTGGTGACCTTGTCTCATCCTAGGCAAGGAGGTCACTGGTGTGGTGACCTTGTCTCATCCTAGGCAAGGAGGTCACTGGTGTGGTGACCTTGTCTCATCCTAGGCAAGGAGGTCACTGGTGTGGTGACCTTGTCTCATCCTAGGCAAGGAGGTCACTGGTGTGGTGACCTTGTCTCATCCTAGGCAAGGAGGTCACTGGTGTGGTGACCTTGTCTCATCCTAGGCAAGGAGGTCACTGGTGTGGTGACCTTGTCTCATCCTAGGCAAGGAGGTCACTGGTGTGGTGACCTTGTCTCATCCTAGGCAAGGAGGTCACTGGTGTGGTGACCTTGTCTCATCCTAGGCAAGGAGGTCACTGGTGTGGTGACCTTGTCTCATCCTAGGCAAGGAGGTCACTGGTGTGGTGACCTCGTCTCATCCTAGGCAAGGAGGTCACTGGTGTGGTGACCTCGTCTCGGCCCAGGCAAGGTCACTGAACATTAGGTGGGATCACTGGACTGGTGACGCCATCTTAGGCTAGGCAAGGTCACTGGACTGGGGACTAAGAGGTCAGTGGAGCTTTTCCAAAGAATATGTTGCTATTTGCTTTTAGGAGCAGAGTGACAGAGAAATGATCTCATCAGTCTGCTGCTTCTAATCCACTGTCCAATCACAGGCTAAGGGAGGGACAATCCCTATAAAGCCTCTTGCACACATGAGTCGGTAAAATTAGGCAGCAGAGCCGCAGTATTTACTACTCACCTAAAGCATGCTAATAGGAGGAGAAAGCAGGTTGAGCAGAGAGATGCCCTCAGTCTGTTGCTGCTCTTTGAATACCCAATCAGCAGAGGAGGTGAGAGGGGCACCACTGTGAATGAGCAATTCAGCCTTCCATTGGTTAACCAATCAGCAGGCAGGGTAAGGTGATAGGGGCAACACTGTATGGCTATCAACCAATAGGAAGGCTGAACTCTAGTTTTAAGCATGAGTCTCCTTAACTGGTGTACATAACTTTAGTTATTGGGATGAAGTTTTAAGTAAATCCTCACCATCTGCTCAAGTCTTGTGCTAATCAGACACTATTCAAATTTTTAATAGTAGGTAAGTACAAATAATGAGTGACGTAATAAAATTGGTGTCAGTTAGAAACTTTTTAGCCAGTTGGAAAGCTTCACTTTTTTGCTGAAGAGAAGCAGCACAAGGAGCAATCAGTTCATGTGCTGACAAAGAGCATGCTGATTGGAGGAGAAAGCAAAGTGACAGAAGCTCATCACTGTGCTGCCTCCCCTTCACAGGTTAGGGGCGGGTCTTTGACAGTCTGGGAGGAAGTGTGTTAAAGGCTGCTGGCTGTCAGACTGAGGACATTTTGTGGTGGAAAATAGGTACTGCAGGAGACAGCTTTGGATTAAAGGGAATTATTGCAGCTAAATTTGTGTTTTTTTTTTTTTTTGTTTTTGTTTTGTTTTATTTATTTTATACTTATGATGGGACTTCTGCTTTATTTCCATTTGTAACCACGTTCCTCGGTTTTGATATGCTGCCATTCTTTCTGCGAAGTATTTGCTGTTCTTCACCTTTTGTATTTGCCTATAGACTGATAACAGGATTAGTGTTTACTTTTGTTGTAGTTTCAATCAGCCTTGTATATGTAAATAGCTCATGAGCCTTGATTAGAAGGATTTGATCAAAGCTTCTTCTGCCTAGATCTCAGGATGAAAAGGTTGGCTCGTTCCAAGTGGGTGAGAGTGTGCCTTGGGGCACACGGGCGATTTTTTTTTTTTTTTTTTTTTTTTTTTTTTTTTTTTTTTTTATTTATTTTTTTGCTAAAGCAATCACCATACCACATTTAGCTTTATAGAGCGATGGAGTGTAGCAATGATCAAGAGCCAAATGCACTATATTGTCAAAAGTATTGAGACGCCTGCCTTTACATGCACTTTAATGGCTTCCCAGTCTTAGTCCGTAGGGTTCAATATCGAGTTGGTCCACCCTTTGCAGCTACAACAGCTTCAACTCTTCTGGGAAGGCCGTCCACAAGGTTTAGGAGTGTGTCTATAGGAATGTTTGACCATTCTTCCGGAAGCGCATTTGTGAGGTCAGGCACTGATGTTGGATGAGAAGGCCTGGCTCATAGAACATCTCTGGGATGAATTGGAGTGAAGCCTATCGGGTTGAGGTTAGGACTCCACCCCAAACTCACTCATCCATGTCTTTATGGACCTTGCTTTGTGCACTTATGGGCCAACTCCATATTGAACCCTAAGGACAAAGACTGGGATGCCATTAAAGTTCATGTGCGTGTAAAGGCAGGTGTCCCAATACTTTTGGTAATGTAGTGTATGTGCGATGGATACCTGCAACTGCCATTTGTTAGGGGGCCATTTTAATAGTGTCAGAAAGCCGCCCATGTGAATCTGACCATACACTGCAATGTTTGGGTTGGTCCACGTATTGCTTACTTTTGGTAAAAGATTATCTAAGGCTAGGTTCAAGAGAGCCAAGCGCACTTTTCGTGCTTTGGATGTAGGGCAGCCCATTGGGCGCCAATGGGAGGAATTATACCCCATTGGTCATGTCAGTAGGAGAAATCGTGGAATAGTTCCCCAAGAGCTAGATAAATACACGCAAAAGCTGGCAGCTTGGAGACCACTACCCTACATGGACAAGAATTTTATTTTTGGTTAGCTGCCGAAACCAAATTTAAGCCGTGTTTTAGCATCAAGTAATTTTGCCAAAGACTCACTGAGGGACTTCCATCAATCAGCACACTATTTAGGGCTGGGGAAAAAATCAATTTAAATCTTGAATCGAGTTGAGAGGTCAAATCAATTTAAAATTTAAGCAAATCGTTTAGATTTTTTTTTTTTTCACCGCGCCGGTCCTAAGGAGCTGCGGGCAGGAGTTTTTAGGCGAGGCCGCGGCTTTGGCCTAGTCCGCTAGGCCGGACGCCGCGGACTAGGCCGAAGCCCTGGCCTCACCTAAAAACTCCTGCCTGCAGCTCCCCAGGACCTAACTGCGGGCAGGAATTTTTAGGTGAGGCCGCGGCTTCAAGCCTAGCCCGCAAGGCCGGAGACTGCGGACTAGGCCGAAGCCCCGGCCTCTCCTAAAAACTCCTGCCCGCAGCTCCTCAGGACCGGCACGGTGTCCAAAAAAAAAAAAAATTTGAATCGTGAATCAAGTTTTTTGAGAAAATTGCCCAGCTCTAACACTATTCAGAGTGGTAGAGTACACAATGGATCAGTAATGTAGCCATTCAGACCTCTCCAAAAAGGGACATCCTTTAACAACCGGTCAGATGTTCAGAAAGTGGGTCTGAGTCTTGGTCTGGTAATGTAAAGGCATATACCAGGGAAGGTTTGTTTACGTTGACTCTAGGCGACTAATGAGGAAGACAGTGGTATGTTTGTGGTCACCATTAACTGTGATGGTTGCCACTCAGGCTCTTTGGCCATGGAGTTGAGAAAAGAAAGTTAGAAAGAAATGGAGGAGAGTGGACATAGGATGGAAAGAGAGGGTTGTGTAACCTTCCATCTGAGCAAAAGACTGGTTATGCGGTAATGGGTTTGAACTGTGGGGAACCCAAGCAAGCAACCCAAGTGGTCCCTGTAGCAATATACAAGAAATATCACGATGTTGAGCCATTAGTTCTTCTAGACCAGGGTTTCTCAACCAAGGTTCCTCCAGAGGTTGCTATGAGTTCCTTGAGCGATTTAAGCTTCTCAGATAAGTTCCCACTGACACCATTGATCTTTTTAGCTATCTGAAAGAAGCATTCTTCCCACCGACCACACATGTAAGGAGCATTCTTCCCACTGACCACACATGTAAGGAGCATTCTTCCCACCGACCACACATGTAAGGAGCATTCTTCCCACCGACCACACATGTAAGGAGCATTCTTCCCACTGACCACACATGTAAGGAGCATTCTTCCCACTGACCACACATGTAAGGAGCATTCTTCCCACCGACCACACATGTAAGGAGCATTCTTCCCACTGATCACACATGTAAGGAGCATTCTTCCCACTGACCACACATGTAAGGAACATTCTTCCCACCGACCACACATGTAAGGAGCATTCTTCCCACTGACCACACATGTAAGGAGCATTCTTCCCACTGACCACACATGTAAGGAACATTCTTCCCACCGACCACACATGTAAGGAACATTCTTCCCACCGACCACACATGTAAGGAGCATTCTTCCCACTGACCACACATGTAAGGAGCATTCTTCCCACTGACCACACATGTAAGGAACATTCTTCCCACCGACCACACATGTAAGGAACATTCTTCCCACCGACCACACATGTAAGGAGCATTCTTCCCACTGACCACACATGTAAGGAACATTCTTCCCACTGACCACACATGTAAGGAACATTCTTCCCACCGACCACACATGTAAGGAGCATTCTTCCCACTGACCATCACACTAATGTATCTTGAGTTGTAGATGTCATTTTTTCAGCAGGGTTTCCCTGAGACCAGAAAGTTATTTCAAGGACTCCTCTGTGTTGAGGGGGTTTTTAGAATGGCTGTCTGTTCTAAATGTTGGAGATGGTCACAGGTGGTCTACTGCTTTTTAGAAGGTTTTTTTTTTTTTTATGTTGTGGCATCACATTCCAAACATCTAGGACAGGGATCCTCAAACTACGGCCCTGCAGCTGTTGCAGAACTACACATCCTATGAGGCATTGTAAAACTCTGACATCCACAGACATGACTAGGCATGATGGGAATTGTAGTTCCTGAACACCTGGAGGGCCGCAGTTTGAAGACCCCTGATCTAGGAGGAAAAAGCAAAGTAAGCCCTTCTTGGCTGAAGCGATGTAGCCTGGGAGTATAGAGAGCAAAGCAGTCTTGGTTGACACCAGGGTTGCTTTCCCATGACCATGTCAAAGGCATGCAGGACTTGGTCCAGAACTTGTGAATTGGTGGGCAGGTCTACCTTGTGTACAACATGGTTCCTGTCCTCTTGCATCTTCAGGATACTTTTGAGGTGGCAGGATATATCGTATGTATTGTGACAGTACAATGGTACCAGCATTTCATAGTTCTTTTTTTCTTGTGCTGTGGATGCTACTCTGAACGTAGTCCAATAGAAAATATTTTGGCAGTTTTTTCCCGAACGAATGAAGTCTAGGTAATTTTCCCAAGTGGAGATGTAGTTGGGAGTGTGGGGGTGAGCGTGAGTGGGGAGTATGGTGTAAAATTGGGAAATTAGGTGAGTAAGTCTGGCTTTCTGGAGGCCTAGGGCTTCAAATGTGGTCAGCCCAATGTAGTCCACCTCATGTACAGCATGGTTCCTGTTCTCGTGCACCTCCAGAATAGTTTTGAGGTAGCAGGATATGTCGAATGTGTGCTGAAAGGACAATGGTACCAACATTCTGGTATTTTGGCAGCTCATTTATTTGATCGGGCTGCTTTAAAGTGTATCTGAACCCAAGGAGAAAAATTACCTCCATTCCAGTGACTTTGCCTAACCTAGGCTGAGATGGTGTTATTAGTCTGCTGCAGGTAGGAGGAAGCATTCAGCCGGGGCTGATCTGTGTCAGACATTTGTGAACACCAAGAACTGTGCAAGTACCAAGATTTCCATGATTGTGTCATCTTTTGAGCCCAAGAAGTAGATGGGTGGCCCTGGGTGATGCCTAAACAAAAGATGGAAACTTGTTTGGTTTTCTGCAGGTACCCTGTAGGGGGTGGGGACCCTCCCACAACTCTGCTCCCTGCCTGGGCTATCTACAGTACAGTGATGATGTCACAGCTAATTTTAAAACATAGTATCTGAGTTTGCAAAGGCATGTGGTGCATAAATGTATCCTTTGCGGCCATATTAACAAACCTCGGACATCCAAGATCCACTGTTTGTCACCTTTAGGAAACTCGTCCTGAGAAATGCCATGTAGCCATCACTAGAGTGAATGTAGACCGGAAGTGGCTGCAAAGAGGATACAGGAAAAATAAAAAATGTGTGTCTTTCATATGCGTAATATTTTCATATAGTTAGTAATAATAAAAAAAATATAATATATAATTTCTCTTTATATTCTTTTAATTTTATTATTATTATTCTTATTTTTTTTTCTTTTTTTAATTTTATTAATTTTCTTTTAATTTTATTTTTTCTTCTTTTAATTTTACTATTTTAGTCTTTTTTTATAATTTTTTTTTTTTTTATGTAAAAGTTGATTTGCACAGAAGTAGCATCGAAGGCCAACGCTGAGTTTGAGGAGATGGCAGCAGCAGCTCAGAACACCCGTCCGTTTTATTATTTTCTTAGGAAGATCTGTGCGTGTTCTGTTGGCCCCGCCTCCTGCCTCCAGGAAAACGATCGCTCGACACCCTCCCTATTGAGGGGACCGCGCCAGTGTTCGCTCCTTACTTATGGAAAAAGCTGACATTCTCTCTAACAGCATCATAACTGTCCGTTGGCTTTGTGATTCATAAGATTCTGATTTTTATGTGTAGGGCTTGTCCATCGCGTCGTTGTCTAGGGCTGCCGTGTTCTATTTTTAGTCCTTTGAATCAGACGAGTAGAAAGCTATTTTTAGATTCTTGGGTCACCTATTTTCATTGATACACCCTCCTCTCAGACAATGCTAAAAAAAAAAAAAAAAAAAAAAAAAAGACCTTTTAGTTTGCTACTGTGATTTTATTTAATTTTTTTTCCAAAATTTAAATGTTTTCCCTTTTTTCCTCATTTGTTACATCTTTGTACTACCGATCTCTGGATGCCTCTTTGCAGCCACTTCCTGTCCTACTCCAAGGATGGCTGCTTGGTGGTTTCTCAAGGCGTGTTTCCTGATGGTGACCACAGTGGACCGTGTCTGTGTAATGTGTGGCAAAATAGGCGCTCTCTATGGAAGACCGCGTGACAACATGGGGGCAATTGGGAGACAGAGACATGGCGTTGTCACCCTAGAACAGGATGTGCCTAAACAAGGACTTTCTAGACAGGATCAGACTAGATAACGGTAGACAATGTCTGTATAATGTGTGGCAACATAGGCGCTCTCTATGGAAGTCCAAGTGACAACAAGGGCACAATTGAGATAGGGTGACAACACCATGTCTCCGTCTCTCAATTGTGCCCTTGTTGTCACTTGGACTTCCATAGAGAGCACCCATTTTGACACAAGTTACATTGGCATGGCCCACAGTTGTCACCAGATGATCCTGCCACAAAGTCTTTGTTTAGGCAATTCCTGTTATAGGGTGACAACGCCATGTCTCTGTCTAACAGGAATTGCCTAAACAAGGACCTTCGTGGCAGGATCATTTGGTGACAACTGTGGGCCATGCCAATGTAATGTGTGTCAAAATGGGTGCTCTCTATGGAAGTCCAAGTGAAAACAAGGGCACAACTGAGAGACAGAGACATGGCGTTGTCACCCTACAACAGGAATTGCCTAAACAAGGAGCTTCGTGGCAGGATCATCTGGTAACAACTGTGGGCCATGCCAATGTAATGTATGTCAAAATGGGTGCTCTCTATGGAAGCCCGAGTGATAACAAGGGCGCAATTGAGATTCAGACATAGTGTTGTCACTCTATAATAAGAAGGGCCTAAACAAGGACCACCTCGGCAGGATCACTTGGTATCAACCGTGGGCCATGCCAAAGTAATGTGTGTCAAAATAGGCGCTTTCAAGTTAACGGAAGCCCATGTGACAGTGTGACAACACAGGGGCACCTTTGGGAGACCGAGACAGAGCGTTGTCACCCTATAACAGGAAGTGCCTAAACAAGGACCTTCACCTGGTGACAATGGACCATGTCTATAATGTGTGGCAAAATAGGTGCTCTTTATGGAAGCCTGAGCAACAGCAAGGGCACAATTGGGAGACGGGACATGGCGTTGTCGCCCTATAACAGGAAGTGCCTAAACAAGGACCTTCATGGCAGGATCACCTGGTGACAACCAATGGGCCTTGCCATTGTAATGTGCGCTCTATGGAAGCCCGTGAGACAGAGTGGCGGCACAATTGGGAGACAGGGATCAAGTGTTGCCACCCTATAACCGGAAGTGCCTGAACAAGGACGTTGATAATTCTTAATGGCATCCCCATGCACCTTCTAACATACATGCCAACACACATGGTGCCGCAGTACCAAAACATTATTATTATTATTATTATTATTATTATCATATTACATAATTCTTTATTTTGCCGCTGCTTTTCATTCTTGTTAGTTTATTGATATACCATTGTAATAACACGTTAATGGAGTGGGGTGTGTGCTTTGCAACCAAGCACTGTGGTGTGTGAAGGCCGGAGGGAACACAGTTAGTGTTTGGTTTTGTCCGCTGAAAGCTTTTTGGAATGTCTCCAGAGCTTCAGTAGGAAATGGATGACTAAAGTCTTCCTATGGGCTACGTAAGCGGCTGAGGCTTTTCCTGGCTCACTGTGCTGCTCCAATCCTTATTTGGCCGTCTGGCTGGTCCTTGTAGGTGATGCTCCAGTGTTCTCCTCTCTCTTACCGCCTGCAGACTCGGAGAAGCTCAGCGTGGCTTACAAAAATCACAGTTGGCTGCCCCTTCATCCTGTATATATTAAAGTGAACCTCCAACTCCCATTTTTTTTTTTCTTTGACAAACATTTTTTTTTTCTTGCTTTGTATGTTGGGCCGTGCACCTTGCCTAGGTGAGTGACGTTCTCATCTGCCCAAAGCCTCCAGTGATGCTCACAGCTGGCATCTCAGGAGGCTTCGGGGCAATCTAGAACACACTGTGTCATGAGGGTCCAAGTACAAGAACCAAGAAGAAACAGTTGGCTTTTGATGTGGTGGTGGTGGACAATGCTAGAGCAGGTCAGCGCTGGACTCCGGGAGTTTTTAGAGAGATCCAGGCAACAAGGTAAAGTAAAGGAAAAACCACGGGGAGGGGGAATTCCTCTTTTTTAAGAGTATGGCCATTCTCTACTTTTTCTTTTTGTTACAGTGTAAAAAAAAAAAAAAAAAGGTTGCCCGGCTGTGTTAAAGTGACTCTATTATATTATTATATATATTTTTTGCTCTATTTTGGCCTACTAAAGAAACAAAGAAGTTTGGGACTTGTAGTCTCTCTCTATCAACAGATCTCCCAGACGAGCCCCCAAATTCAGTAAGGGGATGCTTTTTGTAGGTTGGGGGCTGTGGACTATGACTGTGTTTTCATGTTACACCCCAAAAATGGTTAGAGCTTTGCGATTTTATGTACAAAATAAATACTGTTTGACCCTGCTAGACATTTAGTGGGTTGATAACTTCCTGTGCTGCACTTATATCAGTTACATTGATCCCAGCTGTGTCTTTGGGCTACAGAATGCCCCCCCCCCCCCCTCCGTGTTATGAAGGAGAGGTGGCATTTTCTGTAGTCCTATCCTAGGGTGACAATGCTACTCCTCCATAGATACAGTACAGTGACTAAGTATTGTCACCCTGGGAAAGGACTACAGAACACCCCCCCCGCCCTTCTTCATAACACAGGGAGGAGACGTGGATCACGGGTGCAGTGCCCAGGATTCTGCGGACTGTCCCTCCTAGCTGCAGATCCATGCCAAGGTACAGACTTTGATTATAGGGCTACAGGAAGGGTCAATGGACTAAAAGTGCAGTGCCTTCATTGCATTGCATTTGTGCTTCATTGAGGTCTTCACATTCACACATCTCCCGGACGAGCCCCCATATTCAGTAATGGGGATGCGTTTTGTGGGCTGTGTCCATGTTTCATGTTCCACCCTAAATATTGGTGAAACATGGTTAGCGAGGGTTAGCCTTTTAAAGTACAAAATAAATATTGATCCTGCCAGAAATCTAGGGATCCAATAACTTCCTGTGCTGCACTTATATCACTTAAATCGATCCCAACTGTCTCTTTGGGCTTTAGAACATTTTATGGGATGTCGTACCAGCAAAAAAATAAAAATAAAATTATTGAATTGAAGCCTGTAAAGCATTGCAACTGGGTCGTAGGTGGAATACACAGGCTTCTTCAAACTATCCGTCCAGCCGCAGGTCCATACTGGGTGATTACAGGGCTGGAGGAAGTATCAATGGACTACAACTGTGGGGAGACATCACTGCATTTTTGCTCCATTGAGATCTACTGTGGCAGGGGAAGATGAGACTTGTAGACTATCCATTCACAGATCTCCCGGACGAGCCCCCGGTAAGGGGAGTACGTTTTGTGGGCTGTGAACATGTTTCATGTTCCGTGAAAGGGTGAAAATACTGCGCTAAACCCAATAGATAAGCAAAAAGCTGCTAACACACAAACAAACCAAGTCTAATACAAATGCAAACAATGAGTGTAGCGCTAATAGTGAAAGTAATGGTGAAAGTAATGAATGCCTGTAGGCATCCAACCATGTAAGTGGGATAAGCGCAAATGGAAAATAGTATATAAATTTAAGTAAATGAACCTCAAAAACTATAATAATAATATAAAGTACACATAAAAAGAAACTAGAAGGAAATGTCCACAACTAAAGTGTCCAACAGTAGGGGACTGGTTCCTCAGTCTTCAACCAAGAAAGGAGAAGTAATGATGGCCAGGATGAGCAGAAATAAACATTCAGGTGAGGGAATGCATACTCTTACCGGATCTGTTGGACGCACCTACCATACGGCAGTGCGTCTATAAGGCTTTGGGATACTAGATCCCCAGTGATGACACCGAATTGGATGGTCTCCTGTAAACCTCAGACTCCAATCGGCACGAAGTATGGTGTAGATGGAAAGCAGGGATTTCCAGAGTTTGAACAGCCAACGAACACGTCCACCGATGGCGATGATCCAGATGCAGTCATCAAAACTCCAACATGGGGAAACAAGGAAAAAAGGGGCTCCACATGGCGTAGGTTAACCAAGGTAGGTTTATTTGGAAATAAATTACCATTATAAAAAATGTGATAACAAAAATAGATAAAATAGCAATGTGAGAAGCAGGAGGTGCTGGTCCGACGCGTTTCAACTAACAAGTCTTCCACAGGGGCAAGAGGAGCAGGGGCTGTTAGTTGAAACTCGTCAGACCAGCACCTCCTGCTTCTCACATTGCTATTTTATCTATTTTTGTGATCACGTTTTTTTATATGGTAATTTATTTCCAAATAAACCTACCTTGGTTGACCTACTCCACGTGGAGCCCCTTGTTTCCCCATGTTGGAGTTTTGATGATTGTATCTGGTTGTAGTTGTGGACATTTCCTTCTAGTTTCTTTTTATGTGTACTTTATATTATTATTATAGTTTTTGAGGTTCATTTACTTAATTTATATACATGTTTCATGTGCCACCCTAACTATGGTTGGAACATGAAACCTCATCAGAGAGGCTTAGCGTTTAAGTACAAAATAAATACTGGTTGATCCTTCCAGAAATCTAGTGAGCTGATAACTTTGTGTGCTGCACTTATATCAGTTACATTGATCCCAGCTATCTCTGTGGATTACAGAACGTCTCCTTCTTATGTTTATGAAGGAGGGTTGGAATGTTCTGTAGACCTGTTCTAGGGTCACGATGCTACTCCTCCATAGATACAGTACAGTGACTGAGCAATGTCACTCTAGGACAGGGGTCTCCAAATGGTTTTTAACCACTTCTGGACCGCCTGCCGTCGTTCTACGTCGGTCCTCTGACGTTAACTGTTGTGGCAGCAGATAGCTGCCATAACCCGGTATTTTCTTCAACGGCATGCGGTCCGCTTTATGAAAAAAGTGGTCGCCATGGTGAATTCCCCAAGAGAGCACTTTTACCGGCAGCTGGAGAGGTGACGTCACCTGAAGGGTAATCCTCCACAGTGAATCACTCTTTTAGGAATGAGTAGTGACTTCTAGATAGTGTGGTTAATCACAAATACAATAAATATCATAACGGGTGTTCTCACCCTGTGCTTAAAGCGGAATTCCACCCAAAAATGGAACTTCCACTTTAAGGGAAGGTGACCCCCTGACATGCCACATTTGGCATGTAATTTTTTTTTTGGGGGGGTGGTGTGGGTAGAGCTGGTACCCTCTTTTTAGAGGGTTCCAGCTCCCACTTCCTCCCCGGGGCTCCACGACTCCAGAAGTAAGTTCACCTCTCCCCTCCCTCTCGGCAATCATGTGGGACACGTCACAGGTCCCAGACTATTGCCCGGCCATTCACAGCGCAGCTCGTGCTTGGGCAGTGCGTGCCCGGCTGTGAAGCCACAGCCGGGCGCCCACAGTGACAATGCTGGCACCGCAGAGAGAAGGGGGAGACGAGCGGGGCTTCGTTCACCCCCCTCATCTCTGAACCCTGGGACAGGTAAGTGTCCGATTTATTAAAAGTCAGCATCTGCAGTATTTGTAGTTAATTTTTTTTTTTAAAGCGGAACTCCGCTTTAAGACGTGTTTATACAAAATAAAGCCCTATTAGCTGTTCTAATTGCAAACTGGTGTGTCAGCCTGCAGTGTGGAAGCGAATGTGCTTAGTGTAATAGTGGAATGTTCTCACCCAATAAGCAATTATAGCCAGATTTCATTCCAAACAATTCATCTCAACAACTATATCATAAAAGTGCAGCATGAATTAATTGTATCCAAATCATTGGTGAACGAAAATAAGTGTATTAACGCATTCTATTAAAAGGAGTTTTTCCGTGAAAAAGATGTATAAAAAAAAATTGGTCATTAATAATTGATTTTATGTTCAGTCTTTTAGTAGTGCAGAAATGGCAAGATTTCAAGTGACTTGTGCTTGTCTAAAAGTGACTCGTGCCTATGTAGCAATTTAGGTGACTTCCGTGCTCCCCTTCAGTTCCCCACTCACCAGATCCCTGCAGGGGTAAATCGCATGCAGGGAGTGTAGTGGCAGCCCTCAGGGCATTCACCTCCTCCTTAGTCCAGCACGTAATGGAGTACCCAGAACCTTGTGCCCCTCTGGGGGTAAGCCGTTCCCAATGGATTAGGTTGCAGTAGTTGCCTCCTCCGTGGTAAACCACAGATTATCCTCATGGACAAAAGAGATGGGTACTCGTAGTGTAAAATCCGGATGATATTTAGTAAAAGTTAATTAATTTGAGTAAAGTTTAAAAACACCACTTGATACAGAAGCGTACCAAGCTCCGTCTTATGCGTTTCATTATAGGACATCATCTGAGGCCCATCATTGGTGTCAGTGGGAGGAATAGTGTCCCATCATTGGTGTTGGTAGGAGGAATAGTGTCCCATCATTGGTGTTGGTGGGAGGAAGAATGTCCCATCATTGGTGTCGGTGGGAGGAATAGTGTCCCATCATTGGTGTTGGTGGGAGGAATAGTGTCCCATCATTGGTGTTGGTGGGAGGAATAGTGTCCCATCATTGGTGTTGGTGGGAGGAATAGTGTCCCATCATTGGTGTTGGTGGGAGGAATAGTGCCCCATCATTGGTGTCGGTGGGAGGAAGAATGTCCCATCATTGGTGTCGGTGGGAGGAAGAATGTCCCATCATTGGTGTCGGTGGGAGGAAGAATGTCCCATCATTGGTGTCGGTGGGAGGAAGAATGTCCCATCATTGGTGTCGGTGGGAGGAAGAATGTCCCATCATTGGTGTCGGTAGGGGAGGAAGGAATGTCCCATCATTGGTGTCGGTAGGGGAGGAAGAATGTCCCATCATTGGTGTCGGTAGGGGAGGAAGAATGTCCCATCATTGGTGTCGGTAGGGGAGGAAGAATGTCCCATCATTGGTGTCGGTAGGGGAGGAAGAATGTCCCATCATTGGTGTCGGTAGGGGAGGAAGAATGTCCCATCATTGGTGTCGGTAGGGGAGGAAGAATGTCCCATCATTGGTGTCGGTGGGAGGAAGAATGTCCCATCATTGGTGTCGGTGGGAGGAAGAATGTCCCATCATTGGTGTCGGTGGGAGGAAGAATGTCCCATCATTGGTGTCGGTGGGAGGAAGAATGTCCCATCATTGGTGTCGGTGGGAGGAAGAATGTCCCATCATTGGTGTCGGTGGGAGGAATAGTGTCCCATCATTGGTGTCGGTGGGAGGAATAGTGTCCCATCATTGGTGTCGGTGGGAGGAATAGTGTCCCATCATTGGTGTCGGTGGGAGGAAGAATGTCCCATCATTGGTGTCGGTGGGAGGAAGAATGTCCCATCATTGGTGTCGGTGGGAGGAAGAATGTCCCATCATTGGTGTCGGTAGGGGAGGAAGGAATGTCCCATCATTGGTGTCGGTAGGGGAGGAAGAATGTCCCATCATTGGTGTCGGTAGGGGAGGAAGAATGTCCCATCATTGGTGTCGGTAGGGGAGGAAGAATGTCCCATCATTGGTGTCGGTAGGGGAGGAAGAATGTCCCATCATTGGTGTCGGTAGGGGAGGAAGAATGTCCCATCATTGGTGTCGGTAGGGGAGGAAGAATGTCCCATCATTGGTGTCGGTAGGGGAGGAAGAATGTCCCATCATTGGTGTCGGTAGGGGAGGAAGAATGTCCCATCATTGGTGTCGGTGGGAGGAAGAATGTCCCATCATTGGTGTCGGTGGGAGGAAGAATGTCCCATCATTGGTGTCGGTGGGAGGAAGAATGTCCCATCATTGGTGTCGGTGGGAGGAAGAATGTCCCATCATTGGTGTCGGTGGGAGGAAGAATGTCCCATCATTGGTGTCGGTGGGAGGAAGAATGTCCCATCATTGGTGTCGGTGGGAGGAATAGTGTCCCATCATTGGTGTCGGTGGGAGGAATAGTGTCCCATCATTGGTGTCGGTGGGAGGAATAGTGTCCCATCATTGGTGTCGGTGGGAGGAATAGTGTCCCATCATTGGTGTCGGTGGGAGGAAGAATGTCCCATCATTGGTGTCGGTGGGGGAGAATAGTGCCTTATGCCACGTACACACGGTCGGACTTTTCGGCTACAAAAGTCGGACAGGCTGTCGGACAGGCTTGCCTACACACGATCACACAAAAGTCAGACGGATTCGTACGTGATGACGTACACTGGACTAAAATAAGGAAGTTGATAGCCAGTAGCCAATAGCTGCCCTAGCGTGGGTTTTTGCCCGTCGGACTAGCACACAGACGAGCGGATTTCTGGGTCCGGCGTAGTTACGACGTAAAGATTTGAAGCATGTTTCAAATCTAAAGTCCGTCAGATTTGCGGCTGGAAAAGTCCGCTGAAAGTCCGGGGAAGCCCACACACGATAGGATTGTCAGCCAGCTTTAGTCCGTCGGCGTCCGTCGGACTTTTGTAGACGAAAAGTCCGACCGTGTGTACGCGGCATTAAGGGCCGGATAAGTCAAGCAAAGGACCACATCCAGCCCATGGGCCGCAGTTTGGAGATCCGCCCTAGGACATCAGTTATGTTACTGGCAGGATTACCAGGTGGAAATAAAGGATCAAACTATTTGAAAAAAGAAAACGAATGCAGCCGCCACATTTAGGGACTGGTGAGCTGCAACATACGAAATTTTTTTTTTATTAAATTTTTTTGCATGTGGATATACTTTAACACAGAGGATTTTTTTGTTTTATTTATCAAATAAACACTCTCTTCATCGGATTAAAAAGATCGCCTTCCTTCTGGCCAAATATACCATTTAAAGATAAAAGGATTGTATATAAGCCATGTCTTAACATTTTCGGGAAGGCATAGCGACTTTAACTATATGTTTCAGGAGGGCGGCTTATTATACTGCTTTCGCTGTTGCTGCCTCTTTTTTGAAGGGATTCATTGTATTTCTGCCAAAACTGGAATCTAGTAACCCCCCCCCCCCCCCCTAACTCCCCCACCCCACGCCTTTCTGTTAAAGCATACACATACTCTTTGCCTCGGCCTAATGAGACTTTTGTTTACTCGGCTGGAAGTGGCTTTCTGCTTTGGGTGCAGGTTTTTATCCCGATGTACAGCGAGAGGCCACACTCCACTGGGAGTTCTATATTCATGGCCCGGCCAAAGGGTAAGGGTTGACTTGACGGTGAACTAGTTTATAAACTGGTTAATAGTGCCGCATTGACTGGTGAGTGTTTTGGGTGAGTGCGTTTTGTACACTCTGTGGAAAACACTTGATTATTTACGTGCACAGTCATCGCTTCGCCTTGACGATCAGTAATCCTGTTAGCTGTGCAGCCCCCCCGATTCACTAGATGCAGCTAATTAAAGGCTATTCATGAAATTTTGCATTTGTGCGTTCTTCCATTTCTAGAAAGTGTAACAGCCCAGTTAGCGGCCTTTTTCCAACTTTTGTGCATCCCTCTGGGCCCTTTTTAGACGCTAATCTGTTTTTTCCTATTGCCCTGCTATAGTGGTGATTTCTAGCAGTCTCCTGTAATAGGTCTCCAGTCTATGTCTCTTGATGCGTGTCTCCAGTCTCTAGCGACTCCTATGGCGTGTCCCCAGTCTCTAGCGACTCCTATGGCGTGTCCCCAGTCTCTAGCGACTCCTATGGCGTGTCCCCAGTCTCTAGCGACTCCTATGGCGTGTCCCCAGTCTCTAGCGACTCCTATGGCGTGTCCCCAGTCTCTAGCGACTCCTATGGCGTGTCCCCAGTCTCTAGCGACTCCTATGGCGTGTCCCCAGTCTCTAGCGGCTCCTATGGCGTGTCCCCAGTCTCTAGCGGCTCCTATGGCGTGTCCCCAGTCTCTAGCGGCTCCTATGGCGTGTCCCCAGTCTCTAGCGGCTCCTATGGCGTGTCCCCAGTCTCTAGCGGCTCCTATGGCGTGTCCCCAGTCTCTAGCGGCTCCTATGGCGTGTCCCCAGTCTCTAGCGGCTCCTATGGCGTGTCCCCAGCAACTGACTGTATCCTGTTGTGTGTTTTCTGTCTCTGATAATATATATTCACTGAATCTTAGGTGCGTCCCTTTGATGAAAAAAAAATAAATAAAAGTTGACCGCCATTGCCGTAGATGCTTGTCCTCCCTTTACTGTTTGCAGGTGGCTTGGTTCCTTTGTGGAGTCCTTTGGAGCCCCTTTTCATGCAAATTTCCAACAAGCACGGGCAGCCAGAGCAGGTTGCATCAGGCACATATGCGTGATGGTGCTGCATCATGGGACACGTGGTCCCAAGGAGGAAGGGGGTCGGTGATACTTACTCTTAAGGGATACGTTTTTGTTCCTTATTGGATGTTTGGGTACTGGAACCCAGAGAGCTCCTAACCTCCCGTAGTTTCTCACTAGAAGAACAAGATAAAAGAAAAAAATGTTGGGCATGATATAGGAGAACATGGAGGTTTGGGGTTAAATATGGGTGATGCCCAGGTATACACTTTAATTCTAATGATGTAGTATAATCCTTTAAACTATGCTTTACTTGCTTTGTGCTAACATTGGTCCTAAATTGAGGATTTTTCAACCTAACAGGCCTAATACATATAGATGCCATTTGTTTGCTTGGGGGAAAAAAATCTGGCCTTTGCCGTGTGGTTACGATTGCCTGCCCAAGTAGACAAACACAGCGAGATCACAACTGGTTCATGATCTGTGAACTACTCAGTTCGCTAACTTTCATTAAATATTTACCATGCAGTGTAGCTAATTCATCTAAACTATTAACAGGTGTCAGAGAACTCATATGCTCCTCCAAATGTATCCATTTAAATATGCTTTAACCCAGGCACAATCAACCAGGGTCCCATGGAACTCTGGGATCCCTCCAGAGGTTACTAGAGGTTCCTTGAGCTGTGGCTGGTTCACCTTCTATTTGATGATGCCTGCATGGATCCAAGGTGAACACCACTTGGCAGAGCCACCTGGATGAATCCAATGATTCTTTTTAGGTATCTGTAAACCACTACTGTAATAAGGGCCACCAATGTAAGGGACATTTTTTCCACCAGGAAATTTTTCCCATTGACTGCAAAAAAAGCCAGTTTTTAGCGAGCGTTCCCTAAGACCTGAAACTTATCTCACTTCCCGAGCACTGTTTTAAAACGGCACCCAACTCTTAAATTACCCACAGAACGGCCATGGTGCTTTGCCAAGAGCTAAGGAGCTTTACATCTGGAGGCCAAAAAAACCCTGGATCCGAGCCATGCGTTTTTATGGTGGGCTGGGCACCAGCACCACAGCAACCGATGACACTGTGCAGCAAGCTGCCCATACCATGGAAATGTATGCCAATGTGCAGTGCCATTACATTTTTTTTGCCTCCCTCCTAAATTACCTGTAGTGTTCTCAGGGTTGGGAACTGCTGCCTTATGCCGCGTACACACGGTCTACAAAAGTCCGACGGACTAAAGCTGGCTGACAATCCGATTGTGTGTGGGCTTCCCCGGACTTTCAGCGGACTTTTCCAGCCTCAAATCTGACGGACTTTAGATTTGAAACATGCTTCAAATCTTTACGTCGTAACTACGCCGGACCCAGAAATCCGCTCGTCTGTGTGCTAGTCCGACGGACACAAACCCACGCTAGGGCAGCTATTGGCTACTGGCTATCAACTTCCTTATTTTAGTCCGGTGTACGTCATCACGTACGAATCCGTCGGACTTTTGTGTGATCGTATGTAGGCAAGTCCGTTCGTAAGAAAGTCTGCCGCAAGTCCGCCAAAAGTCCGACAAAAGTCAGTCGAAAGTCTGTCGGACAAGCTGTCGGACTTTTGTAGACGAAAACTCCGACCGCGTGTACGCGGCACTAGAAAACAGAGATAGACAGCTAATATTCTATGTGAAGCTTGTCCCTTCCACACCTCACCTCTTGAGGCTTCATTTTAGTAGACTGTACTGCCAAAAGAATTTAGACTTCCCTCCAAATAACTGAGTTCAGGCGTTTCCAGTGAAACGCACTGGTAATACTACAGCATACAAAGACATTCCATAGTTCCATACAGACATGGTTTGACCAGGTTGGTGTTGAGGAACTCTAGTGTCCTGCACAGCCCTGACCTCAACCCTACTGAACACCTTTGGGAAGAATTGGAGCTCTAATCCAGGTCTTCTCAACCAATGCCAGTACCTGACCTGATCATAAATTCATTGTTTGACCAGTTTGGTGTGGAGGAACTCAAGTGGCCTGCACAGAGCCCTGATCTCACTCCTACTGAACACCTTTGCGAATGGAAATACCAAGTGTGAGCCAGGTCTTCTCACCCAACATCAGTACCTGACCTTACAAATGAGCACAAATTCCTACAGACACACTCCAAAATCTTGTGAAACATCTTCCCAGAAGAGTGGGTGCAGTTGTAACCTCAAAGCGGGAACTCCAAATAATTCCCATGGTTTTGTAACCTGGTTGGGGTTGTCCAACAAGCTCAGCTAGGTGTCCACAAACATTTGGCCATTTAGTATAAGCGAGCCTTTCTATAAGAGTAAAAGACCACTAAGGAGTCTGTGTGGGAAGACTGAGCCAAGCTTGACCTTTATCGGGAACGCCAGCCTCCTACATCCACCGCAACTATTGATTGGTTTTTGTATACTGTTTTAACCATTACATCTGCTTTCTCTGTCTTGTATGATGAGTTTAACTACCAATGTTTGTCACAGTTTTGCTTAAATGGTAATTTTTGCAATTTCATTTTTTTTTATTTTTACATTAGTGCGTGCGCTGCTGTCATGTGTTGTGCTATGACTTGCCGTGCAAGCTCTGCTTTCCTACTTCACCTTTGACCAGTCATTTGGAAGAATATCATTGTTATCTTTCGGGGACATACAGTGGGAAGTCAAGTGATATAAACATGGTCACACCTAGGTAGATCCCTTGCTATGCAGCCAAAAATAATTTGGAATGTTTCACCTTTCTTTTCAGTTATTATTAAAGGAGGGGAAATCTTTTCCGTAAGAGAGATTGACTTAAAGCGTGCCTTTCATCATTCATTGACCTTCTCTAATATTCACAAATTCTTTACAGCATTTCTCCCAATATTTTTTTTTTTTTTTTAAGAAAAAATTTGCTGTGCCCTCTTCCTTATCCCTCGCGTAGGGGAAGGATATGATGGGTGATGCTCTTGGGAAATCCTCATCACAAAATGGAGATACAGGGCAGAGTAATTCCTGTTTCCACATGTTGCTTTCTCGTTGGCCTCATGAGTTCGGTGTCGCTCCATCAATTGTGAGTGATATTCTATGTAAAGTATTTAGTAGGGGTGCAACGGATCGTCATCGATCCGTGATCCGATCCGCGGAGGTTGATCCGTAACGGGACACCTCTGTGGCCATAGAAAAGGCCGCGGCTTTGGCCTAGCTCCAGAGCGGCGGCCATCTTGGTACACCCGGCGGCCGTTTAGCACGTCGAATGACGGAGCGATCACTTGTAACAAACCGGCGTCATGTCATGACGCCGGTTCCTCTCTCTCCCCCTCTGTGTACTGATCTGTACAGTGGAGGGGAGAGATCGGATGGCAACAGTGCCAATACTCTGCAATGCCCTGCCAATACTCTGCAATGCCCTGCCAATACTCTGCAATGCCCTGCCAATACTCTGCAATGCCCTGACAATTCTCTTCCATACCCTGCCAATACTCTGCCATACCCTGCCAATAGTCTGCCATACCCTGCCAATATACCCGCCAATACTCTGCCAATAGGGAGATTGTGGATATTACTGTGGGGGAGATTTTTTTTTTTGTTGATCCGAAAATGATCCGAACCGTGACTCCTGATCCGAGGAACGATCCGAACCGTGAGTTTTTTGATCTGTTGCACCCCTAGTATTTAGGGGAGTGGTGCATGGAAATGGGTATTTTCTCTGCACCTCTTGGTGATCCTGTTGCTTTTGGTTTGCTGAACAGTTTGCTGTGGTACACTGTTTTGGGGGGAAAAAGGCGGATCATTTTTGTTAGATGTGCTACCTACCAGCCCATTCAAAATACTGGGCTACTTTTATGCACAAGGATATGTGGGTTGACGCAAAGTACAGTGCATCCGGAAAGTATTCGCTTTTTCCACATTTTATGTTACAGCCTTTTTCCAAAATGGATTAAATTTTATTATTTTTCTTATAATTCTACAAGCTATATCCAATAATGACAACGTGAAAGAAGTTTGTTTGAAATTTTTGCAAATTTATTAAAAATAAAAACCAAACAAAATCCCTTGTACATAAGAATTTGCAGCCTTTACCATGACACTCCAAAATTGAGCTCAAGTGCATCCTGTTACCACTGATCATTCTTGAGATGTTTCTACAACTTCATTGGAGTCCACCTGTGGTAATTTCAGTTGATTGGACATGATTTGGAAAGGCACACACCTGTCTATGTAAGGTCCCACAGTTAACAGTGCATGGCTGCACAAAACCAAGCCATGAAGTCCAAGGAATTGCCTGTAGACCTCCGAGACAGGATTGTATCAAGGCACAGATCTGGGGAAGGGTACAGAAAAATGTCTGCAACATTGAAGGTCCCAATGAGCACAGTGGCCTTCATCATCCGTAAATGGAAGAAGTTTGGAACCACCAGGACTCTTCCTAGAGCAGGTGGCCAGGACAAACTGAGCGATCAGGGAAAAGGGCCTTAGTCGAGGAGGTGACCAAGAACCTGATGGTCATTTTGACAGAGCTCCAGCTCTGGTACAAAAAAAGTTCTCCAAAAGGCACCTGAAGGAATCTCCGAGCATGAGAAACAAAATTCTCTGGTCTGATGAAGCAAAGATAGAACTCTTTTTTTTTTTTTTTTTTTTTTTTTTAAAGAAAGAACATGTTTACTCGTATTCATGGCAGACATAGAAATCTTGTACAACATACAGTTACAGACGTGAAATGTATTGCAGAATAAACAAAGATGTGTACACAATGTGTCTAAGAATTGTCATTAGCATAATATATTCCATACTATAACCTGACATAGGAGCTGCAATCACATTTACTGATCCTATTACGATATCATAGCGTACATTGGAATATGAAAGTAATACAACCAATATAGAATAGCATACTTGCACTATACCCCTGTGACACGCCCACATCAAGCTATTCCGTGCAAGTCTCACTAGCCTCAAGCCATTTATCCCACACTCTATTATATTTGCCTGGGCATCCTCTATGCTTATAAAGCAATTTTTTGTTGGGCAGTGATTTATTAATTTCAGCAAACCAGCTTTGAGTTGAGGGAGCATGGGATCGCATCCAGTATTGAGCGATTACTTTTCTGGCACAGAAAAGAGTTTCCTGTAAGAATGTGGCTTGGTATTTCTCGATTGTGACATCTGGGAGCAGTCCCAGAAGGCACAGTTTGGGAACCACCTGCACTGGGGAACCCATTTGGTCGTGTAGGAATTTGATAACTTGCGCCCAATAACTCTGGATATGTGGGCAGGACCAGAGCAGGTGGAAGAAAGAACAGGGGTTGTCTGCACACCTTGGGCAGTCAGGACTCTGGTCTGGGCGAAATTTCGCTAGTCTGGCCGGCGTAAGGTAAGATCTATGGACTATGTACATTTGGGTAAGACGGTCAGATAGTTTAGGAGATACTTTTTTAATATTTTCCAATACCTCATCCCAGTCCGAATCATCTATGGGTCCAATATCTACCTCCCATCTGAGTTTAGCTGTGTCAACTACCCTCGCTACCGTGCGTGTGCGTATAATGGTGTATAGGGTGGAAATTAATTTCTCGGGATCCTCACCCACGACTATGTCAACCATAGGTAGCATTTGTATATTGGGGAATTCTGTCGCAAATTGGGTGTTTAAGGCGTGCCTTAATTGGATGTATTTAAATTTCATGAGTGGGGATAGTTCAAACTCTTCTTGTAGCGATTGAAAGCTTCTTACACCCAGAGGGGAGATCACCTGAAACAGATATATTATACCCTTTGTAGCCCATGTAGTCGCTCCTGGCAAATGCTTCAGTTCTGGTAGTTGTGGATTGTGCCATAATGGTGTATGTGAGTGGAAAAAATCCGCCCCGACAAGTTTGAGTGCGCCCTCCCATACGCTCTTGTGTTGATGCAGCAGGGGGTTCCGAGCAGCCCAGCCCCCCCTGCTGCCTCTGCCTCTGAAGATCACCTGGAGGGGGGAGTGAGCAGCTGAGTTTGGTTTCCTGCAAGTCAAAGTTTGATATCTAGTGGTGTCAGTTTTGTGGAGATGGTATAAGTGTGAAAGTTGTGCCGATATATAGTATGCATGTAGGTCTGGGAGGGCCGCCCCTCCCGAAGAGGTCGGGTTCTTCAGAGTGTGCCACGCCAACTTGTGTCGGCTGGTTCCCCAAATAAATGAATTAAGTATATGTTCTATTACTTTGAATGTTTTAAGAGGAATAAGAACTGGCGAGTTCCACATTATATATAGGAATTTTGGAAGGAGCACCATTTTGAATAGATTAATCCTACCCATAATTCCCAGTGGGAGTTTTGCCCAAGCTTGTGTACGCAGTTTTAAATACGCGAGTAGTGGCTCAATATTATTGGGGAGAAATTCTAGGGGCTCTTTGATGATCTGTATACCAAGATATTTGAAAGACGCCACTCTTTGTAAAGGAAGGGATGCGGAAAGGTGTGTAGGTGCAGTTGGGTCCAGTGGCATGATTTGTGATTTGGTCCAGTTTATACTCAAGCCTGAGTGTTTACCAAAGTCTTCGATGGTCTGTAGGGCAGCCTGGAGAGACGGGCCTGTATCCCGCAGGTACAGCAGCATGTCGTCTGCATAGAGACTCACCGTCTCCACCAGGTTCCCCACCCTAAGTCCCTGAACGTCTGGGTGCTCCCTGAGGGATATAGCCAGAGGCTCAGCTGCCAAGGCATAGAGAAGTGGGGAGAGTGGACACCCCTGTCTGGTTCCACGTTGTAGTGGAAAGGGTGTCGAGGTCCTCCCATTCACAAGTACAGTGGCCTCTGGTGAGAAGTACAATAACTGGACCCATTTGGTGAATTTGGGGCCAAAGCCGAACCCCCTAAGGCACTCCCAAAGGTACTCCCACTCCACGGAGTCAAAAGCCTTGGCGGCATCTAGTGCCACCACTGCTCTGTCCCCGACTGTGTCATGTGCCGCTTGAATATTAATATAGAGCCTACGGAGATTCATGGCTGTATTTTTCCCAGGCATGAATCCCGTTTGGTCGGGATGGATTATGGATAGGATAATACGGTTCAGGCGGATAGCAAGTATTTTGGCTAGAATCTTGATATCTGCCTGAAGGAGCGAGATTGGACGGTAGGACTCTGGGTATTGGGGGTCCTTGCCAGGTTTGGGAATCACTACAATTACTGCTTGCCTAAGGGATTGTGGAAGAGATCCAGTCTCGAAGATATGTTTGTATAGTTTTAATAGTTCAGGCACTAGGACTTCGGAGTAAGAAGCGTAAAAATCTAGGGGAATACTATCTCGCCCAGGGGCCTTAGCTGGGGCCAACGAAGCTATCGCGGCTACTATCTCATCAGACGATATTGGGGCCTCCATTTCTTGCATCTGGGACTCTGACAGTTTGGGAAGGGGTATGTTTTGGAGAAAAGCCTGGGTCTCTTGTGCTGCAACCCCGACCTTGGAAGAATATAGATCAGCGTAATAACTACGAAATATGTTTGCCACTGTGTCTGGGTCAGATGTTGTTGTGCCCTGGGGGTCTTTTAGAGAGACCACCACCGGGGGGTTCGTGTCTTGCCTTGCTAGATATGCCAGGAGTTTGCCCGCCCGTTCCCCCTGTTCAAATACCCGTTGTTTAGAGAATAGAAGCTTCTGGTTGGCTTTTTCGAAGAGGAGTTGGTCTAGCACCCTCGTTCGTAATTTAAGAAGGGATGCATTGGCGGGCGTGGGGTCTAGGTTGAATTCTCTGGTGTCGATGTCTAGTTGTTCGGTGGCCTGTGTCAATTTGATTTTGGATGTGGTTTTTAGCCTGTTAATACGATGGGAGATAATTGTACGGACATGTAGTTTAAACGATTCCCATATCATATCCATAGGGGCGGTGTCACGGTTCGTATTGAAATAGAATTGCCATTCTGAGCTAATGTCCTCCTGTTCCTCGAGTAGTGAGAGCCAAAAGGAGTGCAGCCGCCAGGTGCGGGGTCCCGCAGGGGGGGCAATGCGCAGGGTGGCCCAGCAAGGGGCATGATCCGATAGGGATCTAGTGTGATACCCAGATTCTGTGAGGGATGGTATAAGTGTGTCTGAGAGCAGTATTAGGTCTATTCGGGACATAGAGGAGTGTGTCGCCGAAAAGCATGAGTAGGCTCGAGTGTGGGGATGTCTGTAGCGCCACGCGTCGGTCAAAGAGAAGTCACGCAGCAGTCGCCCAAATCTAGTGGTGTCCGGGGATAGGCTATCCTGTTGCATGCGTAGTCTGTCTAATGAGGGGTTCATAACTTCGTTAAAGTCACCCAACCAGATAGCAGGTGTTGCTGGGTACTGTGCCATGTATGTTAAACCTTCAGTAAGAAGGCTAGAGTTGTATGGTGGGGGAATATAGAAGGCCATGAGTAGGTATTGTGAACCACATATTGTACACTGTAGAAAAATGAACCTGCCCTGGGGGTCAGTCCGCACCGACAATATGCCAAACGAAACTGATTTGGCAATGAGTATGGACACTCCTCTAGAGTACAAAGAATGGGTGGCGTGATACGCCCATCCTATCCACGGGCGCTTCATCGCCAACTGAAGTTGGCCTGTGATGTGCGTTTCGACCAGCACCGTAATGTCCGCTCGATACGACTTGAGGCATCCGAAAATTGCGGTGCGCTTAACCTTGTCACGGATTCCTCTGACATTCCAAGTCAGAAACTTGATGTCAGTCATCCTCCAGCAGACATATAGCGTGGTGGGAATGGTGCAAGACAACTTCCCAGGGCAAGTTCATATACATTCAATACAATAAATCTGAGTTTGTGAAATCTTATCAGTGCTAGGTGCAGTCTATGTTCACGTTCCTTGATTTGCATAAGAATAATGTCCATGTTCTTTAAAAGCAATAGTAACAACAAAAACATTTCCCCGACCCCCCCCCACCCAGTCCTCAGCCACCCCAACCTGGCTGGGACATCAACCCCATAACTAGTGTCACTACCTTTTGAACATATTTCAAATTGTATGAGCCAAGGTAGTGCACAACACCCCTAGCAGCCACAGTGAGAACCTATCCGGCTACACTCACGGCTTAGGGTCAAACCTATTAGTAAGGGCAAATAAACACTGGGTTATTATCGGGAATGAGAGACGTTCTCCCTTCCGGTTGTGGCATATAGACATTGTAATCAACCTGTATTATATTGCATGGGTGAAAGGCTACCCCCTGTGTATCGCGTTGCATCTTCTGATCTTCTCCTTGCCTTTTCGTGGATGAAGAGTTGGCATAGTTGCCTATGGAGTAGGAGAAAGGGCCGCGTGGGTGCAGTTCATCTCCATGCATATATTTCCTTGAAGTGGAAGAGTTCAAAAGTTCAGGGCCCGGCAGTTCTCTTGGTTAAGTCCCGTAATCTGTGTATTGGTTTCAGTATGTCATAGTTTATGCATATCTGCAATATGGGTACTGTTTCGGGCGCTAGATTATGTAGTGAGCAGTTCACTGAGCACCAACATATCCTGGGATTCGGATATAGATTTCAAGCGTGAGGTAACTGCGTCTGACATTGCCAGGCCTACACAGCTTGGAGAGAGTTAGGTGAGGGTAAAGTACATTTGGATGCGACCAGTTGGAGTCTTTCACAGGGTCATAACTTTACATACCGTTGCCTGGAGATCAGTCCTGGGCCGGACGGTTCCGTTCAGCATCGCGATGGTCCAACCACTCCGATGCCTGCACCGGGTCCTCAAAGAAGTAGGCACGATCGTCTCCAGCCACGCGGAGTCGGGCGGGGTAAAGCATAGCATATTTCAATTGGTGAGCTCTAAGGCGCTTTTTAACATCCAGGAACCGGGCCCTCTGTTTCTGTACTTCGGCGGAGAAATCCGGAAAGGCCGATACATGACCCGACTGGAACGGGATATTACCCTTTAGCCTGGCAAGGCGTAGTACAGCGTCTCGGTCCCTGAAATTTAGTAGCTTCGCGATAAACGTGCGCGGCGGGGCCCCTTCAGGTGGGCGGCGCGCCGGCATACGGTGAGCCAGCTCAACTACGAAGGTCCCAGAGAAGGCCTCTCTGCCATACGTGGAGATTAGGAGTTTTTCAAGGAAAGTGGCTGGATCTGATCCCTCCTGAGCCCTCCGGGAGGCCAATAAAACGTAGGTTGGATCTACGGGCGCGATTTTCCAAATCGTCATGCTTCTGTGCCAGCATCTGAATTTGGCGCTTTAAATCTTCCTGGGAGTGTTGCAGGGGATAAAGTGTGTCTTCCGCCCGGCCGATTCTGGTCTCTGTCTCTGTAACTCTTTCCCTGAGCTTGGTCATGTCATGCCTAATGAGAGATATGTCCACTTTAACCTCTTCTATTTTCGTTGTGAGGGTGGATTGGCATAGGGATATCGCCTCAAGCACCTTGGCTGTATCAGCCGTCCCCTGGTCAGCTTGGGGAACTGCGTGCTCTGATGAGGAGGCGCCATCTTGTCCCTCATGGTCGCGTTCCGTTCTTCGGTATCTGTCTAGAGAAGAGGAGGCGGCTGTGTTCCTCTTTGGCGGAGACATGTTCCAGGCTGTATCAGCTTCGGATTCGCGGGAGTACGGAAGAAATGCCTGATTCGGGTCTTCAGGATATCGGGTAAAGGATCTGCCACAAGCGGAGCTCTGGTCACTCACGTCCTATCTCATTCCCGTCCAGGCCACGCCCCAAAAAAGATAGAACTCTTTGGTCTGAATGGCAAGCATCATGTCTGGAGGAAACCAGGCACCGCTCATCACCTGGCCAATACCATCCCTACAGTGAAGCATGGTGGTGGCAGCATCATGCTGTGATTATGTTTTTCAGAGCCAGGAACTGGGAGACTAGTTAAGATCAAGGGAAAGATGAATGCAGCAATTTAGAGAAATCCTTGATGAAAATCTGCTCGAGAGCGCTCTGGACCTCAGACTGGGGTGAAGGTTCATATTCCAACAGGACAATGACCCTAAGCACTCCGCCAGCATAACAAAGGAGTGACTACGGGACAACTCTGTGAATGTCCTTAAGTGGCCCAGCCAGAGCCCCGACTTGAACATGATTTAACATCTCTGCAGAGATCTGAAAATGGCTGTACATGGTGCTCCCCATCCAACCTGATGGAGCTTGAGAGGTCCTGCAAAGAAGAATGGGAAAATTGCTCAAAAATAGGTGTGCCAAGCTTGTGGCATTATACTCAAAAAGACTTGAGGCTGTAATTGGTGCCAAAGGTGCTTGAACAAAGTATTGAGCAAAGGCTGTGATACTTATGTACATGGGTAGGGGTGCAACGGATCGTCATCGATCCGTGATCCGATCCGCGGAGGTTGATCCGATCCGTGGAGGTTGATCCGTACGGGACACCCGCGATCTGCTCTGTGGCCTCGGCCATAGTAAAGGCCGCGGCTTTGGCCTAGCTCCGGAGCGGCGGCCATCTTGGTACACCCTTCGGCCGTTTAGCACGTAATCGCTCCGTCAAATGACGGAGCGATCACTTGTAACAAACCGGCGTCATGTCATGTCGGTTCCTCTCTCCCCTCTGTGTACTGATCTGTACAGTGGAGGGGAGAGATCGGATGGCAGCAGTGCCAATACTCTGCAATGCCCTGTCAATACTCTGCAATGCTCTGCTGCAATACCCTGCCAATACTCTGCAATGCCCTGCCAATATACCTGCCAATACCCTGCCAATAGGGAGATTGTGGATATTACAGTGGGGGAGATTTTTTTTTTTTTGTTGATCCGAACCGTGACTCCTGATCCGAGGAACGATCCGAACCGTGAGTTTTTTGATCCGTTGCACCCCTATACATGGGATTTTTTTCGTTAATTTTGAATAAATTTGCAAAGATTTCAAACAAACTTCTTTCACGTTGTAATTATTGGGTTTTGTTTTGTAGAATTTTGAGGAAAATGAGTGTAATCTATTTTGGAATAAAGCTGTAACATAACAAAATGTGGAAAAGTGAAGCGCTGTATATACTTTACGGATACACTGTATAATGTGAATGGCCCTCAAGCAAGCTGGCCAAATGACTTACAAGTTGGGCATGATTCCCCAAGGCAGAAGTGTGATGGAGTGATGAGGTTGCCTACTCCTGCCCTAGACAACACGCTGGCCAACAATTTGTGGACACCTGACCATCACACCTATATGAGCATGTTGGCCATTTCATTCCAATACCCCCCCCCCGTGGCTATAACCGCGCCACTCTACTGAGAAAGGACGTTCTACAGGATTTTGGAGTGTGTATGCCCATTAAGCTAATTGAACTATTGTGACTCACCATAGGATTTTCAGTTCACCCCAAAAGGTGCTAAGTAGGGTTGAGGTCAGGGCTCTGTGCAGGTCACTCGAGTTCCTCCATACCAAACTGTAATGGGACATCTCATTCCAAAACCATGGCTATTATTATGGATTTGCCCCTTTTCAGCTCTACCAGCCTCTACTCCACTGGAAAGAATTTCTGTTGATGTCTTTGGGAATCTCTGCCCATTTGTGAGGCTAGGTACTGATATTGGACGAGAAGACTTGGCTGACAATAGGACTTGTAGTCCACCCCAAAAGGTGTTCAGTAGGGTTGAGGTCAGGGCTCTGTGCAGGCCACCTGAGTTCCTCCACACCCAGCTGGTAAAACCATGTCTGTATGGAGTTGGTTTTGTACATGGGTTTACAGTCATGCTGAAACAGAAAGGGACCTTCACCAAATTGGCAGCTAAAGGTTGAAAGAGCACATTTGTATAAAATGACTCTGTATGCTATATCTTGAAGGAGGTAGTTTTTTTGGGGTGCATCATGAATGATGCACCCCAAAAAAAAAAGTGAGAGGACAAAGGTTTAGTTGCCAGTATTGCTTGTATAGTCATGTCAGTGCTGGCACCCTGATGACTGGTTGGGTAATGGGGAAGAAGCAACAGGAGAGGGGGAGAAAACCCAGATCCATAGAATGAATGAAGCAGGGAGATCCTTGCACTGCAGGTCCACAAGTACAGCTTCCCCTCCAGCAGGGAGAACGGTGAGCAGGACAGTAGTGACATCACCAAATCTTATGAGGTTAGCAGTCCGTGCCCTACCTTAGATGATCTCTGACTGCAGATATACAGCTATGAGGGTCAAGGCACAGGAAGTGCAGTACCGTTTTTCAGGAAAGGTTCAAGACAAAAGGTGACTTCTAGACAATTTCTAGATGTCCCCATTAATATAGCAAACCTTCATTTTTGAGCTCGGGTCTACTGTAACCCTTTACTGGGTGTTCATGTTGTGATGGTCAGGTGTCCATGTACTTTGGCCACATGGTGTAGCTCACCCGTTGTTTCAGATATTTTTAGTATCTTCTTCTGCTATTACACATGCACCCATGACTGTAGAGTCATTCAGTGGCTTTGGCTTATCTTACATTTTGACAGATAATAGGCTCACAGTTTGGTTGTCATTAACTAAAGCATACCTCCCACCCCTTCCTCTTCGGATATGTACTGAGATGGTAAATGCTATTTTGGGAGGATGTTGCTCGTTTCCTGTGATAGACCTACCCTTGGGTTTGATTGCATGTACCTAAACGAATGTATGCTTAGCGCAAGGCAACACGTGTTTTCTGCCCTTGCCATTAAAAAACTATCTTGTTTGGATGAACTCCTATAAGTGTCTCCAGAATGTATAAAAAAAAAAAATTTTATATATATATATATATATATATATATATATATATATATATATATATATATATATATATATATATATATATATATATATATATATATATATATATATATATATATATATATATATATATATATATATATATATAATCTATCACTTTAGAAGCGGCAGGAGAGGTGACCAACCAGCCAGAGCGTCCGCCGGCTGGCCAAAGCCGATGCTTCGTTCGGATCTAGTAATCCGCAAGCAATGACATCACTTCCCGGATTATTGGCATCTCTCCATAAAGAGTACCTGTCACTGCCTATTAGTGTCACAAAAGAGGTTTACATTCTTTGTGACAGCAATCACCGTGATAAAAAATTTTTTTTTTAAAATGACAGTGTAAAAAAAAAAAAAAATTTTTTAATGTACAATATATCGGCAAAAAAATCTGTTATCAGGAGAGGTGTCCGAAATATCTGTATCGTATCGGCACCGAAAAAACGATATTGGTCGATCCCTAGTTTGAAGTAATTTTCTAGCAAAAAATACAGATTTTTTACATGTAAGTAAACAACAAATGTCAGAAAAAGGCTGGGTTCTTAAAGCGGAGTTCTGCTAAAAAAAAAAAAAAAAAAGTTAAGTCGTCAGCTACAAATACTGCAGCTGTTGACTTTTAATAATCGGACGCTTACCTGTCCCAGGGTCCAGCGATGTGGGGGGAGCGAAGCCCCGCTCGTCTCCCCCTCTTCTCTGCGGCTCCGGCATTGTAGGTGTGGGCGCCCGGCTGTGGCTTCACAGCTGGGCACCCACTGCGCATGCGCGAGCCACGCCGCTCGCCGTCACTGTCCAGGCAATCATCTGGGACCTGTGACGTGTCCCAGATGATTGCCGAGAGGGAGGAGGGAGATGTGATCTCCCTTCCGATGCGTCGGGAACAAGTGGGAGCTGGGACCCAAGAGGGTACCGACTCCCCCCCCACCCCCCCAAAAAAAATGACGTGCCAGATGTGGCATGTCAGGGGGTCACCTGCCTTAAAGTGGAAGTTCCATTTTTGGGTGGAACTCCGCTTTAAGTGGTAAAAAAAAAAAAAACAATTAATAATAATTTGTTATAACATGCATGTGATTCGGTCAGGGTTTATATCTACTTCTATGTAACAGTTTAGTTAGTTTTTTCGCCTACTTGTGTGCACTGCTTGGCGGAGTATAGAAGGGACCTTCGCCTGTGAGGAAGGCTTGGTTTAATCAAACAGGTAATCCTTTGAGAAATGGCAAGCCGTTTCATGTGATCCAACACTTGCCTGTGACCGAGAGAGAGAAAGCACAGAGAGCGTGCGTCCTGCAACCGTCCCCAATGTCTGTAAGTCGAATATTCTTTAAATTAGCTTGGTTACTTTATAACTAAACACATGCAATTTGTTCCTGATTACTTCTATAAGTAGAATGTGGTTCCCATTATCTCCGGGCTTTGGGAATTCATTGTTTTTCTTTAATGGGAATTTGCTTTGCGTTAACTGTTGGCAGAAGTCATGGCATCCTTCATCTATATTGGACTTTGCGTCTTTATAAATATCTTTTGTTTCTCTTCAATTAAATAGAATAAAACATTCTGGTAACGCGGCCTATTTTGCTTTTCTTTTAAGTATTCTTATAATTACAAAATAGAAAACAAACAAAGATGAGAATTGTGTTGGGTAAATCGACCGTTCTGCTTTGTGTTGACTTACTGATGTGAGGTCTACCAGCATTGAATTCTCCGCAGGATGTTTTTATTAAATTGGCCTATTCACTAAAAAATGTTTAAAGTGTGTTTTTGCTCATTTATCTTCTTATATACCAAAAAAAAATCAGTTTCCCCAAGAAAACCAAAAGTTTGTATGGATGCTGTGACATTTTATTATTTGGAACCTCTTTGCATCGGAAAAATGTCTGCCTTTATACAACTGGGCTACTGTTGGTGGTGGTGGTGGTGGTGGTGGGGGGGGGGGGGGGGGTGGGGTGTCAATGTCTTAAAATCCAACATGACCCATGCGTTTTACTTTGTATGTCTGAGACCTCTGAGAAGCAAACATTTTTCATTGCCCAAGGAGGACCTTGCAGCCTCAGGTACTGATGTTAGATGAGAAGACCTTGGCATTCCAGTTCATCTCAAGGGTGTTATGTAGGGTGCAGGACAGGGCTCTGTGTAGGTCAGTTGAGTTCCTACACACCATCTTCTTTTTTTTTTTCAGCTGAGCTACTGATGGTTTTTGGGGGTCAACGTCTTCAAATTCAAAACGGTCAATGGGTTTTCCTTCGTATGTCTGAGACATCTGAGAAGCAAACATTTCTCATTGCCCAAGGAACCCAAGTTGAGAAACCCAAAGAAGATCATTAAAACAGTATCAAACAGTTGATGGTCATTAATGTATCCTCAAACATTGGTCATTGTAGTGCCCCCCTCCTACATTGATGGTCACTGTAGTGCCCCCCTCCTACATTGATGGTTACTGTAGTGCCCCCCTCCTACATTGATGGTTACTGTAGTGCCCCCCTCCTACATTGGTGGTCACTGTAGTGCCCCCCTCCTACATTGATGGTCACTGTAGTGCCCCCCTCCTACATTGGTGGTCTCTGTAGTGCCCCCCTCCTACATTGGTGGTCTCTGTAGTGCCCCCCTCCTACATTGGTGGTCTCTGTAGTGCCCCCCTCCTACATTGGTGGTCTCTGTAGTGCCCCCCTCCTACATTGGTGGTCTCTGTAGTGCCCCCCTCCTACATTGGTGGTCTCTGTAGTGCCCCCCTCCTACATTGGTGGTCTCTGTAGTGCCCCCCTCCTACATTGGTGGTCACTGTAGTGCCCCCCTCCTACATTGGTGGTCACTGTAGTGCCCCCCTCCTACATTGGTGGTCACTGTAGTGCCCCCCTCCTACATTGGTGGTCACTGTAGTGCCCCCCTCCTACATTGGTGGTCACTGTAGTGCCCCCCTCCTACATTGGTGGTCACTGTAGTGCCCCCCTCCTACATTGGTGGTCACTGTAGTGCCCCCCTCCTACATTGGTGGTCACTGTAGTGCCCCCCTCCTACATTGGTGGTCTCTGTAGTGCCCCCTCCTACATTGGTGGTCTCTGTAGTGCCCCCCTCCTACATTGGTGGTCTCTGTAGTGCCCCCCTCCTACATTGGTGGTCTCTGTAGTGCCCCCCTCCTACATTGGTGGTCTCTGTAGTGCCCCCCTCCTACATTGGTGGTCTCTGTAGTGCCCCCCTCCTACATTGGTGGTCTCTGTAGTGCCCCCCTCCTACATTGGTGGTCTCTGTAGTGCCCCCCTCCTACATTGGTGGTCACTGTAGTGCCCCCCTCCTACATTGGTGGTCACTGTAGTGCCCCCCTCCTACATTGGTGGTCACTGTAGTGCCCCCCTCCTACATTGGTGGTCACTGTAGTGCCCCCCTCCTACATTGGTGGTCACTGTAGTGCCCCCCTCCTACATTGGTGGTCACTGTAGTGCCCCCCTCCTACATTGGTGGTCACTGTAGTGCCCCCCTCCTACATTGGTGGTCACTGTAGTGCCCCCCTCCTACATTGGTGGTCACTGTAGTGCCCCCCTCCTACATTGATGGTCAGTTTTGAAGCATCACACCTCTTATTGATCACTAAAAAGATCCTTGGTTTCAGTGGTTACTTATCTGAGAAGCAAAAATTTCTCATTGCCGAAGAAGCTTCTTGCAACATGTGGAGAAAACATAGGGTTCCTTGGAACTCTAGCTTTAGTATGGCATGAAAGGAGAGGTGGAAATAAAATCTTTTTGCTTCAGGACATGCTGGCTTTTTTGATGATTCATTTGCCTTCTAAAGAAAATTGACCTCATTTTTGAGAGCAAGAATGTGACCACTGATTTTGTGAATGAAGATCTATTTTACACTTAATGACCAAACATTACAATGGGATGTTGGACATCCCATTTCAAAACCTGACCGTTGGGTCAGGTACCGATGTTGAATTTTAGATGAGAAGACCTCAACATTCCAGTTCACCCCAAAGGTGTTCAGTAGGGTTGAGATCTGTGCAGGCCGCTTGAGTTCCTCCACACCAAGCTGGTCAAACTATGTCTTTGTGGAGCTGGCTTTGTACACGGGGGCACAGTTATGGTAGAACAGAAAAGGACCTTCCCCAAACTGTTGGCAGCACCCAGTTGTCTAAAATGTCTTTTGTATTTTGTAGTAATAACGGTATTCTTTACCCCTTAAACCTGATGAAACTGAGGATGTCAACATAATTTCGGTTATGTAGAAAGAAATGATGGTTTATTATCCAGTATCCACACGATGGATGGCAGAAGTTGCCAACCAACAGGGATTTTGGCCTTGGTCTTGGCGAAAAGAGAGAAGAGCTATGTGTTTCAGAACTTTAAAATTCATCTAACCTTGACAATATTCTTTTTGTTACAGATTAATTTTATTTGCAATGCCCCTTAGGTCCCGATAAACCGATAAAATATATTTGTATCTGTCTATGGATCTACAGCGCTCTGTTGTACTTTTTTTGCTGTCTCTGATCACATCTGGGTCCATGAGTTTGACTTAAAAAAAGGATGATGTGTATGCTTATCCCACTACCCGAAATTGAAGACTAAACCCTTGTTTTTTAATGCTTTTATGAGGAAAGCGAGATTAGATACTAGGGGTGCAACGGATCAAAAAACTCACGGTTCGGATCGTTCCTCGGATCAGGAGTCACGGTTCGGATCATTTTCGGATCAACAAAAAAAAAAATCTTCCCCACTGTACTATCCACAATCTCCATATTGGCGGGTATATTGGCGGGTATATTGGCGGGTATATTGGCAGGGTATTGTCAGGGCATTGCAGGGTATTGTCAGGGCATTGCAGGGTATTGTCAGGGCATTGCAGAGTATTGGCACTGCTGCCATCCGATCTCTCCCCTCCACTGTATAGATCAGTACACAGAGGGGAGAGATCACGTGCTAAACGGCCGCCGGGTGTACCAAGATGGCCGCCGCTCCGGAGCTAGGCCAAAGCCACGGCCTTTCCTATGGCCGAGGCCACAGAGCGCTCCGCGGATCGCCGGTGTCCCGTACGGATCAACCTCCGCGGATCGGATCACGGATCGATGACGATCCGTTGCACCCCTATTAGATACCGTCTGTTAAGTTATCTCTGCTGCGCTCTACTTTGGTTAAAGTGGATCTTCCATGCCAAGCTGAAGATTCCCATGTTTAAAAAACACCTGTATATGTAGACTTACCTTCGCTCCAGCTTCCAAGACATCCGGGAGGCACGAGAAACCACATCATGCCTTCAGGCAGAGCTGGGAGCTCAAAATCCCAAGATGATGCACTCCATCTCATTGTATGTGTGCGTTCTCATGGGAATTTAAACTCCCTTCTCTGGCAGAAGACATGGTGACGTCCATGGAAGCGTTGAAGGCCGAAGTTGATGTTTTCTTTTCCTGGTCTGCAATGCTTGTGGAGGCATGAGTGACGTCACCATTCCCTTCAGCTGCCTCCTAGGATAGCTGGGTGCTAGATAATTCGAGCTTTTAGCTTTGCAGGAACGCATGGTGACGTCAGCCATGCCTACCAAATGCGTTGCAGGCCAGGGCCAAGGTAAGTGAAAGAAAACCTCAACTCCAGCAAGGTCCACTTTTATATGGGAAGCTTTTTGGTTCCTTTTAGCCCACCTCATCATATTTTTTTTTTGGTTGGTCTTGATGTGTACCAAGAAAGCAAAAACAAGAAGGCCGAAGGTTAAAAATAAAACATAATACCAGTTTCATCTTCACAGGTACCATCTTGATAGGGTTCCTTTGGACATTGCCTATTTCTGCTTTTTACTAACTTGTTATCAGACTACAAAGGTTCTTTGGTGTATTGAAAAATACTTATGGTTTTTTTAAAGTAGAACTATAGGCAAAACTTTCTTTTTTTTTCCATTTTGGATAGAGCGTTATAGGGTTTATAACCCGTCAGATTTTTTTTTTTCCTGCCATCTGTGTCCCATTGCGGAGATTTCACTTCCTGTACCATAGCCAAACAGGAAATGAGAGGAAATCCCTGAACATTAAGGCTACTCCTTGGGGACCACCAGATCACCAGAATAGTGTCCCCGTTGGAAGATTTCCCCTCTATATTACTTTTCAGCGGACATCCCAAAATTTGGGATTTACTTTTACTTTCACTTTCAAGGATAATGGTAAACAGGGCAAATAGAGAGGGGGGTAATCTCCGGGGTCACAGACACCAATAAAAACTGACAGGGGTTCTAATCCCTCTCCACTCTATCCAAATCTAAAATCTAAAAAAATAAACGTTTTCCATGTAGGTATACTTTAAAATGGGCTGCGGTAATTTACGTCTTTCGATGGGATATTATGGGCTACACAGCCTTTGTTAACTAGGTTTGGGATACAGTTCTTTTGTAGTCTCTAGTTGAGAGAGAGAAATTAAAATTCTTGGGAGGGTTGACTTTTGTTTGCTCGCCACTTCGTTGCTATACCAGAGAAATATGAGTGACTGTGTTAGAGGTCTCAGGAATGTACTTACTGATAGCTGTACCAGGCTCAGAACCGACCCTGCAGGTGGGGGAGGACGGCGTATTCCGTAAGCCGAATTTTCTAATGCATATGGGAAACCTGTTGCGGCCTAGAGCATGTGCTAGTTATATTATTATTATTATAATACGAGATTTATATAGCGCCAACAGTTTACGCAGCGCTTTACAATGTATAAGGGGGGACAAAACAATTACAGTTCAATACAAAAGGTACAGGAGGGCCCGGCTCGTAGAGCTTACATTCTAAAGGGAGGGGGTGGTGGTACAAAAGGTAATGGCTGCAAAGAATGATTTTAATAATACTATTATTTAAGGTACTTGTATAGCGCTATCAATTAATGCAGCGCTTAATATATACATTTTTACATTCACATCAGTACCTACTCTCAAGGAGCTTACAACCTAAGGTCCCTAACTCGTATCAATACATATACTAGGGCCACGTTAGATAGAATCCGATTAAGCCACCAGCATGTCTTTAGAGTGTGGGAGGAAAGCGGAGTACCCGGAGGAAACCCACGCAGGCACAGGGAGAACATGCAAACTCCAGGCAGATGGTTTTGTGTTTTTGTGGTCGGGAATTCGAACCAGCAACCCTTTACCCTTTTTGCTGCTAGGTGAAAATGCTAACCACTACACCACTTTGCTGCTATATATATATATATATATATATATATATATATATATATATATATATATATATATATATATATATATATATATATATATATATATATATATATATATATATATATATATATATATATATATATATATATATATATATATATATATATATATATATATGCTAAACGCTAAACTGTTTTCTAGTTCCTAATCTAGGTAGCCATTATTGCTTTTTATCAATGCATACATTGTAAAGGCAGGACAAACAAAACTAAATAATAAAATTTATATATGTAAATATTTATTATACATTTATTGTGTATATTTTCTGTGTCTTTTCATATAGTTTTGTGTGTATGTATGTATACGTGTGTGTATGTATGTATACGTGTGTGTATGTATGTATATATATATATATATTATACACACACACTGGTATATATCTATCTGGCTGCAAAATGTTTTTAAAAAGGTCAATGTAGTCCTAAAAATTTCCAAACAGGGGTTTTGACCCTGTTGAGTTCTCTGCTGCACTACACAACTCTTCCTCCTCTGCTCCTGTAGTCCAGCGGGGAGAACTAAGTAATGCTGAAAGAGCTACTTGGAATTTCAGTGCACAGGGGCAGAGTTGTCAAGTCACTACAGGAAGTTAGGAACTCACTGGATTTCTGGCAGATCAATGGGTTTTTCTTTTTTTTTTTTTTTTTTTTTTTTTTTTTTTTGACTATTTTTTTTTTTTTTTGTTTTAGCACTGGCAGCATTTTTGAAGACAAAACATGAGAAAATTGTGCACGAATTTGGGAGGTGTACTGTATTTTTTACCCCTAGACATACACTTTGGAAGTCTATTTAAAAAATATTGCTTAACCCTTCATCCAGGGAATGTGCATAGACATTTATTCGGTAAAATTTTCTCTTCTGAACAAATGTGTTTTTTTTTTTTTTTTTTGTTTTTTGTTTTTTTATTATGGCCAGCAATAAAATACCACGTGGTCACTAGAAGGAGCTGTGGAGTATAGGAACTATATGTCTAACAAGAGATACCTTTTTTTTTTTTTTTTTTTTTTTTTTTTTTTTTTCTTCTTCTTCTTCTTTTTTAAGATAACAGGGAATTGGCAAATGTTTAGTCATTGGTTACATTTATTTGCGAATTCCCTCTAGGGTTCTCTAGCGTCGTTGCATTGTATCTCTCGTTGGTCTATGTGGTGGTGAGGCAGTACTCAGCTGCAGATTTTAAAGAAACTGGACTGTGTTTCTGCTTATCCTCCATGTATTAAATGTTTTCTTCCCTCTTCTCTTTCAGATCAGTGTACGTGTGACCACAATGGATGCCGAGCTGGAGTTTGCCATCCAGCCGAACACCACTGGCAAACAGCTCTTTGACCAGGTGAGCAGCTATTCTAAAATATATTTCTTCTGGTTAAAAAAAAAAAAACAGCTTTTAGGCTGTATGTACCCTTTTTCTTCTTCTTCTTTTTTTTTTTTTTTTTTAAACTGCAGGTAGGTGAAAGATGAAATCTGCTGGTAATATAAATCTATATTATGGCATCCGTAACCTTTAAAGCCTTGAAACCAGTTTGATCTCAAAGACCTTCACTGGGAACCGCACAGCCTCCTAATGAACAGGCATGCATGCGCAGTAGCATCCCCAATAACCTCAATGGAAAGTCCATTTTATGCTTATTCTCAGGGTTGGTCGGCTTTTCCATAGAAATTTAATAGGATTCCACTTTGCCCAGCCAGGTGTCTTTTTTTTTTTTGAGTAGGCTGTGCGGCTTCCAATGGCCCCACAGTGAAGGTCTATGAGGAGTGGAGCAGGGTGTTTGTAGAATTTGGATGGGGATGCTAGAAGGCCCCAAATAGGAGGACCAGAGAGGCCCCAAATAGGGGGACTAGAGAAGGAGGCCTTCAGTGGGGGAGACTAGAAAGGGAGCTTACCTGCTTGATTGCATACAAATTGAAAGTGTTTGTTTAGGTTTGACCTCATATTATATGGTTCTGTTAAATCTAAAAGAAAATTGTATAATGTATGGCCATCCTAACGCCTTCAGTGTGATCGTAAGTTTTTGGTGACCTCCCTTTCTAGTTTCCCCCTTTTTTGGAAGTGTCCACTCTAGCCCCCCCCGGTGGCCTTCCTCTGTAGCCTTCCCCCGTTGGTGGCCGCCTTCCTGTGTATTCCCCCCCCCCCCATTGTGGCCTTCCCCTGTAGCCTCCCTCCCCCTTTGGTGGCCTTCCCCTGTAGCCTCCCTCCCCCTTTGGTGGCCTTTGCCTGTGGTCTCCCTCCCCCTTGGCGGCCTTTGCCTGTGGTCTCCCTCCCCCGGAATTGCCAAGTCAGTGTAAATCTGTGGATAGGCAATGGTTACAACCCCCCCACCCCCCACCCCACCGTCCTGTTTTTTTTATTGTGTCCCATTGGAGAGATTTCCGTAAATCTTCTGCCCAAGAGACACAGCACAAAGTTGGAGATCATCTCTTAAAAGTGAACAAATTTTCCCTCCTGGTCAGAAGAGGTTTCATTATTGGAAGATTTTCACTTACAGTGCCTTGAAAAAGTATTCATACCCCTTGACAGTTTCCACATGTTGTCATGTTACAACCAAAACTGTAAATGTATTTTATTGGGATTTTATGCAATAGACCAACACAAAGTGGCACATAATTGTGAAGTGAAAGGAAAATGATAAATGGTTTTCAAAATGTTTTACAAATATGTGGTGTGCATTTGTATTCAGCCCCCTACCTTGTAGAACCCCCTTTCACTGCAATTACAGCTGTGAGTCTTTTTGGGGATGTCTCTACCAGCTTTGCACATCTAGAGAGGGACATTTTTGCTCATTCTTTATAGAATATCTCAAGCTCTGTCAGATTGGATGTCTGGTCTGTGAACCGCAATTTTCAAGTCTTGCCACAGATTCTCAATGTGTTTTAGGTCTGGACTTTGACTGGGCCATTCTAACACATGAATATGCTTTGAACTAAATGATTCCATTGTAGCTCCGGCTGTATGTTTAGGGTCGTTGTCCTGCTGGAAAGTGAACCTTCGCTCCAATTAAAGCGGGGGTCCACCCACACCGCCAAAAAAAAATATTAAAAGCCAGCAGCTACAAATACTGCAGCTGCTGACTTTTAATACATGGTCACTTACCTGTCCCAGGGTCCAGCGATGTCGGCAGGGGATGCCGAGAACCTCATCGGTTCTCGGCAGCTGCCGCCGCCATCCTAGGTGAGGGGAATCAGGAAGTGAAGCGTTGCGGCTTCACTTCCCGGTTCCCTACTGCGCATGCGCGAGTCGCGCTGCGCGTCCCAAGTGGTCCCCGCTCTCTCCTGGGAGCTGTGTGTTCCCAGCAGACAGCGCGGTGGGGACGGGAAGAGGCGTAGACTCCCATGGGAGTCTATGCCGGAAGTGGGTGCAAATACCTGTCTTAGACAGGTATCTGCACCCCCCTCCCCCCTGAAAGGTGCCAAATGTGACACCGGAGGGGGGGAGGGTTCCGAAAAGTGGAAGTTCCATTTTTGTGTGGAACTCCGCTTTAAGTCTTTTACAAGATTGCCTTGTATTTGGTTCCATCCATCTTCCCATCAACTCTGACCAGCTTCTCTGTCCCTGCTGAAGAAAAGTATCTCTGCAACATGATGCTTGCCACCACCATGTTTCACAGTGGGGATGGTGTGTTCAGGGTGATGTGCAGTGTTAGTTTTCCGCCACACATAGCGTTTTGCTTTTAGGCCATAAAGTTTAATTTTGGTCTCATCTGACTAGAGCACCTTCTTCCACATGTTTGCTGTGTCCTCCACATGGCTTCTCGCAAAAACTCAAACGGGACTTCTTATGTCTTTCTTTCACCAATGTCTTTCTTCTTGCCACTCTTCCATAAAGGGCAGATTTGTGGAGAGCACGACTAATAGTTGTCCTGTGGACAGATTCTCCCACCTGAGCTGTGGATCTCTGCAGCTCCTCCAGACTTACCATGGGCCTCTTGGCTCTTCTCTGATGAATGCTCTCCTTGCCCGGCCGGTCAGTTTAGGTGGACGGCCATGTCTTGGTAGGTTTGCAGTTGTGCCATACTCCTTTCTGTTTTCGGATGATGGATTGAACAGAGCTCCGTGAGATGTTCAAAGTTTGGGAAATTTTTTAAACCTACCCCTGCTTTAAACTTCTCCACAATTTTTATCCCTGACCTGTCTGGTGTGTTCCTTGGCCTTCATGATGCTGTCTGTTTACTAAGGTTCCCTAACAAACCTCTGAGGGCTTCACAGAAGAGCTGTATTTATACTGAGATTAAAGTACATGCAGGTGGGACCTTTTTCCTAATTAGGTGACTTCTGAAGACAATTGGTTCCTCTAGATTTTAGTTGGGGGCATCAGAGTGAAGGGGGCTGAATACAAATGCCCCCCACACTTTTCACATATTTATTTGTAAAAAATTTGGAAAACCATTTATCATTTTCCTTCCCCTTCACAATTATGTGCCACTTTGTGTTGGTCTATCACATAAAATCCCCCCCAAAAATACATCTATGTTTTTTGGTTGTAACATGACAAAATGTGGAAAATTTCAAGGGGTATGAATACTTTCTCAAGCCACTGTATTTACTGTTCCGGTGACAACTCAAAAATGTTCATCTCCCATTAAGTCCTAACCTGGTGACAATGTTCATCAGGACAGATAGAGAGGTGAAATCTCCCTAGTGGGTGCCATAGACGGCAATAAAAAAATTCCCCAGTCCCTAGCCCTTCCCCACCTCAACCAAACTAATTAGAAATTCTCTTCAGCTTCCACTTTTCACAAGGGGCACTTTTTTTTAAAGTTTTTTTTATTCTAACAACAAGAATATTTTTGTACACCGTGGTTCATCTTTTGTAGAAGGCAAGCCTAGTCGAGATCTCATGAGTAGTGTAGCTCTCAGATGCAGTATATAACTTTTTTTTTTTTTTTTTTTTTTTTTTGTCTGTACCCTGTCCTTCTTTTTTTTTAAATATATTTTTTTCTAAATTTAACACTCAAATCTGTTTTCTGGGAACCGAAAATATCAGAACTTTCAAGAAAAGCGTCAGCTCGTGTATGTGTTCCCAGCCGTCCGTAGGTCTCTGTCCACCCCTCGGAGCCCTGGTATTGGCAGGAACAGTGCTGGGTGTTGTCTGTTGGCAGCCGGGATGAAGAATGGGATTCGTGAACTGTACTCCGGGCGTGCCAAATTCCCCTCACGCCGGCTGCTCTGGGTGGGGTGTGGAAGGGTTCTAAATTTGCACTGTGGTCGGGCTTTGTCACTGCTTCTGACCAGATGTATGCATTTTTATGCAGCTAAGTTAACCTACACTCGTTTTTATAATGAACCGTTGACTGGATTTCTGCAAATCATGATTATTATTTTTTTTGGAAGTCAAATGGTTAAGGTGGAGCTCCGAAAACAAAACGGGGACTGCCCCATATATTTCCTTTTTTTGATTTTTGCCCTTTGCCCACCCCTCCCCCCCCTCCCCAAATCCTTTATTACCTTCTTATCCTGCCTGTAGATTCATTATTACCAGGCCAATTCTGACACTTCACTCGGAATATGTAAAAGTCAGTGTTTTTTTGTGGTTTTTTTTTTGTTTGTTTTTACTTTATAGAAAATTACTTTGAAATCCCCAAACCCCAGATCCCCCCCATGGCAGGGGGGGTCCATAAAAGCAGTTGAGGGGTGGGGGATCCATGGAAGCAGTTGAGGGGTGGGGGGTCCATGGAAGCAGTTGAGGAGTGGGGGGTCCATGGAAGCAGTTGAGGGGTGGGGGGTCCCATGGAAGCAGTTGAGGGGTGGGGGTTCATAAAAGCAGTTGAGGGGGTGGGGGTCCATAAAAGCACTTGAGAGGGGGAAGTCCATGGATGCAGTGGAGGGGTGGGGGTCCGTGGATGCAGTGGAGGGGTGGGGGTCCGTGGAAGCAGTTGGGATGGTGGGGGGTCCGTGGAAGCAGTTGGGACGGTGGGGGTCCATGGAAGCAGTTGAGGGGTGGGGGAGTCCATGGAAGCAGTTGAGGGGTGGGGGAGTCCATGGAAGCAGTTGAGGGGTGAGGGTGGGGGGGTCCATGGAAGCAGTTGAGGGGTGGGGGGGTCCATGGAAGCAGTTGAGGGGTGGGGGGGTCCATGGAAGCAGTTGAGGGGTGGGGGGTCCATGGAAGCAGTTGAGGGGTGGGGGGTCCATGGAAGCAGT
The DNA here is from genome assembly GCA_037952835.1 of Lithobates septentrionalis. Lineage (NCBI taxonomy): Eukaryota > Metazoa > Chordata > Amphibia > Anura > Ranidae > Lithobates > Lithobates septentrionalis. The sequence continues at coordinate 3,377 of JBBDGP010003161.1, read as the reverse complement.
TGAGGGGTGGGGGGTCCATGGAAGCAGTTGAGGGGTGGGGGGTCCATGGAAGCAGTTGAGGGGTGGGGGGTCCATGGAAGCAGTTGAGGGGTGGGGGTCCATGGAAGCAGTTGAGGGGTGGGGGGTCCATGGAAGCAGTTGAGGGGTGGGGGGTCCATGGAAGCAGTTGAGGGGTGGGGGTCCATGGAAGCAGTTGAGGGGTGGGGGTCCATGGAAGCAGTTGAGGGGTGGGGGTTCATAAAAGCAGTTGAGGGGTGGGGGTCCATAAAAGCACTTGAGAGGGGGAAGTCCATGGAAGCAGTTGAGGGGTGGGGGGTCCATGGAAGCAGTTGAGGGGTGGGGGGTCCATGGAAGCAGTTGAGGGGTGGGGGGTCCATGGAAGCAGTTGAGGGGTGGGGGGTCCGTGGAAGCAGTTGGGACGGTGGGGGGTCCGTGGAAGCAGTTGGGACGGTGGGGGTCCGTGGAAACGGTTGAGGGGTGGGGGGTCCGTGGAAACGGTTGAGGGGTGGGGGGTCCGTGGAAGCAGTTGGGACGGTGGGGGGTCCGTGGAAGCAGTTGGGAGGAGATGGGTCAGTTGAAGCAGGATCCGTGGTGGAAGCTGTTATGGGGGGAAGAGTCCGTGGAAGGAGGTGGGGGGGGGGGGGTCTGTGGAAGCCCCGCTGCTGCTGCTGACGTGTTACATACATATTGATGGCGGCAAAAGGGTTAAGGAGATATTTATAAAAAAAAAAATCCCCCCTTAAGAAAAAAAGTGTTCAATTGAAGAAAAGTTTTTTTTCAATTGAAAAAGCGAACCATCAGAAGGGATTATATTATATAATAGGTGAATGCCGGCGGCAGACTCACTAATTCCTAAAGTTACGGATTAGGCTGCTTATATTTTGCCTTCCCTGGTATCTCAACACCCCCCCCCCCCCCCCCCATCACATTTATCAATAGAACCGGTTTTAATTGGATATTTTATTTTGGACACAGTGACCTCATCGCTGGTCGGATCCTGTCTGGTGGGAGGGGTCAGCAGGGTGTTGTATATAGTTTCCTGAAAACGTCACAGCACTCCTCCTTCATGAGCCCTCTGACCTGATGCAAGCAGGGCGGCGTCTTGGGAGGAGTTATGCAAATATCAAAATGCTTTAATGGGTGGGTGTCAGTGTGGGGGTGCGGGCATTCCTAGACGGGCTGCATTTACATTTAGGTAACACACATGTGATGCTGAGCCTACATGATTGAAAGAACTGATGAAAGGGATGAGGCAGGAAAGGTCTAGATGATGCTGGATGTCCTGCAGTCGGGAAATAAGGCAGCTTGCTGCGGCTTCTAATACACATTATGAGATGATTAATAGAACAAAAATGATTCTCTAGGAATTATTTCTAGACAACTGAACAAGCCGTAGTATGTTAAAGCAGAACTGCATCCTAAAATAACAAAATACAAATAAAAGATGATATAACAACCCCAGCTTCAGTCCTGAGATTACTCTTCCCCCCCCCCCCCCCCCCCCCCCCGGACTTTTTTCTGCCACTTGATTCCCTCAGACTCATGGCCAGCATCATTCAACCCACTTCCCATGAGTCCATGTCATCCCGGACAAGCCCAACCTGTGACTGGACAGTGAATGTAGAAGCAGCACAGTGATGAGCTGATTTCTTTGTCACTCTGCTCTCTCCGCCTATCAGCGTGCTTCCTGTCAGCCCATGAACCGCGGCTCCTTGTGCTGGTCGTTTCTCGTGTTACAGGAGCTCTATTTATTTATGTCTTTTTTATCGGCTCAGAGTTCAGATTTACCATCTGAACTAATGGATGTGTCCTCTTTCCTCTCTGCAGGTGGTGAAAACGATCGGCCTTCGGGAGGTCTGGTTTTTTGGGTTACAGTATCAAGACACCAAAGGCTTCTCCACATGGCTGAAGCTCAACAAAAAGGTAACGTTTAAAGAGCGATCAAACATTCCCTTCCATTTGGCCAAGCGCTTGGCTCCGTCCGGTGTGGCCAAGCGTTTGGCTCCGTCCGGTGTGGCCAAGCGTTTGGCTCCGTCCGGTGTGGCCAAGCGTTTGGCTCCGTCCGGTGTGGCCAAGCGTTTGGCTCCGTCCGGTGTGGCCAAGCGTTTGGCTCCGTCCGGTGTGGCCAAGCGCTTGGCTCCGTCGGTGTGGCCAAGCGCTTGGCTCCGTCCGGTGTGGCCAAGCGCTTGGCTCCGTCCGGTGTGGCCAAGCGCTTGGCTCCGTCCGGTGTGGCCAAGCGCTTGGCTCCGTCCGGTGTGGCCAAGCGCTTGGGTCCATACAAAAAAAATCTACAGAGCTATTCTTCCCATAAAACTGCATGTATGTATGTTCTGTTGGGGACAAAATCGACTGTTTTTAGACTGTTTTCTCTCTTCAGGTTGACCGATCTTCATTCAGTAAAAATATTGGCTAGGCAAAATGATGACATTATGGCCACTAGATGGTGCTGATTATCACATGACCAAGCATTTATTTATTAGTTATCAGCTCCATCTAGTGGCCAAATTGTGGTGTTTTGCTGATTCACCCGAATTTGTATTGAATAACATTTAACCTGATGAGAAAATAAACATAATACAGCCACTAGATGGCGATGAGGATCATGGCGAATAGGCATTTATTTATTATGGTCATCAGCTCCATCTGGTGTCTAAAATGCGCCATTTTCCTGATTTTCCTTTATTTTTATATAACATAAAACCCGGGAAGAGAATGGCATTATAACATTCGATTTTTGGTCCCAGAACATGCAGTTTCTCAGGAAAAAAAATATCCCCCAGGCTTTTATTTATTTATTTTTTTATGTGTTTTTGCTCTACCACAAAGAAATGGCATCACTTTCCACTCTGGCAAGTCGATCGGTGAGGGCAGAATTGTGACAATCGCTTATGATCGATCAAATCAATATCTCTGTGTGTCCAACAACCAATTTTAATCTAGATTGACTGATTAAGTGATCGATTCAAATACAAACCCCTGGCAAAAATGATGGAATCACCAGTCCCTGAGGATGTTCCTTCAGTTGTTTATTGTTTTACAACTCTTCAGCATCCCTCACTAAACTGCGCACTGTAAACGAATTGGATATTTTTTTCTCAGCACCTACTGTATATCTGCTGTATTAATTTTTCACTTCCTCCTCCCTGGCCGCGGCCCATCGCATCATTTCCTGTTTGCAATGCCTTCTGGGAAGGGGCGGCAACTTCCTCTGACACTGCCGTTGCTGTGGAAACCTGACCTGAAACCTATTACAATGTTTGTGCTGCACTGAGCATGTGCGAGATCTGCAAGGATGAGATCCAGGAAGAAATAGTCAGGCTTCAGATGCCCACACTTAAGATGGCCACGGCCTGTTGTAAGTTTATAAAATAACAAAC